>CM031959.1:20316114-20656114 GCA_018749465.1 Paracanthobrama guichenoti | reverse complement strand
GTTGACGTCACAGCCGGACTGGATCAGAAGACGCAGGACGTTCAGACGGTTGTGCTCCGCAGCCAGATGGAGCGGAGAGATGCCGCTCTGCCGTAACCACGCTCGGCTGCTGACCGGCAGCAACAGGGACACGATCCTGGAGAAGAGACACGGAACACGCTTAATCCAACAAACCAGATCCTCTCAATCAAGACACTATTAAACTTCTTGTGTTCGTCTCATCCTTACTGAAAATGACCTGTAAATGATCGTGTGTGAACCGGACCTTTTAAAAAATAGTATCCTAATATAATTCTGTGAGTTTCTTCAAGTTAAACCAAACTTTTATTTTGATGGGTTGCCGTGAAGAGCTTCGAGTTTCTGTGTGTTTGTGATATGATGGTAGTTTTTCTCAAATAAAACGGTGAATGCTCATGAAGTGACTCTCAGAGCGGCTCTGGAGATGAAGTTAATGCATTCCTCATGTAGTGACACGGCAGAGGCTAAAAAGACAGCGACTGTCACGTGTGTGTGTGTGTGTGTCTGTGTGTGTGTTTGATGTAATTTCCTATAGTGACACATTTAAAAGGTAATGGCCAAACACTTAATTACAAAAGTGCTCAATGCTGATGCAGGTGAAATATAATGTGGATAACACTGAATAAATATAATTTCGTAAGGTTAGATACTGATTATTAATGACTCTTTAACTAAACCGCTCTGCTGAACCGTCGCACTCGCACATCCGCCATGTTTGTAGTTTTTTAACACTTTTTATGCGTGTTTGTAGTTCTAATGGAATCCTCGTCCAGCGTGCAGTGGGGTTGTGGGTAATATTAGCAGTGTACACTTCGGATTTTGACCGGAAATCTCTCTGGTGATCTGTGGAATACACACATCAACATACTACGATTTTGGGACGCACTAATTCTAGTTTCGATTTAGGACGGATAGTATGTGAATTGGGACACACCGTCAGTGTTCGGAGACGCACGTTTAAGATTTTGTGCGCACGTTAGCTTTGTCCAGGCTGAAAAAATTTATTTTTTTGTCATGATTCGAGCATTTAGAAGTTGTTGTTCACGGTCCCCTTACAGTGAAGCCGCCATTTTGTACCACCATGTTTCTACAGTAGCCCTAAAGGGACAAACTTCTCTACAGAGCGCTAGACACTCTCTGCTGTCTCAGACGACCACATTTTTGTCCAGTGTTGGCCACCGTAGATTCTCTATGCACTCCGAAAGGGAGGGGTGAGCGGTTGCACTTCACAACCTCACCACTAGATGCTGCTAAAACTTACACACTGCATCTTTAAAGGGCTGAGCTGCTGCTGCGCCTGTTTTTCAGATCAGTGAGGCCTATAATCAGTAAGCTCCAACAAACAAAACATGTGCATACTGAAAGAAAACAAGTTGATTGAAAGATTGAATCCTATATTTAATATAGCATATCAAGAGATTTAAAAGGCCAGTGATTTTTGAGCAGGAAACACCACATCATGTGAAGGGTTTTGAAAGTGAAGCTGAATGACAGTTGGTGTTTGTCTCAGCTGTCGAGCTGTGGTCACACGTGTCAGCGCAGCTGTTGAGCAGGACACTGATCATGTGTAACCCTGGACACACACCGCTGGAGATCTGCAGGAGCACAGACAGGTGTGCTTGACCAGGGTTTGATCTGAACTCTCCCCTACTGTGTCTGTGGTCAGACTCACTCCTCGTGTCCCCGCTGGCTGGCCATGTGCAGTGGCAGAAGCCCGGCATTGCAGGCTTTGTTGGCGTCGGCGTGATGTTCCAGCAGAAGCTTCACGGTTTCCCCGAGACCGTGTCTGCAGGCTTCCGTTAAAGCGGTGTCTCCATCACATGTCTGAAGATTCACGCCCGCACCTGACACGACAAAACACAGAAGCCATCCTTTAACATCGTCAAACACACGTTAATGAACGAGTTCCTGTTCTGTGATTCGTATCTGCTGCTGTAGCGACTGCTATTATTTAGTGATTATTATATTAGTCAATCATATTCATTCGTTTAACGTCAGGGGTATTCACAGATCCTAAATGCTTAAATATATAATTACACTGTAACAATGGCACTTTAACCCAAAATATCTCTATAAAGAAGGCACAAAATACTCAAATATCTTACACTTCATGAAGTCAAATGAAATATGAGCTGTTCATTTTTTTGGGTTATGCCAGTCAGTATTGTGAATATTTAGCCTATATTAAGTAAGGGTTAGAACATTGATGTTAATGATAAACTTACATTAAAGAAAAAATATGAGTTTAATTCACCAGAAGAATTGTACTGACAAATGCAATCAAGCTACATGTACAGATAAATATTGTGTTTATAGAATAAGAATTAGTTAAAATTAAAATTATATATTTTTACCACAACTAATTTCACAATGAAAACTGATTCAGTAGATTGCCAAGATTAAGATGTTGTATGATTTTAAAAGTTAAGTGGATTTACAGATTCATTTTATGGATTTAGGATTATGGCTAGTGATTAAAATGAATGTTTTTTTGATAAACTTATTTTATTAATTTTATGGTGAGGAATAGTTTATAATATACCGAACAGATCTCGCTACAGAAAACGTGTAATTTGTGCTGCTAAAGTTTTGAAGAACAGTCACCACAGTCACACTGCCTCCTGCTGTTCTCACTAACACATGACAGTACCGTTCCGGATCAGGTACGCCAGCGCTTCTGTCCTCCCGTGCCGCGCGGCTTCTATGGCGGGTGTGACATCATCAGCATTACGGGCATCTATGGCGGCTCTGGCCTGCAGGAGCATCTGGCAGAGCTGGATGTTGTTCCGCCTCGCGGCTTCATGAAGTGCAGTCCAGCCACGGCGACAGCGCTGATTCACTGCCGCTCCAGATGCCAGCAGCAGCTTCACCACGCACACACACTCCTGCTCACACGCTGTACACAAGGAGACACACACACACACACACTTACACCAGTGACACTCTCCTGCTCACACGCTGGACATGAGGAGACACACACACACACACACACACACACACTTACACCAGTGACACTCTCCTGCTCACACGCTGAACACGAGGAGACACACTCACACACACACACACACACACACACTTACACCAGTGACACTCTCCTGCTCACACGCTGGACACGAGGAGACACACACACACACACACACACACACACACACACTTACACCAGTGACACTCTCCTGCTCACACGCTGGACACGAGGAGACACACACACACACACACACTTACACCAGTGACACTCTCCTGCTCACACGCAGGACACGAGGAGACACACACACACACACACACACACACACACACACACACACTTACACCAGTGACACTCTCCTGCTCACACGCTGAACACAAGGAGACACACTCACACACACACACACACATTTACACCAGTGACACTCTCCTGCTCACACGCTGGACATGAGGAGACACACTCACACACACACACACACATTTACACCAGTGACACTCTCCTGCTCACACGCTGGACATGAGGAGACACAGACACACACACACACACACACACGCTTACACCAGTGACACTCTCCTGCTCACACTCTGAACACGAGGAGACACACTCACACACACACACACACACATTTACACCAGTGACACTCTCCTGCTCACACACACGGACAGTGAGGAGACACAGACACACACACACACACACACACACACTTACACCAGTGACACTCTCCTGCTCACACGCTGGACACGAGGAGACACACACACACACACACACTTACACCAGTGACACTGCTCCTGCTCACACGCAGGACACGAGTGACACTGGACACACACACACACACTTACTTACACCACACTCTCCTCCTGCTCACACGCAGGACACGAGGAGACACACACACACACACACACACACACACTCTCCTGCTTACACCAGTGACACTCTCCTGCTCACACGCTGGACACACGAGGAGACACAGACACACACACACACACTCTCCTGCTCCACGCACGCGCTACACCAGTGACACAGTGACACTCTACTGCTCACACGCTGGACACGAGGAGACACACACACACACACACACACACTTACACCAGTGACACTCTCCTGCTCACACGCAGGACACGAGAGACAGACACACACACACACACACACACACACTTACACCAGTGACACTCTCCTGCTCACACGCAGGACACGAGGAGACACACACACACACACACACTTACACCAGTGACACTCTCCTGCTCACACGCTGGACACGAGGAGACACACACACTTACACCAGTGACACTCTCCTGCTCACACACTGGACACGAGGAGACACACACACACACACTTACACCAGTGACACTCTCCTGCTCACACACTGGACACGAGGAGACACACACACACACACTTACACCAGTGACACTCTCCTGCTCACACGCTGGACACGAGGAGACACACACACATTTACACCAGTGACACTCTCCTGCTCACACACTGGACACGAGGAGACACACACACACACACACACACTTACACCAGTGACACTCTCCTGCTCACACACTGGACACGAGGAGACACACACACACTTACACCAGTGACACTCTCCTGCTCACACGCAGGACACGAGGAGACACATACACACACAGAGGAAAGGAAGAGAGGAAAGCAAAAGAGGAACCGAAGAGAGGAAAGGATTTGAGGAAAGGAAACAAGGAAAGGAGGCATGGAAAGGAAGTGAGAAGAAAGGAAGCAGGGAAAGGAAGTGAGAAGAAAGGAAAGGAAGAGAGGAAAGGAAAGAGAAAAAGGAAGAAGGAAAGGAAAGGAAAAGAGGAAAGGATGAGAGGAAAGGAAGTGAGAAGTGAGGAAAAGAAGCAGAGAAAAGGAAGTGCAGAAAGGAAGCAGGGAAAGGAAGTGAGGAAAGGAAGAGTGGAAAGGAAGTGAGACGAGAGGAAAGGAAGCGAGGAAAGGAAGCAGGGAAAGAAAGTGAGGAAAGGAAGCAGGGAAAGGAAGTGAGGAAAGGAAGAGAGGAAAGGAAGCAAGGAAAGGAAGAGAGGAAAGGAAGTGAGGAAACGATTTGAGGAAAATAAGTGAGGAGAGGAAAAGATAAAAGGAAGAGAGGAAAGGAAGTGAGGAAAGGATTTGCGGAAAGGAAGTGAGGAGAGGAAAAGAGGAAAGGAAGTAAGAAGAGAGGAAAGGAAAGGAAGCAGGGAAAGGATTTGAGGAAAGGAAGTGAGGAAAGGAAAGGAAGTGATGAATCCCACGGGAGCGCCAGCACAGCTTTAACCCCTGGATGAACGCACCTTTATAAAGTGGCGTCTCCTTGTCCTTGTTGCTGATATCTGGGTCGGCACCTGCTTCCAGAAGAATCCTCACACAGTCCAGGTGTCGCCCATGAACTGCGAGCATCAGAGCCGTCTGTTCCTGAAGCGTGCGTTTGTCCACACACACGCCTCGAGCTGCACACACACGCATGACCACATCAGGATGACCAATCACGACTAACACAATAAATAACACACTCGAGAGCCGAGCCACAACACCAGAGTGACTCAACCTGTTCAACCAGTGCATGCGTTTGTTTTCTGGAAATTCCTCAGAAAGAATCAGCCTGTGGCACTTCATGAGTGCAAAACACAGATTGCTCTGACCTTTCAGCAGCGCTCGCAGGCAGAGCGTCTGTCCGCAGTGAGCGGCTTCATGCAGAGCCGTCCAGTCGTCCGCCTCACTCGCCGAGGCCAGTTCACACACACGCTGCACATCTCCTCTCCTGACCGCACAGATCACCCTGCAGGAGCAGCACACAGCACCCCGGGGCAAGTTGTCACAAAGAAAAAACCTGTTTTCTCTAGCAGTGCTTTTTAGAAATCTCTTGAATTTAAATATTGTAGTGAGCTCTGGCCTCCTGGCAATCATATCTCAAGTGAACAAAATAAACGCACACACACATCCATTAAGACAAAGTTACAGTATAATGAATGCAGATCATTAGGTGAACAGTATGGCAAGCCGTTTTAGCTAAAAATGTTATACCAGTAACAACTGAATTAGAGAATTACTTTATTAATAATTCTTAATGGTCAGAATTAAATTGTAGAGTTACTGAATTCGGTTACACTTTATCTTAAGCTGTCCATTGTTACAGTGTAATTA
This sequence comes from Paracanthobrama guichenoti, assembly GCA_018749465.1. Taxonomy (NCBI): domain Eukaryota; kingdom Metazoa; phylum Chordata; class Actinopteri; order Cypriniformes; family Gobionidae; genus Paracanthobrama; species Paracanthobrama guichenoti. The sequence continues at coordinate 20,649,999 of CM031959.1, read as the reverse complement.
TATATTTAATTAGTGAGTAATATTAATTAAATACATTAGGGTTAGTTGTATGCATAATTTACTGTTATTACTATGTAACGTACATGCAACATATCTATCAAGGACACTGTAATAAAGAGTTAGTTTAATTCTTAATAGTATGCATTTACGACGAGTAACCCTGGGAATAATGTAAGCTATACAAAGAGTCACCTCTGTCTTAAAGGTGATTGTATCCTGTTTGCATGTTTCAGTAATTGTATTTCTTGGTCGTTTTCCTGTTCAGATTCGGTCAAAACTCCCGTGATATGGATTTTAATAGCAGGTTCCGTTGTGACAACTTACCCCACAAATGACAAATATATCATATACTTACCCCACAAATGACTCGCTATATTCAACACATTCAGAAACACTCACCACTAGTGTGACAACTAGCCCCGCTCTCTCCACAACACCACAGAATGACAGCTGGAGATAACTCACTCCTGTCATATTGCGATGACACAAATAGTATGAACTGAACCATTTGAGCTTGTTCTGTTCGTGAATAAACACACACACACACACACACACACACACACACACGGACTGAAGGACTCACTCTGTCGGCTCGATGTCTCGCTCAGATGATGAGGTTTTCTGCGGCGATGAGTTTCGTTTTGTGTCCCTTGTTCGAAATAAAGAGATATATTCGGCATAAGTGAATCGTGTCATCGTGTTATTGTCACGCAGCGCGCGTGGACAGACAAAGGCGCGTGTGTGGACGCTAGTGAACACACACACACACACACACACACACACCAGCGCTCAGCTGTTCGTTCACTGGTTTAATTTTAGGTTCCTCTTGACACGTGAGGACTGGAGTTCGCCTTATTTGTCTGCCCGCTCAGATAACAGATAATAGTTTACCGAGGAATTACTGAGAAATGAGGAAACGCGTGCACTGCTGTCAGGGCTTTTGTTTAGATTCCTCAGAAAGACTCCGAGATGGAAATACTACACAGGAGCTGAGGTGTGAGCAGATTCAGGATCTGTCCTCGGCCATATTCCTGTGCCTGTCTGCATCAGATCATCACATTTGCATGAGTTTGTTTGTTTGGTACATATTTAGGCAAACAGGTTTTCTGGATGTGCAGGTTTGTTTGAAAATGGACTGTTTAAAATCATGCATTGGTTTTGACTTGCCCATCTCATGCGTGTCTGATGTTCAGATCTGCAGCTCTGATGCCTTTTATGGACACGCTTGGCTCAGTTCAGCTTCACACACACACTCACACTCACACTCATTACAGCGGTGCCATTTCTCATCGCTGTCACTGATCACATTCCCACGCATGCAAAACACACGAGGACTGAGAGCGACACAGCTCTGTCTCTGGCCATCGGTTTCTCATGCAAAAACTCTCTGAACCGCGAGGTCGAGTGTTAAAGGGTTAGTTCAGACAAAGAGGAAAATGATCCCATAATTCACTCTCCCTCAAGCCATCCTAGCTGTATATGACATTCTTCTTTCAGCCAAACACAGAGTGATATTAAAGAATATCCTGGCTCTTCCCAGCTTTATAATTGGAGTGAATAGCGCCTGGTATTTTGAAGCCCAATATGTTCATCCCTCCATCATAACAGTGATCCACACGGCTCCAGGGGTTAATAAAGGCCTTCTGAAGTCAGAGGTCAATCGTCATGTGTTGGGTCAGAGGTCACTCGTCACACATCGGATCAGAGGTCACTCATGCGTTGGGTGAGAGGTCACTTGTCATGCATCGGGTCAGAGGTCACTCTTCATGCGTTGAGTCAGAGGTCACTTGTCATGCGTTTGATCAGAAGTCACTTGTCATGCGTCGGGTCAGAGGTCACTCGTCATGAGTCGGGTCAGAGGTCACTTGTCGTGTTGGGTCAGAGGTCACTTGTCATGTGAGTCGGGTAAGAGGTTTACTCGTCATGCGTTGGGTCAGAGGTCACTCGTCAGAGGTCAGTCGTCATGTGTCCGGTCAGAGGTCACTCGTCAGAGGTCAGTCGTCATACGTCAGGTAAGAGGTCACTCGTCAGAGGATTTTTTTTTTTATCTTTACAATGTGGCCAGATGTTAGCTGTCAGCAGTGTTGGGAAGGTTACTTTAGAAATGTAATAGGTTAAAGATTACAAGTTACTCTATTTAAAATGTAATAAGTAGTGTAACTTTCCAATTACAATCACTCGCCATGGTGACAACTCTCAGACGGGTTGCAGCGGCGATGGGAATTGATGTAATTGGCAGAGGTGGTTTGTGCAAATTCAAACAAGAGCCAATCAGAATAGTATCGCTTTACTATATATAAAAATGCCTCATTCATTCATTATTCAACATATCCTAGCTTTTTACAGAAAACAGATGTAACCCCCTTTGTAATCATTAATATCTTCACAAGTAACTAATTTAATTACACTTTTTTCCAGTAACTGATTACAGTTACATTTTTTTTCAATTAAATTAGATTTTTTCGTAATCTAATTACATGTAACTAGTTATTCCCCTAACACTGGCTGTCAGTAATTTCTTATAAAACCATATCATGTGAGCTCTGTAGATTCCCCTTAAAACTTAAAGGAATGAAGTCATATGATTTGAAGGAATAAGTCATGTCAAGTTTGCAAATTAATTCCATCTTGGTTTATTACATATGGAAATTAAATGGTGAAATATTATCTCTACATTTGCCGTGCTCCCAATTAAAAACATTTACGGCATTAACGTTATTTATCATTTTGCTAAAGTTATGGCTAGCTATAAACAATCTTCTAACTGCTGAACTAGCTACTGGATGTGTGCGCATCAGTTTAGCGGAAGTTGGATGACAAAATGCGGAAGAGCGAAGTATTAAAAGTGGGTGGGGCGGAATAAGGTGAATATAATCATAGCATTAGACTCTGAAAGAGATCAGTGACTCGTGATGATGACATGATGATGTAGCCAACATCATCTGATCACATTTTCTCTTGGCTTTCATTGTCATAACAAATGTGCTTCATAAACACTCAGTTACAGCAGCCAGAGAAAAACTAATGTTAAAGATTCAAGAGCCCAACTCAAGCAAACACTGTTCTCCATCATGGTGACTTCAAACGAAACTATTATTTTCATTAAAACAGAAATAAAGTCATCTGGTTAGTAATGTGTGAAGCTGGTGATGCTGTTTGTGGAAATGTTTAATCCTCTCAAGATATTTGCAAGAAAAAAATTATGAATCATTTTGTCAAGACATTTTTAATAAAGTTTTTAAAACGTTCCACTAACAATGCAAAAAAAAAAAAAAAAACAATTAGGCTAAACTAACTCTTTAAAATCATTTGGACTGTATGACAAACATTAAAGACCGCATGAAAGTTGCTGCATTTATTATTGGATTATTTTTTATTGAGAAATATCAGACATGTTTTGTTATGAATATGTAAATAGTACAAATCTACCTGGACAATTCTAAAAAAAGAAAAAAAGACTACTTTTGAAATATGAATATATGCTAAAACTGTCATGTACAGTATTCAGCGAAGTGAGTTCACAATATCAAATAATTCAAAACTAGTATTTAAAACAAATACTTTAGAAAGTCTATAATGAAAGAAATAAGTCCATATAAAAACAGAAAAGGCACATTGCTTTAACCCTAAAACAACAATACATCGAACCATTCAAAACACAAGAAAACTCCTGTGAAAGATCAGTACAGAAACCCCTTCATATTAACACAGTACAGAGGAGTGCAGGAGTGCAGATCCAGAAGAAGCTCAATGCAACAAAAGACACAGAATACACATGCATAAAAGCTAGAGATGCTGCGGTCACTGAAAGAGCTGAACGTGAGGGTGATGCTTGAGAACAGACGGTCAAGAGCTTCAGACTCACACTGCATCAACTGCTAGGTTACACTTTGCTGAAGAACATGAAGGAAGCTTGACGAATATTGGGATCACATGAGATGAAGATGTGCTGGAGTATAAAGAGTGTTGGGCTGATCACGTCTATGAATGCCTGTGGATCTCCCACAATAATGACTGACCAGATGACCTCCGTCTCCAGGAGCTTGACAGAAGAGGAATATTCCAGCAACGACTGAAACCACACAAGAGTTTCTGAAGAAGAAGAAGAAGAAGAAGAAGAAAGTGGCCTGGGCTGCGTTTCCCAAAAGCACTGTAGGGCTAAGTAGATTGCAGTCTCTGCAATCAGCTTAGCTGAGAAACGCAGCCCTGGCCAAGTGTCACCTGTCTTTGATCCGACCTTTGACCTCTTTTAAAGAGAGCTGTGGAGCAACAGGAGCAGCTGAAACAGCATGTGCAGCGCCAGAGAACAAAAGATAGAAGATCTGACTCTCAGTAATCGGGTCTGTGTACTGAGCTCCTGTATGGTTAACACAGTTAATCATGTTTTATTCTTCATTATAATTAGATGTGCTGCCGTTCAGTGCTGAAGTCAGGCAAAAACAGATGTGAATCATATGAGTAATAGTTCTGACTACTGATGGAAACTCTTTTCCTCGTTGAAGCAGAGATCAGGAGACGTCGGGATATCTTTCAAGCAGACGTTACTCTTTATTGAGACACGTGCTGTGTTTTGCTGTAGTCATCCAACAAGTCTGACTCAAACAGTATGAACACTGTAATCAATCCACATTTTACAGGGGGAGGGATTGACGCAGTAGAGGAGGAGACAATCTAAACAAAGGAATGACCAGTCACCAGTTCTAATCCAATCAATCATTCAAATGCATAGATGCTAATCCAATCACTCTGACAGTATTGCTCATACATTCACATTATCATAGAAACAAAAGCACAACTGTGCCCTGAGCTTGTCATACCAAATGGTCAGGAAGTGCATAAAGACAAAAGACTAATGTCTCAAACACCTGGGCTGATGTACTTGATCTTCATAGAATGTAAAACACAATGTACATAATGTTTTAAACAGATTCTTAAATTTGTAATCCCACACTACCAGATAACAATTTTAGGTTATGAGAACGTTTTCTGTAACATTCCCATTAAGTTATAAAAGCATCAGTTCTTAGAACGTTAAACGTTTTAGACGTTGTATTAATGTTCTTATTTGGTTATAAGAACGTTATTCAAAACATTATTACAACGTTCCATTTTCATTATATTAATGCTCTCAGAATTTTCTTTTTTAAGATTATGAAACAGGTAAGATTTATGTAATAGTACACTGCAAAATGCCCATGTTAAATGAACACTGCCTAGTGTTTATGTGTACACTACAGAGTGTTAAAGTACCATTGAAGCAGTGTTGAAGTTAATGAGATAACTAAGTAATGATATAGTAGTAGTGATGAACACCTGCTGTTAACAAGCAGAATCACTGAAGGAAAGAGAAACACAACAACTACAACTGACTTCAGCCATAGCCTGAGATGAAATCAACTGAAGATAAAAGAAGACATGAAATCTCACAAACAGCATTACCAGCATTACTAACCAGATGGCTTTAGTTTGACGTCACCATGATGGAGATCAGTGTTTGCTTGAGTTGGGCTCTTAACGTTAACATTAGTTTTTCTCTGGTGTTTATGAAGCACATTTGTTATGACAATGAAAGCCGAGAGAAAATGTGATCAGATGACGCTGGCTATTTATTGATGACATTATCATCACGAGTCACTGATCTCTTTCAGAGTCTAATGCTATGATTATATAGGTAATGTTTTAGTAATTTTGCATTATTCATAATAGTAGCCATGTGATTCTGCAGCATGAGATCCAGCCACCAAACAAAACTCATCCACGAGTCCCAGCATGCCTTGCAGCATGAAGCTTTTTCATTGATTGTCACTATTGTTGCGATTCATACGCTGATTCTTGATGTCTGTGTGTGTCTGAGAAATGCTGTAGATGAAAACCTGATGTGCACAAAATGTTTACAAAATCCTGCATTTTATTTGATTACCACAACACTGCTGGATCTCCTGCTGTATAATCACATGTCACATATGAATCACATATGAATAATGCTCAATTAATAACCCTATATAATCATAGCATTAGACTCTGAAAGAGATCAGTGATTCAGGCCACTATATGATGATGTCAGTCATCATCAATAAATAGCCCACATCATCTGATCACATTTTCTCTCTGCTTTTCTTGCCATAACAAATGTGCTTCATAAACACACAAGCTGGGTTTCCATAACCCTGTTGTTGTGTGCATTTTGAAGTATCGCATAAGAAACGAGAGATTGAAGCGCCTAATTTTGAAACTTAATTTGCAAAAAATTTTATGCTCGCTTGAGGCGGTTTTTAAATTCTGACGTCTTCCCCACTTCTGGCTCTTTAAATTCTGTAAAATTTAGTAAGGTTTGGCTTGTGATTGATATTTATGCACATATTTCACTTAAATTATTCAACATTACTCATCTTGTTTTCTGACCCAAAAATGGCTCTCAGACGGGAACTGCCTCTCATTGTTCACTTTGACTCGTTCGCAAACGACACATCACTGATTCCGCTGATGGTGTTTTATTTACTGTTGGTTACCAATACCGCCATTGTCCGCTCAAACAACTCAATGGAAATGCACCTAATTCACATTTGTTTGTTTTTTTGTGAACTTTGAAAAGATTTGCTTCACATTTGGATGGAAACCCAGCTACAGTTACAGCAGCCAGAGGAAACTAATGTTAAGTTTGACACTTAAGCCCAACTCAAGCAAACACTGATCTCCATCATGGTGACTTCAAACAAAACTATTATTTTTATTAAGATTCAAGAGATTCAAGAGTTTTATTTGTCACATACACAGTTATATACAGAATATACAACCGGCAGTGAAATGTAAACAGGTCCGCTCCATGGACAGTGCAAATTCACAGTTAAAAACACAAGGAAGAAATTATAATAGAAATAGGATATAAAAAAAAAGTACTATCTATATATATATATATATATATATATATATATATATATATATATATATATATATATATATGTCTATATCTGTAGAATTATAAATAATCAAGTCAAGATAAAAAAAGGTAACAAATAAGGATAAAGTGGAATAAAATAATTGAAGTAGACTTTGCAGTGAGTAAACTGTAGACTTATAAATATGTGGTTAACAAATGTATAAAGAGTATAATGTGCAAACAGGTTTATGACAGGTTGTTACACAGTAACAACGAGAACAGAAAGTGCAGTGCAATGTCAGTGTATCGATGTTTATCCTGACGTGAAGTCACGTGATGTTAAGTGACTGAGTTCAGGAGTCTGATGGCCTGGGGGAAGAAGCTCCTCCTGAGTCTCTCAGTTTTGGCCATCAGGCTTCGGAAGCGCTTACCAGATGGCAGCAGCGTGAAATGAGGGTTTGCAGGGTGATTAGAGTCCTTGATGATCTTGGTAGCTCTACCTTTGCAGCGTTTGGTGTAGACGTCCTGCAGAGACGGGAGAGCTGACCCTGAGATACGCTCGGATAAGCGCACTACTCTTTGCAGGGCTTTGCGGTCATGACTGGTGCTGTTCCCATACCACGCTGTGATGCACTGAGTTAAAACACTTTTAAAACAGAAATGTCAGAAATAAAGTCATCTGGTTAGTAATGAGTGAAGCTGGTGATGCTGTTTGTGGAGATGTTTAACATTTACAACATTTACATTTAGTCATTTAGCAGACGCTTTTATCCAAAGCGACTTACAAATGAGAGCATTAGAAGCAACTAAAAACAGTCAAGGGCAACAATATGCAAGTGCTGTAACAAATCTCAGTTAATCTAGCACAGAACACATAGGACAGAACAATTTATATATATATATATATATATATATATATATATATATATATATATATATATATATATATATATATATATATAACAGAAACAGAAAACAAATAGAGTGATAAGTGCTATTCTTTATTGATCAGGTGCTGCTGGAAAAGATGCGTTTTAAGATATGTTTTGAAGATGGCAACCGACTCGGCTCCTCAAATTGAGACAGGCAGGTCATTCCACCAGGTGGGAACGGTCCAGGAAAAGGTCCTTGTGAGGGATTTCATGCCTCTTTGGGATGGCGCCACAAGGCGCCGTTCACTTGCAGAACGCAAGCTTCTGGAGGGTGTGTAAGTCTGAACAAGTGAGTTTAGGTATGTTGGTGCAGGGCCAGTTGTTGCCTTGTAGGCGAGCACCAGTGTCTTGAATTTGATTCGAGCGGTTATTGGCAGCCAGTGCAGACTGATGAAGAGAGGTGTGACGTGCTCTCTTCGGCTCATTAAAGACCACTCTCGCCGCTGCATTCTGGATCAGATGCAAGGGTTTGATAGTGCATGCTGGAAGGCCTGCTAGAAGAGCATTACAGTAGTCCAGTCTGGAGAGAACAAGAGCTTGGACCAGGAGTTGTGTGGCCTGCTCTGATAGGAAGGGTCTAATCTTCCTAATGTTGTATAAGGCAAATCGGCAGGACCGGGTTGTTGCAGTGATGTGGTCAGTGAATTTTAGCTGATCATCAATCACAACTCCAAGGTTCCTGGCTGTCCTGGACAGAGTTATGGATGATGAACCGAGCTGAATCCCTTACGAAAAATAATCATGGTTTTATTGTAGTAAAAGTGTAGTAACCATGGTTTTTTGGCTAATTGATTACAATTTATATAACCACAGTTTTACCACAAATACCATGGTTAAACTATGGTTAGAGTAGCGAAACCATGGTTAATTTGTGGTTACCATGGTTTAACTACAATAACCATGTTTTTTTGGTTTTATTTGTAGTAAAACCGTGGTTCATTTTCGTAAGGGATGGAGAGAGTATGGTGACGTTCTGGGTTGCCTGAGACCACAAGGAGTTCTGTCTTTGCCAGATTGAGTTGAAGGAGTTGTTCCTTCATCCAGGCGGAAATATCTGTCAATCCTCTATCTGCTGAGATCTTCAGAGATTTGCAAAAGTGAAAAGTATGACTCGTTTTTGTCTACAATAGTTTTTAAAACGTTTTTAAAGTTGACCTTTTAATGTTAATGTTTTTAGAATGTTTACAAATGACACATAACGTTGAGAAGACGTTCTACTAACGTTACTGCAAGAACTTTGAGGTAACGTTCTCTGTCAGCTGCGCTTCTGCTAAATACTGATGACATTAAAGCTTCACTCATGAAAGACTCATTTGAATTTCGTGGGGTCCTTGAAATAGCGAGGTATATTTTATTTTTTGTGAAGTAAATAAAACACAGCTTGGATGCATGAATTGTTAGGCGTATGTTGATGTGACTCTATGCACAGACACGAATGTAGATTTTGAGTTTGTCAATAAATAAATTAATAAAATGTCAAGGTGGCCCAGAAAAAAAGACAAAGAAAAAAAAAGAAAAGTGCTGCTATGTCTCGCAGTGATCAGGGAGCGCGGCAGGATCTGAAGCGACACCGAGAGCGAACACTTCCGCTCAGTTACCATGACAACCGCGGCGCGTCCCTGCCCATGTTGTGTTTCAACAGGAAAAGCGAGTTCAGCGAAACAAAACTATTAAAGAAAGCGTCCTTCAGCGCGACTCTAAACGGCTCATCCACGGCTGTGTGTCTCTGGGCACTCATGGATCCCGTCGCCGTGTCTCTGCCTGCTCTGAGAGTGGAACACAGGAAGAGAAACGTGTTTGTAACCCAGTTACAGGAGCACAGGTACAGTGCTCACTCACTGTGTGTGTGTGTGTGTGTGTGTGTGTGTGTGTGCGTGTGCTACTGTTATAGAGCTCGTGCACTGCAGGGGTTTATCTGATGATGATGATGATGATGATGATGTGTGTGTGTGTGTGTGTGTGTGTGTGTGTGTGTGTGTGTGCGTGTGCTACTGTTATAGAGCTCGTGCACTGCAGGGGTTTATCTGATGATGATGATGATGATGATGATGTGTGTGTGTGTGTGTGTGTGTGTGTGTGTGTGTGTGTGTGTGTGTGCTACTGTCACAGAGCTCGTGCACCGCAGGGGTTTGTCTGATAATGGTGTGTGCTATTTGTGTCATGACAGAGAGCAGAAGGATGACAACATAAAGCACATCCCTGTAATAACACAGGTGTGTATGACACACACACACACACACACACACACACACACACACACACACACACACACTCCCTCTCTCTCTCAAAGGTATTCTTGTCACAATGTAATTATACAGTTAAGCACTGAGTATTAATGTTAATGAACTACATGCACTTACTATAGGGTTAGGACTAGATGAGTTTACTGAAATCACTACTGTAAATGGGTCAATGGCGTGGCATGTCAGTTCTGCTGTCCAAAGCATATTCATAAAACTAAAAATATATAGATTTTTTAAATACACTTCATTAGACTTGACTTCCCCCTCTTCATTACTGTAAGGATTCGTTATAAATCATTCATCTTTAAGGAGCTATTGAGCTCACAACCCCCAAAATGTCATTCCGGGTTAAAATCTGAATACTAAAACATGACAAAAAAGTTAAAAAATAAGTATTTAAAATCTACTTGGGCATAACTGTATTGATGTTTTCAATGATACCTACAAATATAGTGATAATACTAAGATTATTTACATCTTATGACAGAAATACTTTTGTCTGCAAATTGTGATTTCTCTAATGTCATTCCTGGATAACAGACATCAGTGGCCGTTTTGGACCAGAATGCATTTTGGGATGTCATGTGACATTATATTGTATCAAAAAGAAGACCCTGAAGGACCCAAAACATGTGTAAAGGCCAGCGAGCGTCTCTTGATGATGATATTTTGAGCTTTTTGGTCACTGGTGCACTTTAGCAATATCACATGTCCTTCTCACTAATAAAACATTTATAATGTATTAATATTAATAAACAATCTGTTTGATCTAAAAGATGCCCTTAAAGGAACACGCCGTGTTTTCCAGGAATGTTCTTTATTTATAATCCGTTTCTGAGTTTTGATTTATAATCCGGCACTAACTCAACCACCTGTGGAAAGCTTAGTTATTGTCACTTTAAAGGAACACGCCAACCTTTTGGGACTTTAGCTTATTCACTGTATTCTCCAGAGTTAGATAAGTCCATACCTAAAATTATCATCTCCGTGCCATAACTCTGTCTGACGCACCCACCGCTAGCCTAGCTTAGCACAAAGACTGGAGGTAAACAGCTCCAGCTAGCCTAAGTAACAAAATAACGCCAACATTTTCCTATTTACATGTTGTGATGTGCATAGTTACATTGTGTACTAAGACCGACAGAAAATGAAAAGTAGCAATTTTCTAGACCGATATATCTAGGAACTACGCTCTCATTCCTGACGGATCTTCATGCGCTGTGCAATATTCAAGATTCAAGAGTTTTATTTGTCACATACACAGTTATATACAGAATATACAACCGGCAGTGAAATGTAAACAGGTCCGCTCCATGGACAGTGCAAATTCACAGTTAAAAACACAAGGAGGAAATTATAATAGAAATAGGATTAAAAAAAAAACCTAAAAGTACTATGTATATATATTATAAATAAATCAAGTAGAAAAAAAATTTAAATAAAGAAGTGGAATAAAACAAGTAAGAGTAAACTGTAGACTTATAAATATGTGGTTAACAAATGTACAAAGAGTATAATGTGCAAACAGGTTTATAACAGGTTGTTACACAGTAACAACGAGAACAGAAAGTGCAGTGCAATGTCAGTGTATCGATGGTCACGTGATGTTAAGTGACTGAGTTCAGGAGCCTGGGGGAAGAAGCTCCTCCTGAGTCTCTCAGTTTTGGCCATCAGGCTTCGGAAGCGCTTACCAGATGGCAGCAGCGTGAAATGAGGGTTTGCAGGGTGATTAGAGTCCCTGATGATCTTAGTAGCTCTACCTTTGCATCGTTTGGTGTAGACGTCCTTCAGAGACGGGAGAGCTGACCCTGAGATACGCTCGGATAAGCGCACGACTCTTTGCAGGGCTTTGCGGTCATGACTGGTGCTGTTCCCATACCACGCTGTGATGCACTGAGTTAATACACTTTCTATCGCCCCTAAATAGAAAGTTTTCAGGATAGCTGGTGAAACCCTGAATTTCCTCAGCTGGCGCAGGTGGTACAGTCTTTGCCTGGCTTTTTTCACCTGTGTCTGAATGTGAGCAGTCCAGGTCAGGTCCTCAGAGATGTTTACACCCAGGTACTTGAAGCTGCTCACTCTCTCTACTGGTGACCCGCTGATCATGAGGGGGGAGTATGTCCGTTGCTGTCTCTTCCTGAAGTCCACAATCATTTCTTTGGTCTTGCCAACATTCAGAGAGAGACAGTTGTCCTGGCACCATGATGTTAGATGCTCCACCTCGTCCAAGTATGCCGTCTCATTGTTGTTGGAAATGAGGCCCAGGACAACAGTATCATCAGCAAATTTGATGATAGAGGTGGAGCTGTGTGTGGACAAACAGTCATGCGTGTAAAGCGAGTAGAGCAGGGGACTCAGGACACAGCCCTGTGGAGCTCCCACACTCAGGGTGATGGAGGTGGAGGTGGACTGGCCTATTCTCACCACCTGAGGCCTACCAGTGAGGAAGTCCTCAATCCAGTGGCAGAGAGAAGAATTCAGGCCGAGATCCAGTCTTTGTGCTAAGCTAGGCTAGCGGTGGGTGCGTCAGACAGAGTTATGGCACAGAGATGAGAATGGTATGTATGGACTTATCTAACTCTGGGGGATATACGGTGAATAAGCTAAAGTCCCAAAAAGTCGACACACACTGTGAGCGGGACATGTCAACACCGTTATTTAGAAGGACATAATAGCAGTCTGGTGTTTAATTCATATTTGTACACTCATAGTTATTGTGAGGGATGTCCGAGACTAGCCGATAGCGTGGATGCTATTCCACTTGGAAAATACTAGTCGTTATTTGTTTTTACACATTTCAACTCTTGCTGTATATTTCAACAAAGGCTACGTTTAAATGACCGCCTTGAAATGAATATATTATTTAGAAACGTGTATATACATGAGGATGAGGTCTTTATAGTAATCCTGTCTAACAATGACACAGGCTATTAATTTAACCCATATGGTTGCGTTAGATCACACAATTCTGTGTTGTTTTGAGTTCAGGATAAACAAGTCTTATTTACTTTATTGGAAAACATTTTAAAAAAAATTCTAGCTTTTTTTTCCTGAATTTTCAGTTATCATCAGCCAAAAATGTGCCCATGTCTCAATGAAATCCCATGAGCCCAATGAGCTTGTATTTGCCAACAATGGTAGAGATGTAGTTAATCTCAAAATTCATTGGCTTTACCAGGAATGACATTATCATGAGGAAAAAGATCAGATTCACCAAAGACATGGTTCATTACATTCTTAAAATGAGTACACACTCTGAGTTTTATTTTTTTCAAATTTTAAATCCTTATCCGTCATTCACCCAAATAAATGTAACAAGGTCATTTGCCATTTGTCTGTGTGTCTGGACGTGAGGTGTGTTGAAGCCGCAGCACACCTGTCTGTCTGTGTGTCTGGACGTGAGGTGTGTTGAAGCCGCAGCACACCCGTCTGTCTGTGTGTCTGGACGTGAGGTGTGTTGAAGCCGCAGCACACCCGTCTGTCTGTGTGTCTGGACGTGAGGTGTGTTGAAGCCGCAGCACACCCGCCTGTCTGTGTGTCTGGGCGTGAGGTGTGTTGAAGCCGCAGCACACCCGTCTGTCTGTGTGTCTGGACGTGAGGTGTGTTGAAGCCGCTGCACACCCACCCGTCTGTCTGTGTGTCTGGACGTGAGGTGTGTTGAAGCCGCAGCACACCCGTCTGTCTGTGTGTCTGGACGTGAGGTGTGTTGAAGCCGCAGCACACCCGTCTGTCTGTGTGTCTGGACGTGAGGTGTGTTGAAGCCACTGCACACCCGTCTGTCTGTGTGTCTGGATGTGAGGTGTGTTGAAGCCGCAGCACACCCGTCTGTCTGTATGTCTGGATGTGAGGTGTGTTGAAGGCTGGATCTGGACTGAAGGATCTCAGTGACTGTGGGCCGTTATATAGTGTTCTGTGTGCTGCAGGGCTCCAGCGGGCTCCTGGAGACAGGGGTCAACACACTTCAGTCCACCCTGGTCCTGAGGAAGCGTGTAGAGGTGGACGAGCTGAGCGCGCAGCTGATGGAGAAACGGCAGCAGGTCCACGGCTGTATGAAGATCCTGCGGGAGAGACGAGCTCAGCTGCAGCAGAGACAGATGGAGGTGAGGGGATCGGCCACGGACAGCTCAGGGTTCAGCCATATAGTGGAATCACGGACTGTACATCACCGTCTGTGGGATCGGTCACATCACGGACGATAGCGAACTAGATTTAAAAAAAAAATTTGCCTTGAGAAAGCCAGAGAAGAAAGTTTAAATTAGTTTTAAAATCTTAAAGTTTGACAGTTTTGAAGTCAATACAGTCTATAAGAAATTAGGATGGATGGATGGATGGATGCTATGTGGTTGTTAGGGTACTCCAAGTGGTTGCTAGGGTGTTGCTATGTGATTGCTAAGGTATGCGGGGTGGTTGATATGCGGTTGCTAGGTTACTTGGGCTGGAGGCTAAGGTGTTGCTATGTGGTTGCTAGGGTGTTCTGGGTGTTTGCTAAGGTGTTGCTATGTGGTTGCCAGGGTATTCTGGGTGGTTGTTTGGGTGTTGCTATGCAGTTACTAAGGTACACAGGGTGGTTGCTAAGGTATTCAGGGTGGTTGCTATGCTGATGCTAGTACGTGTTATCACATTGCTAGCATGTTTCAGATAGACACCATGCTGATAGATAGATAGATAGATAGATAGATAGATAGATAGATAGATAGATAGATAGATAGATAGATAGATAGATAGATAGATAGATAGATAGATAGATAGATAGATAGATGTTATGTGTTTGCTTGGGTACTCAGAGTGGTTGCTAGGGTGTTGCTATGCGATTGCTATGGTATTCAGGGTGGTTACGAGGGTGTTGCTATGCTGTTGCTAGCATGTTTCAGATAGAGACCATGCTAGTAGATAGATGGATGGATGGATGGATAGAACGATAGATAGATAGATAGATAGATAGATAGATAGATAGATAGATAGATAGATAGATAGATAGATAGATAGATAGATAGATAGATAGATAGATAGATAGATAGATAGATAGATAGATAGATAGATTTTTTTTGCTTGGGTACTCAGAGTGGTTGCTAGGGTGTTGCTATGCGATTGCTAAGGTACTCAGAGTAGTTGCTAGAGCATTGCTATGTGGTTGCTAAGGTATTCAGGTTGGTTGCGAGGGTGTTGCTATGCTGTTGCAAGGACGTGTTATCACATTGCTAGCATGTTTCAGATAGAGACCATGCTAGTAGATACATGGATGGATGGATGGATGATAGATGGATGGATGGATGGATGGATGGATGGATGGATGGATGGATGGATGGATAGATAGATAGATAGATAGATAGATAGATAGATAGATAGATAGATAGATAGATAGATAGATAGATAGATAGATAGATAGATGTTATGTGTTTGCTTGGGTACTCAGAGTGGTTGCTAGGGTGTTGCTATGCGATTGCTATGGTATTCAGGGTGGTTACGAGGGTGTTGCTATGCTGTTGCTAGCATGTTTCAGATAGAGACCATGCTAGTAGATAGATGGATGGATGGATAGAACGATAGATAGATAGAACGATAGATAGATAGAACGATAGATAGATAGATAGATAGATAGATAGATAGATAGATAGATAGATAGATAGATAGATAGATAGATAGATAGATAGATAGATAGATAGATAGATAGATAGATAGATAGATAGATTTTTTTTTGCTTGGGTACTCAGAGTGGTTGCTAGGGTGTTGCTATGCGATTGCTAAGGTACTCAGAGTAGTTGCTAGAGCATTGCTATGTGGTTGCTAAGGTATTCAGGTTGGTTGCGAGGGTGTTGCTATGCTGTTGCAAGGACGTGTTATCACATTGCTAGCATGTTTCAGATAGAGACCATGCTAGTAGATACATGGATGGATGGATGGATGATAGATGGATGGATGGATGGATGGATGGATGGATAGATAGATAGATAGATAGATAGATAGATAGATAGATAGATAGATAGATAGATATAGATAGATAGATAGATAGATAGATAGATAGATGTTATGTGTTTTGTTTTGGGTACTCAGAGTGGTTGCTAGGGGTGTTGCTATGCGATTGCTATGGTATTCAGGGTGGTTACGAGGGTGTTGCTATGCTGTTGCTAGCATGTTTCAGATAGAGACCATGCTAGTAGATAGATGGATGGATGGATAGAACGATAGATAGAACGATAGATAGATAGATAGATAGATAGATAGATAGATAGATAGATAGATAGATAGATAGATAGATAGATAGATAGATAGATAGATAGATAGATAGATAGATAGATAGATCAGATTTTTTTGCGATTGCTAAGGTACTCAGAGTGGTTGCTAGGGTGTTGCTATGTGGTTGCTAAGGTATTCAGGTTGGTTGCGAGGGTGTTGCTATGCTGTTGCAAGGACGTGTTATTACATTGCTAGCATGTTTCAGATAGAGACCATGCTAGTAGATACATAGATGGATGGATGGATGGATGGATGGATGGATGGATGGATGGATGGATGGATGGATGGATGGATGGATGGATGGATGGATGGATGGATAGATAGATGTTATGTGTTTGCTTGGGTACTCAGAGTGGTTGCTAGGGTGTTGCTATGCGATTGCTATGGTATTCAGGGTGGTTACGAGGGTGTTGCTATGCTGTTGCTAGCATGTTTCAGATAGAGACCATGCTAGTAGATAGATGGATGGATGGATAGAACGATAGATAGATAGATAGATAGATAGATAGATAGATAGATAGATAGATAGATAGATAGATAGATAGATAGATAGATAGATAGATAGATAGATAGATAGATAGATAGATTGA
The DNA here is from genome assembly GCA_018749465.1 of Paracanthobrama guichenoti. Lineage (NCBI taxonomy): Eukaryota > Metazoa > Chordata > Actinopteri > Cypriniformes > Gobionidae > Paracanthobrama > Paracanthobrama guichenoti. Next base: position 20,633,123 of record CM031959.1, on the reverse strand, counting down.
TAGATAGATAGATAGATTTTTTTTTGCTTGGGTACTCAGAGTGGTTGCTAGGGTGTTGCTATGCGATTGCTAAGGTATTCAGGTTGGTTGCGAGGGTGTTGCTATGCTGTTGCAAGGACGTGTTATCACATTGCTAGCATGTTTCAGATAGAGACCATGCTAGTAGATACATAGATGGATGGATGGATGGATGATAGATGGATGGATGGATGGATGGATGGATGGATGGATAGATAGATAGATAGATAGATAGATAGATAGATAGATAGATAGATAGATAGATAGATAGATAGATAGATAGATAGATAGATAGATAGATAGATAGATAGATAGATAGATAGATAGAACATTCCCTCAATGTAAGGAGTTTTTCAGAGTTTTGATCGTTATTTTTAGGAAAAGCGTAAGTCGGATCCGTTAGAAAAGATATAGCAACGCGAGTCAGAACCGTCTGAAGCCGAGTCTGAGCCGAGTCTGGAGGAGGTGGAGCTAAAGCTCTAAGAGGAGTCAGAAGTTTATTAGTGTTTCAGTACGTTGGCTCTCTCCAGCTGTTGGTTTGGGGCTACGGCACATCAGTGGATGAAACTGGTGTTCGATCATGTGTGTTTGACATCATGTCTCCTCACAGACAAAACACAGGGCGGCAACATTTGAGAAATTTGTGGAGGAGAACGAGGTGAAGCGCCGCCGTGCGCTGAAGAAGTTCCAGATGGAGCGACAGCAGAATGAGCTGAAGGAACAGGAGAAAGCCCACCTGTCCACACAACTCCAGGACTTACAGCAGAGGTGAAGACAGTCCAGCGGTTTACAGCCGCACTGACCAGCACCAGAAGAAACTCTGAGATATCACGACTGATCCGAAGAGACGGGCAGTAATCATGTTCTCTCTATTCAACAGACGGCTGCATTTAAAAGAGCGAGTCAACAAATACAAGATATTCGAGGAGTTTCTGATGAAGACGCTTGAGTTACTTCCAGACAGTAAGAACATATGGACAAATAAAACACTTCCTGTTTTCTTATCTATAGGCCGTTCACACAGGTGCCATAACTATAATGATAAAGATACAGTTCCCATCTAAACTGATGCAGGAATGATGCCAATGCAATCTCTTTCAAAAGAGTTTAATCTCCAGCCGATGAATGATAACAACACTGACAGCCAATGACAGGGTTTATGAAGGTGAGACCAATTAAAGAACATTAAAGGGATGAACTGAAGAATCACACGTCTCTAAATGTAAATGTCTAAGCTCACAATGAGTTTTATTAGTGACAATAATATAATTTCCAACAGATCTCCATTACTTTTTAATACATTTTACAAAAGAAAGTGCTCTCTGCTCCCAAACACTAGAATACTGAGTTGTGTCCTGTTTTCCAGCTCAAATATCTAAAGATTCATAAATCAAGACACATTTACTGGAGAAGAGAAACGACGCGAGATGATTTAATGATTAACACGAGGACAAACATCTGACAAGGGGTTCATAATAGGGCATAATCGATTTTTCTTAAATGTGGTCGATTCAAAATCGATTCTCAAAGGCCAAGAATCAATTTTTTTCCATGTTTATTTCCACAAACATTGAACACAAGATTAACGTAAATCTAATTACTAGTCTTCTCCACTAGATGTCACCCTCTTATTTGCCTTGCGCGATGTTACACAGGAGCGTTCATTCATTCAGTGTAGGGCTGTTCGATTCCAGGTTTTTTGGAGTCGACTCTGATTCCCGACTCCCGCTGTAGGAGTCTACCTAGCTGTTGCCGATCCCTAATTTTACAGAGGAAAGAGTCATGCAAAACAGCTGTTGTCGAGTGATGGCGCTAAATGCACATGATCATTGTCTTAAAAAGTGAGTTAAAGATACTAAATACTAAAATACATACAATAATGTACACTTACTGATGCGTTTCTTCTTGATGTGAGTTTTATGATTTATGGTTAGTTTAATGATTATGAACACAAGGTTAACCATGGAAAACCAAATCTATATTTACTGCATTAATATGTGTAATCTGTGTATAATTACAAACTAAAGTCGCTGTGACTGTGTTCTGTTTCTAAAGTAAGCACTCAAATAAATGTGACAGTTTCTGCGACAGCTGTCTAGGGCGGTGTATTACGTCAGTGTCTGAATTCCTCGCTTCATTTCATTCTCTTCTTGCTTATATAGTGCACTCATCTGTCATGAACTATATAGGGATTAGAAAATCAGTAAACAAGTGAGCAATTTCAGACACAGCAACAGAGTCAACACCGAGAGTCGATTCCTGTGCTGGAGTCGAGGACTCCCCATCACTAATTCAATGCTTAAATCACGGCTTCCGGTGCGTTGTCGGCGTTTGTAATGCTGAGGTTAATCACCCAGACGTTGCAATACCCCCACAGCCGTTTGGAACGACATTAGGGCGAGGAAATGATCACAGGATTCTCATTAATGGGTGAACTGTCCCTTTAAGTGACTGACCTACCGCTGATTTATTCATACAAAATCTGACAAATTCAGTGTCATTCTGCATTATACAGTAAATAAAATTTTTATTAATGGATTCTGTGATTCCGTCCACATTTTCTGCATCACAGAAATGATAGTTTAATTTAAAGGTGCAGTGTGTAATATTTATGAGGATCTATTGACAGAAATGCAATATAATATCAATAACTATGTTTTCAGTGGAGTATAAAGACCTTGCATAATGAACCGTTATGTGTTTATTACCTTAGAATGAGCCGTTTCTATCTACACACACCACAGGTCCCCTTACAGTGAAGCCGCCATTTTGTGCCGCCATGTTTCTACAGTAGCCCTAAAGGGACAAACTTCTCTACAGAGCACTAGTCACTCTCTGCTGTCTCAGACGACCACATCTTTGTCCTGTGGTTCGGCCACCATAGCTTCTCTATGTGCTCCGAAAGGGAGGGGTGAGCGGTTGCACTTCACAACCTCACCACTAGATGCCGCTAAAACTTACACACTGCATCTTTAATGCCATGATATTGAGTTTAAGACTTTCTGATCCAGTTTAAGACATTTGTAAGGCCTTTAATTGTAGAGGTCAATTAAGACTTTTGTTAAGCCCTGTGGAAACCCTGTGTTTATTATAAGCGCTAGTCTGTGGTCTGCTGGAGCTCTTCTGATTCAGGGTTTCCACGGCTCTTAAACTCTTAATTTGACCTTCCACAATTTAAGGCCTTAAAAATGTGTTATGAGCAGAAAGTCTTTAATTCAATATCATGGCTTTCAGTCAGGGCCTTATGATATCTGTGATGCAGGAAACAGTACAGAATCACAGGATCCGTTCACTTCGACTTTTGGATGAAAAGATCAAAAGGGTCAGACACTTAAAGGGACAGTTCAGCCTAAAATGGAAAACACAGAATTTGAGAAAACATAAAATGTATTTCATAGGGCCCAAAAAATTTATTTTTTGTTAAACTTTTAATAAATTGATGTTAAGTTATAAATGTTTCATGATTGCAATTAATTAGACATTGCTTTTTGATTAATAACATTTAATTTAACCATTAAAGCAGAAAACAAAAATATGAAAAAAAATGGATTTCATCCAGGTCTTCTTCAGGACTTTTGTTTTCCAGCACAAATCTCTAAACATCGTTAAATTAAGAAACGTACTGGAGAAGCAAAATGAAGATGAAGTCTTGTTTTCTGAAAAGCTGAAGAAAATGAAGTGAGTTTCTGCTCAAGAACAAGTCTCAAAATTACTAATATTTGAATTGAGTTGATTTTTATGAACTCTTCAGCAGATGTTTGTTCTTGTTTTAATCATTAAATAACTTTCACAAGATTTCTTATCTCAAACTTTAAACTATTATTTGCAAAATTAATTAAAGTAATGGAGATCTGTTGGAAATTATATTTTCAAACTTTAAAGTGTCGCTAATAAAACTCATTGTGAGCTTAGACATTTACATTTAGAGGCGTGTGTTGTTCCCTTCAGTTTATCCCTTTAATGTTCTTAAATGTACCTTCATAAACCAAGCAGAAACCCTGTAAACAGAAGGATATTGTCTGGCGTGGACGGTAGTATAGTTATCGCTGTGGTGTGGACACGCCTTTAGTCTCCTCCCTCTGTGCAGACTATCTAGGGTACAGGACGGAGCATGTGACGGCGATCATCAGGCGCTACGAGACTCTGAGCATCAGCCGGCAGGATCTTCTGCAGCAGCTGAACAGCCTGACGGACAAGATGAAGACGAGCCAGACCCAGCTGGACGCCCTCAGACAGCAGCACAACACATATAAACTGGTACCGTCACAGCATCACGGCTCGTTACAGGAGCACACGCGTGACGCACTGACGTGTTTTTGTCCTGAGGCAGATGGCGAACCAGGAGCTGTCCGAGTGCCAGGCACAGCTGGATCAGATGAGTGAGAAGAACAAGCAGCTGGAAATGACACTCCACATGCACATGGGCCAGTCCAGAGAGCAGGTCTGAACCCTCACACCTCATGATAATGTGTAGAGCAGGGCTCCTCCAATCTGCCCAAAACCTGATCAAACCCACCGACCTGTGATCCTAAAGACAGGATAATCTCGCTCAGGTGTGTTTGATCAGGGTTGGAGCTGAAATCAGGACAGTGGCCCTCCAGGGCTGGGTTTGAGGAACCCTGGTGTAGAGGCACGTAAACACTGGAGCAGCGGCTCCTAACCCCTGGAGATGGGTTCAGTCAGGTGTTTTATCTGGGGCTCCGGGACTGGATCAGGAGTGTGAAGGGTCAGCAGGCCGTTCAGCTACACACATGTCTGACAGATCCGTCATTTAAATGCACACCAACACACTGAGAACTCACAAACATCAGGCCCTATCATACACCCAGTGCAATGCGACGCCAGGTACGACACAAGTGTGTTCTGCTAGTTTCAGCCCGACCGTTTCATGTTCACGTCCATGTTCGACGTTGTTTAAATATCAAATGCACTGGCGCATCTGTTCACCCATGGTCATTTGGTTTGAACACCAGGTGTATTCAGGAGCATTGTTGGAGCGCTGCTATTGTGAGGAACTGAAAACGACTGCGCCATTGACCAACACAAACCTGCTCTAAAGTCAGTTGTGCAGTATTTGTGTGTTATTTAAAGGGTTTGTTAGTAATATCAGCCTATAGGCGGTGCACAACACACACACTCTGATTATTACACACACACAGGGAGGCGCAGCAACACACTCTGCTCATTACACACCCAGGGATACGTAGCAGAACACACACACACTGCTCATTACACACACAGGGACACGTAGCAGCACACACACACACTCTGCTCATTACACATACAGAGACCTCCAGCAGCACACACACACACACACACACACACTCTGCTCATTACACACACAGGGACGTGCAGCAGCACACACACTGCTCATTACACACACAGGGACACGTAGCAGCACACACACACACTGCTCATTACACACCCAGGGATACGTAGCAGAACACACACACACTGCTCATTGCACACACAGGGACACGTAGCAGCACACACACACACTGCTCATTACACACACAGGGACACGTAGCAGCACACACACACACACTCTGCTCATTACACATACAGAGACCTCCAGCAGCACACACACACACACACACACACACTCTGCTCATTACACACACAGGGACGTGCAGCAGCACACACACTGCTCATTACACACACAGGGACACGTAGCAGCACACACACACACTCTGCTCATTACACATACAGAGACCTCCAGCAGCACACACACACACACACACACACTCTGCTCATTACACACACAGGGACGTGCAGCAGCACACACACTGCTCATTACACACACAGGGACACGTAGCAGCACACACACACACTGCTCATTACACACCCAGGGATACGTAGCAGAACACACACACACTGCTCATTACACACCCAGGGATACGTAGCAGCACACACACACACTCTGCTCATTACACAGAGACCTCCAGCAACACACACACACACACACACACACACACACACACACACACACTCTGCTCATTACACACACGTTTAAATATTAATAATAAAAGGATTGCTCTCTGGAGAAGCGTTCAGTCTTTCCGCTCACATGTAAATAGCGAATCCACCATGGCATGAGCACAACTGGCTTTTAAAGGGAATGGGAGATGAGGCTCTATTGGTTTATTGCACGTTACGCCCAAAACACACCCATGACACATTAAGAGTCAACAACCCTTTTGGACCATGCGCCGGGCTCGCCAACCGCTTGTCTCGTCATTAAGATTAACTAGCACAAGTGGACTCAGACACTCCTTAAGAGCTCCTGCGCCGTGAGCTTCAGACCATGATCAGATTGTTAAAATTAACACACAATATTCATACAATCTACCTGTGTATGAATGCATGCTGAAGAGAGACAGCGGAACAGCTCCATATAGAGCTATAAGAGTCATGAAATATCATCTTATATTATTATTTAAATACACAAGAGGTCAGCAGAGACACCCAGTGTGAGATATTCTGAGCTGAGTTTTGAATTTCAGTTGAGAGAATGTGCAGAATGTGCTTAAATTATATTATTTATTGATTAAATATAGTAATTAAAGCACAGATTCTTGAGATAAGGGACAAAACGTGTTTTAGATGTTAAAAAAATAAAAACGAACACTACATTTTAAAAAAATTTATTTTTGTAGACAAAGGTCTCAGATAATGAACCATGTAAGGGAACAGGCTTATTTAATTTAAATGTGCTAATTTAATTTAATCCATTCAATCCATTTTAGTAAAGGAGCAAAGTCATAAAATACATTCTCAGTTTTGAGAATTCTCCTCATTTTAATATTAAACATATATCACCAATGTTCTCAGGTAATTAAGATAAAATATCATGTAGTTTTGTTGATGTTTTCAGGATAGGATAAGGATAAGACATTTCTTTTAAAATGAACAAAAACCTTCACCTGACGGAGTTGGCAGGTCCAGCTGAGGCCAAACACAGTATAAATAGAATCATGACACAGCATTAGAGGAATTCCCCATGTGCAAAAGACTTTTTGAGGGCACTTGTCTACCATCAGTCATAAAACTTGATGTAAAAACTGAATATTTTTCCAGCTTAACCCACGTGTTGTACAGCAGAGCAGTTTAGTGTTTTCCCTCAGGTGTAGCTGCCTTAATAAACATATAAAAATGGCAAGATTTACAGAAACTATTACACTGTAGAGTTAACATGGCCAGCAGCCATATCACCCTGTAGCCCAAGACTGGTTTCTCACTGAAGATAAGCAGGGCTGAGCCTGGTCAGTACCTGGATGGGAGACCAAATGGGAAAACTAGGTTTCTGCTGTAAGAGGTGTTAGTGAGGCCAGCAGGGGGCGCTCACCCTGTGGTCTGTGTGGGTCCTGACACCCCAGTATAGTGATGGGGACACTATACTGTAACAAGCACCGTCCTTCGGATGAGACGTTAAACCGAGGTCCTGACTGTCTGTGGTCATTAAAAATCCCAGGATGTCCTTCACTAAAGAGTAGGGGTTTAACCCCGGCATCCTGGCCATATTTGCTCATTGGCCCCTGTCCATCATGGCCTCCTAATAATCCCCATATGTAATGATTGGCTTCATCCCTCTGTCTCCTTTCCACCAATCAGTGGTGGCCGTTCAGGCACAATATGGCTGCTGTCGCATCATCCAGGTGGTGCTGCACATTGGTGGTGGTTGAGGAGATTCCCCTCTTCTATATGTAAAGCACTTTGAGTACTCAGAAAAGCACCATACACTCACCTAAAGGATTATTAGGAACACCTGTTCAATTTCTCATTAATGCAATTATCTAATCAACCAATCACATGGCAGTTGCTTCAATGCATTTAGGGGTGTGGTCCTGGTCAAGACAATCTCCTGAACTCCAAACTGAATGTCAGAATGGGAAAGAAAGGTGATTTAAGCAATTTTGAGTGTGGCATGGTTGTTGGTGCCAGACGGGCCGGTCTGAGTATTTCACAATCTGCTCAGTTACTGGGATTTTCACGCACAACTATTTCTAGGGTTTACAAAGAATGGTGTGAAAAGGGAAAAACATCCAGTATGCGGCAGTCCTGTGGGCGAAAATGCCTTGTTGATGCTAGAGGTCAGAGGAGAATGGGCCGACTGATTCAAGCTGATAGAAGAGCAACTTTGACTGAAATAACCACTCGTTACAACCGAGGTATGCAGCAAAGCATTTGTGAAGCCACAACACGCACAACCTTGAGGCGCATGGGCTACAACAGCAGAAGACCCCACCGGGTACCACTCATCTCCACTACAAATAGGAAAAAGAGGCTACAATTTGCACGAGCTCACCAAAATTGGACAGTTGAAGACTGGAAAAATGTTGCCTGGTCTGATGAGTCTCGATTTCTGTTGAGACATTCAGATGGTAGAGTCAGAATTTGGTGTAAACAGAATGAGAACATGGATCCATCATGCCTTGTTACCACTGTGCAGGCTGGTGGTGGTGGTGTAATGGTGTGGGGGATGTTTTCTTGGCACACTTTAGGCCCCTTAGTGCCAATTGGACATCGTTTAAATGCCACGGCCTACCTGAGCATTGTTTTTGACCATGTCCATCCCTTTACGACCACCATGTACCCATTCTCGGATGGCTACTTCCAGCAGGATAATGCACATGTCACAAAGCTTGAATCATTTCAAATTGGTTTCTTGAACATGACAATGAGTTCACTGTACTAAAATGGCCCCCACAGTCACCAGATCTCAACCCAATAGAGCATCTTTGGGATGTGGTGGAACGGGAGTTTCCGGGAGTGTGCATCCCACAAATCTTCATCAACTCCAAGATGCTATCCTATCAATATGGGCCAACATTTCTAAAGAGTGCTTTCAGCACCTTGTTGAATCAATGCCACGTAGAATTAAGGCAGTTCTGAAGGTGAAAGGGGGTCAAACACAGCATTAGTATGGTGTTCCTAATAATCCTTTAGGTGAGTGTATAAATGTAACTATTTATTGTTATTTAACATGTTAAGGCTGTGACCGCAGAGACTTCAATATTGTTTGTTTAAAATATTAAAACATATATAACTCTGTCCTACTGTGAGATCCACAATGAGCAGGAAATAGAAAGGGGTCCTCCGAGTTAAAGTTGCCCATGACACTGCCTGATTTATTCAGAATTATAAAACATCCTGACGGAGTTGACGCGGAATGATGAAACAACTTTTATAGCCATTTTTTTAATGGAAAATATAATTCAAGATTTACTTTTTGGTTTGATATCTTAAAGATCTCCCCCTTTTAATGTAACTGTGTATTTGTTGCATTTTTAAACAGGTTTTACATTGTGAGCTCCTGCTGAGGACTGGTTAGATTACATTACATTACTGGTTTCCAAGTATAGAGAGTGCTTTAAAAATAATACTAAATAAATAATTTAAAAGAATAAGCAATGAATGTCCTGAGAATACGTGTTTCCCTTAGATGTAACCTTTTAAGCATTATCATTGTGTTGATATTCTTACTTTTTTAACATAAATAGGGCTTTTGTGTTTAGGACATCCCTCATCTCAAGACTCAGTTACAGGTTGTTTAGAGAGTGTGAGGGACGGATTGATTTTATTTTATATATTTCTTTTATTTGAACAGGGACAATGCACAATAAAACATTAACCCTGTGTATAACAAGGAGAGATGCACTGCACCGGGTTTTAGCAAGTTGCTATTTTCCACCCGTAGCCCCAGATGAGGGTTAAAGTTCATTCTCGAGTTACGGATGTCTTAACATGTTGCCATTGCACCACGAGTCTGAGTCCCGTGGGCCTCGTTCCCGCTTCAGTCAAACTACTGTCACACATAAACACAAGGAGGCGGAAGTGAATTAAAATAGAGTGATGCAGTAAAGCAGGGCTGGTTTAGTGTCTGTTTCCTGTACTGTTGTGATGGAAAGACAAAAGCATGTTGATGTCTGATGGTTTGTTTTGTAGGTGGAGGAGGTGGGGAACATCCTGATAGCCGTGAGGAACCTGGGAGAGCAGTGTCACCTGAGCCACTACGGCCCTCTGGACGGCCTGGACACGGCCTCTGTGATGGACATGATAAAGGTGCTTCAGTGACCCTTAACCTACAGCACAAACACACTCAATCAACAACACGTGTCTCTGTCTTCACAGGAGTTCATGGTGGAGAAAGCAGACCTGGAGAGAAGAGCCACGAGACTCACGGACTCCAGCGCTGCGACGGTGAAGAAGAGCCCGTCTGGCAGAGTCCAGCTGAAGAGCCGCAGCAGAGCTACAGGGATGAAGATGCCGCAGTAGATCCGCGTGTGTGTGTGTGTGTGTGTGTGTGTGTGTGTGAGAGAGGTCAGTGCTCGGGGCTATGCATGACGCTGCCTCACTATAGAAGCTTGTTTATGCCACAGAATTAAAAATAAACGAGGCAACTGAGACTTTTTCCTTGCAATTACGCATTCATATCTCACAGTTCTTAGTAGTCAGAATTCAGATAAAAAGTTGTAACATGTTAAAGGGTCATAACACACACAGTTTCTGCCGGTCTCATGTTAATCTTGAGTATCTATAGCGTAGTGTTGATGCTTCGTATCACCCAAGAGTCTTTAGTTTTATCAGATTTATAAAAGACAGATACACTGGATCGATTCTTTCTGAAAACAGCTGAGCTCAAGGCGTGCAATGGGCGGAGCTAAAGAGTCATGAGCGCACACACACACACTCACACTCACACTATACGTTGGAGCTGTTCACATGATATGCACTTGCGTGCTGATTGCCAACAAAACACACACATTTGATGCAATTTCACTCATGCACGGTTTCCACTCATGACTGGGAACAAACACATACACTTGCAGAACTCCGGAAACACAAACTGCATCCACTGTTCCCTTAACACTGGGTTATTTGGGAAACTGAATATGGTGATCTTTCCCTCACACCAGGGGTCCATTCTTTGTACGTGGCTAACTCAGTTAGCTGGATTTGATTGTTGACGATTTGGCATGATCTTGATTGTTTGGTTCTTCGATGCTCATCCGGGACTTGCTGTCATAGCAACAGGTCTGTAAAATCAAACCTGCGTGGGAGCAGCTTATTTCATGTAAACAGGATTAGATTGCATCGAGGTGATGCTTAAAATCTGTCCCAGCCACTGCTACTTTATTATAAGAGTTCATTACTGAACCAGGGGCAATAATGATTTTAAATAATGATATAAAAATTTATTTGAAAATAATATTATAATGTTGTGTAAAAAGTGTATAATACTATAGACACAGCCACTTGACAGAGCTTTGTGATGGAATAATTACTTTATAATTTTATCGGAGTCTTACATGCTGTAACATCAATCTGAGCTGTGAATTAATTTGAGTGGTGACGGATATTATGGGACAGCTTGATACAGCGCAGGAGATGTATTGATGCATCTGCCCTCGTCAGTGAACACAAGAACGCGCAGTAATCTCAGATAACTTAATCCAGATATTTTAATCCAATCTACAAATTCGTTTGAAGAACCAAATTAGCCAGAGATCAGTTATCACGATTAAAAGATCTGGGATCTGTCAAATCATCTGATGTATAAGCGAGGTACGAAGAACGGACCCCCGAAACACACTTCTTTAGTGACATTGTTGATCTCGTGTCTAAAAACACAATGCCAGCACCGCCGATGGCTCCCGTAACCCAAACAAAGCTGACTGATGTGTGCGTGTGTGTGCGCGCACTCAACTGGGAGAAGTGCCCATACAAGGGGTTTATGATGTCATACAGGGCCATACTCAAATAACTTTCTGAAACTTGTTTGAATCCTGAAGGAGTGTATTTGGCACAGAAATACATCAAACGTCCAACTCACTTATCATGAGAATCAACTCTTTAACAGTGTAAATAAGGCAGAATGCGTGAAATAGCCCCCTTTAAATGGTTTAATTCAATGGCGGAAACAAGTGTCCATGCTTGACAGAGTCAGTGTGAAACAAACGTTTTGAAAAACACATTTTCTCCATTTGGCCATTTGGACTTCTAATAGAAGTCAACGGCCAAATGGAGAAAATGTGAAAAAACTAAAAGAATTAAATGAACAATTTCCCTCAAAGTATCAATACAGTCCATAATCCATCCAATGATTTAAACTTTCTCTTAGTTTACAAGATCTGTCGTTCTTTATTTATCATGTATAAACACAACCAGGTCTGTTCACAATACATGTTTAATGGCAGTCATTTACAGAAGAACAGATCAGGATCAGACCACCGGACGTCCCTTCACATCCATAGAGACGCATTAAACACTCTGTTCAGACCGTCAGTGCCTGCTCTCTGACAGTATTAAGATGTTTTAAATGTCCCACCCTTTACACATCTAAATGACATCTGTTAAACCCTGTCACCGGCGCTGTGTGGCGGTCAGTCTGTCGCGGCTCACGCTGGCCAGCGCCGTGTCCGCCGTGGAGACGGGCAGCTGAGGCAGGATCAGTTTACCCATCTGTGTCGGGTACTTGGTCTTCATCTGGTGTCTGAAGACCGGCTGAGAGATCAGCTGCTTGAGCTGCTTCTTCATCCCCTTCACCAGCCTCTGATGCTCTCGCTCCTCATCCTCACCTTTACTGCCTCCTGTAATGCACAGGCCAAAGGTCACGGGTGAAAGGTCACACTGTAAACACTTCTCACGTCAAGCTCGTACCCATCAGCAAGTCGTCGTCCACGTCGATGTCCATGGCCTCGGATGCCTGTCTGACCCAGGAGTTGTGCTGCCTTTCTCGGCCGTGGAAGAACTCCATCTTCTCGATCTTCCGTGCCAGAGTCACTCGCTCCTGTCAGAGGAAAACCAGCTTGTGAAGCGCCGCACAACACAGCAACACTAGGACTAACTACAGGTCACATGGGAATTAACCATTAAACAAATTATGATTGCTTTTCTTCTCTATTTTGCCGTATATCATAATGAAGCGCTTCGCGAACAAGAACAAATGTAGGGCGGGGCTTGATTGTGTCTGTGGGGAATTGATTGGATGGTTGTGGTTTCCTATTGGTGGATCTCATGTGAGTGGTTGCCCCGTTTATTGATTATAAACGTTCGAAAACTATATTAAAAAATAACGCATTTCTAGTGCGAAGTCACAGTCTGTGAGGGACCGATGGTTAATGGTGTACACTCACAATAAGAAAACGTGCCTTTGTGAAATAAAGAAAACAAACAGGATGTGCTTTTCACACTTGAGGAGCTTTTACACTTGAAGATTTCCAGGAGACTGAGATGGCAGATCTCAGTCTCCTGGAAAGCTTCAAGTGTCTACTTATAAATTAACCAATTCAAACAGAACAGAAATACTCTCGGCTTGTGTAATCCGCATCAGGCTGCATTTCTCTCTAGAGGGAGTGGTCATTTATCTGAAGCGGTCAGGCGGGGTGTGGCGAGGCCCACCCGTAGATCTGCTGCTGACTGGGTATAATCTCCTCCTGCAGAAACTGACCAGCTCTAGTTTACTGAGCTCCAGAGACACCCTGAAGACAGACATGTGTCACAGCCAGTGTGCTAAAACATGTGCTTTAACTGAGACAGACTGTGAGTGTGAGTGAATGTGTGTGTGTGCACACGTGATAACTGCGTACTTTAATGGCTGCCATGCACTTGTTCTCCACTGGAAACACAGGCAGGTCTTCGCTCTTGTCCAGGGTTCTGCAGATCTTCTTGTAGTTCATGAGGTCATCAGGGCCGATCAGGAGCAGACTGAGACCCTCTTTAGTGGCTCGGGCCGTGCGGCCGCTGCGGTGCACGTACGTCTCAGACGTGCGCGGAACCTAAAGCGGTGACAGAGACAGAGAGGTCACGAGGCGCTCCGTGAGGTCAGAGAGCGGCGGCGCCGTCGACTGCTCCGTACCTGATAATGAATCACGTGCTGGACATTGGGAATGTCCAGCCCTCGAGCGGCCACGTCTGTGGTGAGCAGGACACAACTGAGAGAGGAGAGAGAGAGACACACTCAAACTGCATCCCCAATCACACACTGCACACTTTTGGAATAATTGTATTAAAGGGATAGTTCACTTCAGAATTAAAATGTCCTGATATTTACTCGTGTCATCTAAGATATTCATGTGTTTCTTCAGTCGAGAAGAAATTAAGGTTGAGAAAATCATTCCTGGATTTTTCTCCATATAGTGACTTCAACAGGTTAAAAGTCAAACTGCAGTTTCAAAGAGCTCGACACGATCCCAGCTGATGGATAGGGTCTTATCTAGCCAAACCAATGGGTCATTTTCTAAAAAATAGAAACATTTATATACTTTTTAACCACAAATGCTCAAAACTATATGGATACAAATCTGGGAATGTTTTCCTCAAAAACCTTAATTTCTTCTCGACTGAAGAAAGAAACGTATGAATATCTTGGATGGCATGAGGGTGAGTAAATATCAGGACATTTTAATTCTGAAGTGAACTAATCCTTTAATACAATTATTCAAAAAGCTATTTTAAATAAAGTTAAAATCTGTTAAAATCCCAGAATCTGTGTCTGTGCATCACTGCACTCGATACACTGGTAAACTGAAGTGAACTAATCCTTTAATATCAGAATGTATTTCACAGTGATGCAGTGGAACAGCAAAGCAGAAAATGCTCAGGGTTTATTAGTCGTTATGTATCAGGTGACGTGGCGTCTCCTCACCTGTCGTTCTGGGCGAAGCGCTCCAGGTTCTTCAGACGCTGCTTCTGGTGCATGTTGGCGTGCAGAGGCATGGGAGCGCAGTCCAGGATCTGCAGCAGCGCGTTCAGCCTCTTGATGCAGTCGATGCTGTTGGCGAACACCATGCTGCGGCCTGGATACTGCAGCAGGAAATAGTACAGGAACAGGTCCTTGTCCTCCTTGGTGCAGTTGATGCGGGTCTCGGTCAGTGTCTCCACCGTGGCCTCCTTGCGCGTCAGGTCGATGACCTTGGGCTTGTCTCTGATGCCCACCTTCTCCATCAGGAGCTGCAGTTTGCTGCGCTGCTCCGTCCTCTTGCGCTTCTTCTGCTGCAGGCGCAGTGGCAGGCTGTGCACCATGGTCAGCGTGGCGGAGAACACGAACGTCTGCCGCCGGGGGCTGAAGTGGGATGTGTTGAGCATCTCCAGCAGACTCTCCAGCTCGGAGAAGTGGCCCTTCTCCACCATGCGGTCGGCCTCATCGATCACCAAACACCTGATGATGACAGATGTCACGTCATACAGAGTAGGGCTCCAATGTTAGCCACATTATCTTTGACCATATAAAATATTCTGTGTATCACAATGATGATAAAAGTAAGACAGTAAGCCCACATCAGGAGTAGGACAGCTGACAGACGCTCCCGTCTGAAGAACAGCATCAAGGGTTTCTGTTTACAATGTGCTTAGCATTAAGCAGGGTTCGTACATTCCTACTAATACATTTCCATGACTTTTAGGCAAATATTCATGACCTAAGCTTCCATGAAACATCTGTGTACAGGGTTTTTCCTGCATTGAAAATTTTTTGCCGGCTGCCAAAACGAATATTTGTCCCGCCAAAGCCTTATTCTATCAGTTATTGTGATTTATGAGTGATGTAGATGACTGCGGTGCTTGTGCTCGGGCACATGTTAACTGAGTGACAGAGAGAACGAGCAGAGATATATTTGCTCAATATTTCACAAATTAATCAAAATCAAATGTTCGTTAGACCGAATCCATGTTGCACGTGGTGCCTTCGGACAATTTTAGCCTTGAATTACTGCTGGGTGTGAACTGCGCTCAAAAAACATTGACTCTTCTCTGATCAGCTGACATAAACCATACTTTCAACAAACGGGAAACACATTATATTCAGTTATGAAGCGTTTTCTGTGTGTTGACAAATCTTTCGTGATGTTCTACAGATGGGATTCTCACACAACACGTCTGCTAATGTCCGATTCACGACCGAATGACTCCTTTGAACCGAATCATTTAACGACTGGTTAACTGATCTGTCCAACACTGAACTCATGAATCAGTTTAATCATTTCTGAATGAGAACACAGGTGTGCTCACCCCATTTAGCAAGAGTGGTTAGTAAGAATTAGTCTTATAATCCACAGTATTTCACCTGATTTATATTGACAATGTGCTGTAAAATATATAAAATCATTGTTTAGACTGGAGTGAGGCGAATCCAGAACAAAGTTGTTGTTAGCTAGCTGATAATTTCATTAAATTGTATAAAATTAGAAAATTTGGCTATTTGTAAATTTTTTTATGCTACTTTTTAATATAGATATGATTATACCAAAACAATCATCAGTAAATAGTGTAAAAAATGAGGAACAAAAGAAACAAACATCAAGGTAAGAGATCCTACATAATGAGAAATCAAAAGTTATAAGATGAGCAAAAATTACAAACGGTTTCTTTGCATTTATTTTACATTTATTGTCAGTATTGCGCTCGGGTAGGGTACTTTAATGTGTGTGCGGATGGCCATGTCTGTCAGCCACCACCGAAGACCATTTGACCCAGGAAAAACCCTGTTAAAGTGATAATATTGGTTAAATATACTTTGTTTCTTCGATCCACCCGATTTCCGTCAGATTTCCTTTTGTGCGTTGAGCATTATAACCAATCACACGCGTTTCTGTCGAGCGTGATGGCCAATCAGAAGTGTTCAGATTACTCATCGCTAGGGGTGTAACGATGCATCGTTAATCGATATATCGCGATATAAAAATGTGATGATATGTATGGTTGATGTAAACGATGTGATTGGCGATATAGTTGTTTTATCCAAGGCTCAACTGACTGCATTTATAAAGCTATAATTCACCCAAAAATGTACACTGTCATCATGTGCTCGCCCTCATGTCGCTTCGTTTAACTTCTGAACACAAATGAAGATATTCTTTATGAAACCTGAGAGATTTCCATCCCTCTATTTAAAGTCCATTCCTCTCAAACTTGAAAGATCCAAATGAAAATAACTAATGGAGTGTCTAATCCAGACCCGGTATTTATATGATGAACAGATTTACTGTAGTAAAACACGGACGTTCAAACGCTTGCATGACACGCGAAGAGCTCTCTGCTCGTTCTCTCAGTTAACGTGCCATATCACAAGCACCGCAGTCATCTACATCACTCATAAATCACAATAACTGATAGAATAAGGCTTTGGCGGGACAAATATTCGTTTTGGCTGCCGCCAAAAAATGTTCAATGCAGGAAAAACCCTGTTAAACACACATTCTATTACATCAATATTTTAAAACAAATTTCCAGGACTTTTCCAAAACTTTTTAAAATTCCATGACTTTTGTAGGTTTTCCTGATTAAGTCTTGGAGAGTAAATTTAAACTACCAGACACATGTAATCCGCTTCTGACCTTCATGCTGCTACAAGCACACATTTTTGTAGGAAGATTACACTTTTGCATTCCCATTTTTTTATTTTTCATCTTTAAGCAAATGTCAATGTTCATTTTGTGTTCTTTTAGTAAAAGCAGTAAGTGGTCACTGTGTGTTTAATATTTTTAAACTAGTGCTGATTTTGCAGTAAATAAAGCTGAGGAAAGATAGCGATATATGCATTGAATGTGTGTGTGTGTGTGTGTGTCAGTGAGGTACCGCAGCTGTCGCAGGTCCTGCAGGTGCGCGTGTCTCTCTTTAATCATCTCCCACAGGCGTCCCGGTGTGGCGATGACTATCTCGGGCCGCCGCATCAACATCCGCTGCTGCTTCTGTGCCGCCATCCCACCCACCAAGATCGCCGTCTTAATACCTGCACCACGTCACATCATGACATCATACACGTATATACACTGACAGGTGAAGTGAATAACACTGATGAGCTCTTCCTCACGGCTCCTGTTAGTGGGTGGGGTATATTGGCCAGCAAGTGAACATTTTGTCCTCAAAGTTGATGTGTTAGAAGCAGGAAAAATGGGTAAAAATGGGCAAGCGTAAGGTCCCAGCAGAACATTCCCCCAAAGCACCACACTGCCTCCGCCGGCTTGCCTTCTTCCCATAGTGCATCCTGGTGCCATGTGTTCCCCAGGTAAGCCACGCACCCGGCCATCCATGTGATGTAAAAGAACACGTGATTCATCAGACCAGGCCACCTTCTTCCATTGCTCCGTGGTCCAGTTCTGATGCTCACTGTTGGCTCTTCCGGCGGTGGACAGGGGTCAGCATGGGCACCCTGACTGGTCAGCGGCTATGCCGCCCCATACGCAACAAACTGAGATGCTCTGTGTATTCTGACACCTTTCTATCAGAACCAGCATTAACTTCTTGAGCAGTTTGAGCTCCAGTAGCTCGTCTGTTTGATCGGACCACACGGGCCAGCCTTCGCTCCCCACGTGCATCAATGAGCCTTGGCCGCCCATGACCCTGTGTCCGGTTCTCCACTGTTCCTTCCTTGGAGCACTTTTGATAGATCCTGACCAGTGCAGACCAGGAACACCCCACAAGAGCTGCAGTTTTGGAGATGCTCTGACCCAGTCATCTAGCCATCACAATTTGGCCCTTGTCAAACTCACTCAAATCCTTACGCTTGCCCATTTTTCCTGCTTCTAACACATCAACTTTGAGGACAAAATGTTCACTTGCTGCCTAATATATCCCACCCACTAACAGGAGCCGTGAGGAAGAGATCATCAGTGTTATTCACTTCACCTGTCAATGGTCATAATGTTATGATATATATATATATATATATATATGAGATGAAGGGCCACTGACCTGTGAAGCGAGCCACGGCATCGATGTGGTGTTTGACCTGAAAGGCCAGCTCTCTGGTGGGGGTCAGGATCAGGCCGAGCAGCGGCTGCTTCTGCGTTTCAACAGCGCTCACACAGTCGTCAGGTCCGGCTTCATCAGGAGCGCTGCAGTCCTTACCGTCAGCGTCCTGCGGCTCATTATCCGTCCCTCCTCCATCAGGAGCTCTGCAGTCCTCACCACCAGTATCCTGTGGCTCAGCGTCCCGTTCTCCATCAAGAGCGCTGCAGGCCTCGTCGCCAGCGTCCCGTGGCTCATCGCTCGTCTCTTGCGCAGGACTCGCGTCCGTCGGCAGGTACAGACTCTCCACACGTGTCTCTGCATCATCAGGGTTCCTGCGTTCATCCGTCCGCTCGCGGTTCGACTCTTCCCTCCATTCCAGAATCATGTGGATCATCGGAATACCGAAACACAGTGTCTTCCCGCTGCCTGCAGTCGATAAGGACATGCAAAGAGTCAATGACTGAACGACGCGATGAACTGTGACGGTTACAGAGGTCACATGAGTCACAAACGCTTGACTGTGATCAGTACTAGCAGGGCTAGTATGAATCGAATTCGATTTCGACTTCCAACTAATATGAAAACATAACAATCATGATAAAATGTCGCTTTCGTTCAGTTTCTGTAGCAGACGATGAGCTGAATGCTGTTAGATATAGACTGCATTTATCCTGCTGTTTGTAATTCCTGTATGAATATATGAATGTTTACTTGTCTACACTAAAAGTTTGAGGGCTTTTACATTAATTAGCCCGTATTCTGCTGTCGACATTGGTATCAAAAATGTGCAAATAATGCAAATAATATGACCTAAAGATGGTAAGCTAATGAAGACCGAACAAGAGCTCATGTGCTCAGCGCTGTCAAAATAAAAGCCCCACCTGTGACACACATCGGAAAACAGGAAAACTTCAGCCCATGCCAAAAATAAAAATATATACAGAGAGCGGGAGGGGACGTCCTCCCGCTCACTGCAAAAATACACCAAATATCAGCTTTGGTGTTATAGCAGTTGACTAGTAGCACTACATAGATGACTGGCTAAACAGACTTCACATTGACCTCAGAGGCGCGGCAGCACATCATAATCATAATTATGATGAGTCAAAATCGTGACTTAATATGTCAATTTAGACATGATTATTCCTGGTGTGGCACAGGATCAGGACTCACCGGTCTCGGCCGCTCCCAGCACGTCCAGTCGGTCTCTGATGGCCGGCGGGAGCGCCAGGGCCTGAATGGGAGTCGGAGCGGAGAAACCAAGCACACTGAGAGCTTTTAAAACGGGCTCAGGTACGAACAGGTCTTTCCACGCCGACACGTCTGTGCCCGACCCCTCGGGAGCCGTGCCGCTCCAGTTCCTGCTCTTCTTCTGAGACTGCGGAGCGGCTGCAAGCGCTGGCTGCTGCTGCTTTTTCTTCTTCTTCTTCTTCTTCTTGGGTGTTTTGTGTTGCGTCTCTGGAGTCACATCAGAACACTCGTCCTGTGAGATCTGATCCTCCACAGTCTCATCCTGGGGTTCCTCGTCTTGTTTGTTCTTCTTCTGCCTCTTTTTCTTCTTGTCATCAGGGTTTTCTTCCTCGTCCCCTTCGGCGTCAGACTGCAGCTGCTCTTCAGCATCGATCTCATGGGCTTTTCTCTTCTTCTTCTTCTTGTCTTTCTGTGTCGTTTCCCCCACAGTGACGGCTCTCTCAGACTCCACCAGGGAATAATCAGTCAGCTCTTCGAAACACAGCATGCCGTCGAGCCCCTCGTCAGAGAACAGACTGGGATCCACATTGACCGCCTTCCACTGACCCCTGACCACGATCCCTCTTCTCCTGGAGGAGAGCAGGCCTCCGCGAGCCTTCTTCACCTTCATCTTCTGCTGGAGAGAGAGAGAGAGAGACGGAGGTGTAGCAGGCACGGTAACGCACACACATTCTGCATCAGCATTTATAAAAGATACACAAACAAAAATAACATGGCATTATCAGAAAAGGTTACACAGGGTTTCTGCAGGTTAATAAACGTAAATGTAAGACCAATTAAAGAAAATGTAAGGAATAAACTGAAGAATCACGTCAGATATGTTTCCATCCACCTATTTTTATGCGCATTTTGGGATATCACATCAAAAAATGCTGAATGGAAATGCCAAGATGTGCATAAAATCAAAAAATGCGCATTAAAACTTATGCACTCGTTTGAGTCTCCATTTTCCTTGCGCATAAAAAAAAAAATCATGTGACTTTTGATGTAACAGCATAGCTGTACTAACCAGCGGAAGAATCTTATTTGCAAAGCATCTGAAAAGCTGTTTTGGTCATTCAGAAGTCTGTTGTCAAAGATGCTCGGGATATTTCCCTCCTAGAACTGTCTAACATGCGTTCCCAAACAGCAGCATCCGCCTCTGAAAGCAACACAACACGTTTATCATTTACTATATACGAAAATGATTATATCCCATGGTGGCTTCTCCTATGTTTAGCGGCAGTTTATCAGGAAGTGCCGATTATGTTCTCTTCGACTCACCGGATGGAAACGGAGCTTTACTCGCAAATGTTTTATGCGATACATTCGCAACTTTGGATGGAAACATAGCCATTGTCTAAGCACACGATGAGTTTTATTAGCAACAGATCTCCATAACTTTGTTTTATTAATTTGACAAAAAATTGTTTAACGTTTAAGAAATCTGGTGATCTTGTGATTTATGATTAAAACAAGGTCAAATATGCGTTCATAAAAATCAACTCAATTCAAATGAAGGTAATTTTCATAGCCAATGACAGATATTTGCTCTTGTTTTAATTGGTTAATTCACATTATCTGGACTTTAATGGATTAAATGTGCTCATCTTCTGAACACACATGAACAGATCTGTAATGAAATGGGAAGATTTCCGTCCTCCATTGACAGTCTAAGCAACTTCCACCGACGCTTCAGAAAACACATAAAGAGATGGTAAAACTGATCCATACGGATCGGGTCGGATTATTCCAGATGTTCTGAAGAGACTCCATGGCTTTATATATGATCTGACGGGTTTGGAGACCATTAGTTCATAGTTGCATGTAATTATGCACAATTTACTGTTATTACTATAATAAGTACACGTAAAACTTGTAACAAGGACACTGTCAAATAAAGTGTCATAATGCTATGTAAAAAACAAAACAAGAGTTAGTATCATTGTGTTGATGTTCTTGTACACATTAAATATCACTGATCGTTTTCTGACAATCTACAACACGCACATCAGCGATATTCGACACAAACTATTACATTAGACAGACATTCACGGGTGTATTCAACACGGGTGTTTTAAAGGTAAACGGGTGAATCTTACGTGTAGTTGTCTGTGTGTTGTTACTCATCCACTGCTCACACGCATGCACAGCACGAGGGCGCCGCCATGATGGAGATGACGTCAGCGCGAACCAGCCAATCACAGAGACTCTCGTCAGCACGTGGAAGGAAGAACCTCCCACACCAAATAAACGAAAAGTATAAAACGTCATCAACAACAACAATACATAAATAAAATGTTTATTCTGGTGTAAGAACTTTATTTTCCCCTGACTCTAGGTTTGTAACCTGCACAAACAGCTCTATTACACACTGTAATAGAAATGTACAACAAAAAAAAAAAAAAAAAACAGCAATAGCCGATTGGAGAAACAAAACGTTTCAAAGCTTCGAATCAATTGAACCGAGTGATTCGCCAAATAATTCAGTGTTTTGAAGCGTTCGAACAGCTCGAAATAAACAGTGGAAATAAAACAAAAACTCGTGGGCAAACGTGTATAAAAACACCTTTTACAAACACATTACAATGTATTAACTAATATTAATATTAACTCTTATTAGCCAATAAGAGTATTAACTAGTATTATTCATTATAATTATACACAGGTATGCCTCATTAAAACGTCTACAAATGTATAAAACATCTGAGATCTGGGGCACGTTCAAGCTCAAACCGGTGCGCAACATTTTGCTACGGTTTCCGGGTTGAACGACATATATATATCTGTAGAATTATAAATAAATCAAGTCAAGAATAAATAAAAATAAAAATAAAGTGGAATAAAATAAGTGAAGTAAACTGTGCAGTGAGTAAACTGTAGACTTATATGTTGTATACAAATGTACAAAGAGTATAATGTGCATATATTATAATGTGCATATATAACAGGTTGTTACACAGTAACAACGAGAACAGAAAGTGCAGTGCAATGTCAGTATGTCGATGGTCACGTGATGTTAAGTGACTGAGTTCAGGAGTCTGATGGCCTGGGGGAAGAAGCTCCTCCTGAGTCTCTCAGTTTTGGCCATCAGGCTTCGGAAGTGCTTACCAGATGGAAGCAGCGTGAAATGAGGGTTTGCAGGCTGATTAGAGTGCTTGATGATTTTAGTAGCTCTACCTTTGCAGCGTTTGGTGTAGACGTCCTGCAGAGACGGGAGAGCTGACCCTGAGATACGCTCGGATAAGCGCACGACTCTTTCCAGGGCTTTGCAGTCATGACTGGTGCTGTTCCCATACCACGCTGTGATGCACTGAGTTAATACACTTTCTATCGCCCCTAAATAGACAGTTTTCAGGATAGCTGGTGAAACCCTGAATTTCCTCAGCTGGCGCAGGTGGTACAGTCTTTGCCTGGCTTTTTTCACCTGTGTCTGAATGTGAGCAGGTCAGGTCAGGTCCAGCAGTGTTTACACCCAGATACTTGAAGCTGCTCACTCTCTCTACTGGTGACCTGCTGATCATGAGAGGGGAGTATGTCCGTTGCTGTCTCTTCCTGAAGTCCACAATCATTTCTTTGGTCTTCCCAACATTCAGAGAGAGACAGTTGTCCTGGCACCATGATGTTAGTTGCTCCACCTCGTCCAAGTATGCCGTCTCATTGTTGTTGGAAATGAGGCCCAGGACAACAGTATCATCAGCAAATTTGATTATAGAGGTGGAGCTGTGTGTGGACAAACAGTCATGTGTGTAGAGAGAGTAGAGCAGGGGACTCAGGACACAGCCCTGTGGAGCTCCCACACTCAGGGTGATGGAGGAGGAGGTGGACTGGCCTATTCTCACCACCTGAGGCCTGCCAGTGAGGAAGTCCTCAATCCAGCGGCAGAGAGAAGAATTCAGGCCGAGATCCAGGAGTTTGGTGGTTAGCTTAATGGGAACTGTGGTGTTAAAGGCTGAGCTATAGTCAATAAATAGCAGCCTTACATAGTTCCCACTTTTGCTGTCGATGTGAGTGAGGGAGGAGTGGAGGACATGAGAGATGGCATCTTCAGACGATCTATTGGGATGATAGGCAAACTGAAGAGGGTCCAAAGTGTCAGGAATGAAGGAGCAAATGGTGTTTTTAATGAGTCTCTCAAAGACCTTCATGACTATAGACGTGAGAGCCACTGGACGATAGTCATTTAGGCAAGAGGCTCTTAGGGACTCTTTACTGTTCTTAGGGACAGGGATGATGGTGGAAGGAGGTGGGGACCACAGATGTAGCGAGGGACTCATTAAAGATAGATGTAAATAACCCGGCGAGCTGATCAGCACAGGACCGCAGAACACGGCCTGAAATACCATCTGGTCCAGCAGCTTTCCTGACGTCCACACGCTTGAGTGCCCTCCGAAATTCATCCTCCGAGACAGAGATCTCACCTTGACCCCCTTTCGCCTTCAGAACTGCCTTAATTCTACGTGGCATTGATTCAACAAGGTGCTGAAAGCATTTTTTAGAAATGTTGGCCCATATTGATAGGATAGCATCTTGCAGTTGATGGAGATTTGTGGGATGCACATCCAGGGCACGAAGCTCCCGTTCCACCACATCCCAAAGATGCTCTTTTGGGTTGAGAACTGGTGACTGTGGGGGCCATTCAAGATTCAAGAGATTCAAGATTCAAGAGTTTTATTTGTCACATACACAGTTATATACAGAATATACAACCGGCAGTGAAATGTAAACAGGTCCTCTCCATGGACAGTGCAAATTCACAGTTAAAAACACAAGGAGGAAATTATATAGAAATAGCAGTATTAAACATGTATTTATACTGATTTCATCAGGCTCCGAAAATTCTTCAAAAAGAACACAAAGAATGGCCTTCTCAGCTGCCATTGCAACACACGTGTCATCAGAACAGGGTGTTCAACGCACCACCGTTTCCGTTTAAAAACGTTTTGCAATGTTTTGTCTGGGCTGAACGCAGCCAGGTAAACCACTGAAGGCACGTGACTTTAGCAGGTTGATACACTGATTCCAAACAGAAGATTCGTAAATGTTTCGAAGCGTTATGAAGATCAGTGTTTGAAAGCGCCCATCATCACTACTACTAGCATCATATTCCAATAGAAACGTGTTTTATGGTTAAGCTAAAAGGTTGAGGCAAAAGGTTCTTGAAGCACTGTGAATGAGTCGATTGTCTATTTGAACATTTTGCAATACGTTTTAAAATTTGTTATTAATCGTCTAATCAAGAGTTTTATTTTGAGGCTTCATCTCTGATTCAGTGTGTTAGTGGGGATTGAAGTAAACAGTTTTGCCTTTTATTATTGCAAACAGTGTTTTCAAGTAGTTTTTGGAGCTGTTGGTTTGCTTTATGCCTATAGTTGTCCAAACGTCCTCCTTCAGCTTCACATGTCTTTCTGCTGTCAGATCTGACCTGATTTATATCAAGTAAAAGCAAGAATAACTTATATCATTAGTAATATTTCAGCTGGACTGAAGCAGCTTCACTTTACTTGATTATCTATTATTATAAAAATCATGACGAGTATCAAATATGGTCAGGCGGCTTTTGAGGACGGTTCATTTGTTCTCTCAGTGTTGTATTGCATTGCATTATATGTTTGAAAACTACAGAGCTTATGGAAAAGCAAACAACCTTGCATCACAATAAGTGTACATGTAATTGTCAAAACATTTGGTACCTAAAAAGAATTTCATGAAGTTTAGTAACAACACAATAACTGGTAAGCTGCTGTTCTCTTTCTAACATCCGTTTGGTATCTCACTGAGGGAACGCCTCCACAATTACACCACGTCTGTCAGACTGACAGACCAATCGCAACAGCGATCAGGGAGTCCCGCCTTCCTGGTATATAAATCGCTGCAGCATCACTCACTTTCTTTCCCATGAAGATTGTGGAAGCTGTATTCACTGACGCATTATTGGACTTACCGCTGAGCAGTTTACAGGCGAAGCCGGCCGGTGACGTCGCAAACGCTGTAAATCTTATTTTGCTGTTAAAGAGTGCTTTTGTTAGAGTGGGAAAACGTCCACATTAAGGTGAGTTTTTACATCAAAGAGAATAAACAGCCTATCTTCCGATCAAATACGTTTCGGTTCGTATTAGATCGAGGAAAATAAGTAACGAGGAGTCAGCCGATTGAGAATCCATCTGCAGCTTTGTTTCAATGGGTAACCAGAGTACAGATAAGAGGCAAAACAGAATCATAAACAGGGACAGGCTTGGGTCGAGGCAGGCGGCAAACATACACAAATCCAGATAAACAGGCAAGGTAGAGGCAGGCAGCAAAAGGGTCAAAGTAGAGATAAACAGTCCAAGGTCAGAAACAGAATAACAATCCAGGAATAAATGCTCAGAAATGATCACCACAGCAAATCAAGACTTCGCAATGGTGGTGTGTGTGTGGTGTGCTAATATAGTGTATGTGATTAGATGCAGATGTGTACGTAATCAGTCTCAGGTATGAGTGTCAGTGGGAATTGTAGTCCAAATGAGAGTCAATATTCTGGTGAGGGCTCCCTCTGGTGATCCGGAGGAAGCGGAGAGGGAGCCTCACCTGTAACGCGAGCGGCTCCTGACGTGAAGAGGCAAACGACGCCGGGGTCTCCCACGGGGCCGGGGGGCCGGTTTTTCCGGGTGCGTCCTATGGAACTCTTCAGTGAGTGTGGGGTCGAGGATATCATCCCTATTGACCCAGGTCCGCTCCTCCGGACCGTACCCCTCCCAGTCCACCAGATACTGTAGAGTGATGCCCCGGCGTCTGGAGTCGAGCAACTCACGAACTTGATACGCCTCTCCGCCGTCAACCAGAATGGGCTTAGGGGTCTGTACTTCGGCTCCACTCTCCGACTCTCCTCCCGGATCAGCAGCAGGTTTCAGAAGAGAGACATGAAATGTGGGAGAAATACGATAGTTAGATGGTAAGTCTAAACGAAATGAAACTGGTGTGATCTGTCTAAGAATTTTGAACGGACCCACATACCTAGGACTGAGTTTACGGCATAGAAGTTTGAGGCGGAGGTCTTTTGTGGATAGCCAAACCCACTGACCGGACATGTACTCTGGACCTGGGCGACGATGACGATTGGCCTGTTGCTCCTGTCTGCGTACTGCGTGTAACAGATGGGTGTGTGCTCGATTCCAGATCTCTTCGCTCTGCTGAAGCCATTCCGTGACAGAGGGTAGATTGGTGGGTTCACCGGACCAGGGAAATAAGGGTGGTTGATAGCCTAAGACACACTTGAAAGGGGTCAAGCCAGTGGCAGGTTTCTGAAGTGAATTCTGAGCATATTCTGCCCACATGAGATATCTACTCCAGTCAGACTGATTATGTTGGCAGTAGGTTCTGAGAAAATGTGTGATCTCCTGGTTGAGACGTTCAGTTTGACCATTGGATTGTGGGTGGTAGCCGGAGGTGAGACTGATGTTCACATTGAGCTGTCGAAAGAAGGCTGACCACACTCTAGAGGTGAATTGGGGGCCTCTGTCGGAAACGATATCTTCGGGTAGTCCATAGAAGCGAAAAACAAAGTTGCATAAGATTTCAGCTGTCTGGAATGCGGTGGGGAGTTTAGGTAGGGGAATGAGACGACAGGCCTTGGAGAAACGGTCGATAACGGTCAGTACAGTGGTGTTGCCTTGGGAATTGGGGAGGTCCGTAATAAAGTCAATGGCTATATGAGACCAAGGACGCTGAGGGACAGGCAGAGGTTGTAGTAGACCAGCAGGAACCTGTCGGGTAGCCTTGGAGGTATTGCATATGATGCAGTTCTTTACGAACTTTGTGGTATCAGCGAGCATAGTGGACCACCAGAATCGATTGGTGAGGAGATGGTGAGTTGCGGTGATCCCAAGGTGTCCTGAACTAGGATCTGTGTGTACCTGATGCAGGAGTCTCTCTCGCAGGGGTTCGGGAACAAAAGTGAGATTGGGTGGGCAATCTGATGGGGAAGGGTTCTGGATATTGGATTGGGTAATTTCTGACATGATATCCCACTGTACGGGTGCAACCAGAAGTGCTTCTGGGATGATATTCTCTTCATTTTCTTCAGTTTTATCTGGGATCGGTTCTTCAAGCTGGCGTGATAGTGCATCAGCTTTAGTGTTCTTGGACCCAGGCCTGTACGTAACAATGAAGTTGAACCGGGTGAAGAACATGGCCCATCTTGCCTGACGAGGATTTAACCGCTTCGCTGAGCGTAGATATTCAAGGTTTTTGTGGTCAGTAATGACTGTGAATTGGTGTTGGGCTCCCTCCAACCAGTGACGCCATTCTTCTAGGGCGGCTTTCATGGCTAAGAGCTCGCGATTACCAGCATCATAGTTTCTTTCTGCAGAGCATAGTTTTCTAGAGAAGGCGCATGGGAACATCTTTGCTAGAAATCCGTGACGCTGAGAGAGAATAGCCCCTATGCCTGTGTTGGAAGCATCTACCTCCACAATGAAAGGGAGGTCTGGATTGGGATGATGGAGAATTGGGGCCGACGTGAAACGTGTCTTGAGGTCTTTGAATGCTTGTTGGGCGTCATGTGACCAGACGAGACGTGAGGGAGAGCGTTTGGTCATGGCCGTGATCAGAGCAGCTACCGTGCTGAAGCCCCTTATGAAGCGACGATAAAAGTTAGCGAACCCCAGGAATCTCTGTAGTTCCTTCACTGTACGTGGCTGGGGCCAGTCGATCACAACCTTTACCTTGTTGTCGTCCATGGCCACCCCCTCTTGACTGATGATATATCCCAAGTAGGTAGTGGATGTCTGGTGGAACTCACATTTCTCTGCCTTGGCATAAAGTTGGTACTGGATCAGGCGTTTGAGTACAGCTCTAACATGCTGGACGTGTTCTTTAAGGGAAGTGGAGTAGACCAAGATGTCATCTATATACACTATTACCCATCTGTCCAGCATGTCTCGGAACACATCGTTGATGAAAGATTGGAATACAGATGGACTGTTTGCCAGGCCGAATGGCATGACCAGATATTCGAAGTGCCCCGAAGAGGTGGAGAAAGCAGTTTTCCACTCATCGCCTTCTCTGATTCGGATTAGATTGTATGCACTGCGCAGGTTGAGCTTAGTGAAGTATCTAGCTTACAGGAGAAGTATCTAGTGCAGCTGGGACCAAGGGTAAAGGGTATCTGAATTTAATGGTAATGTCGTTAAGGCCACGATAATCAATGCAGGGTCTCAAGCCGCCATCTTTTTTCTTGACGAAGAAGAACCCAGCTGATGCTGGGGATGTAGATGGTCTAATGAAGCCTTTTGCCAGTTCCTCTTTGATGTAAGACTTCATGGCTTCTGATTCAGGGTGTGATAACGGAAATATTCTTCCCCTAGGGGGTGTGGTGTCAGGTAGTAACTCGATGGCACAGTCACTCGGGCGATGAGGTGGCAGTTGAGATGCCTTAGTTTTACTAAATGCCTCTGTTAAATCAGAATACTCGTTGGGTAACTCAGGGAATGTGGGGTTGTGTTCATTAATATTAACAGCCTGCATGGGTAGAGAGGTAATGTGAGTCAGGCAGTTCTTATGGCAGGTTGAGTCCCACTGAACAATTTGTTCCTCCTTCCAGGAAATGTGAGGGTTGTGTCTCCGTAGCCAAGGCAGACCAAGAATGATGGAATTGTGTGGGACATGAATTACGTAGAAGCAAATGGTTTCGGTGTGTAGTACTCCAACCTGCATGGTAACCTCTTCGGTGATGTGTGTGACCCTCCCCTTTCCAATGGGACGACCATCTAACGCCTCCACTGCCAGAGAGGAGTTGCATAGTGTTAGAGTAAGGTTATTCTGTTTGGCAAACTCATATGACATAAAATTACCCGCTGCTCCAGAGTCTAACAAAGCCGATGTGGAAAAGTTGCGATTGTGAATGGTGATCTTTACTGGTATCTTGAGACATGAGGCATAGTTTGATTGCAGGCTTACACTCACCGCTTTGGAATTAGATGCCGTGGGACGGACAGGGCATGACGTTTTCAGGTGTCCGGCTTGGCCACAGTACATGCACAGGTGATACTGAATGCGTCGTTCGCGTTCCTCTGGGGTTAGGTGTGTGTGGCCAAGCTGCATCGGTTCAGCAGGTGGGGTTTGAGTGTCGGTGAACATAGTGCGAGTAGGACGCCGTGAGCGGATTAGGTTGTCTATCTGAATTGAAAGTTCAATAAACTCACGCGAGGATTTTCCCTCATCGCGACACGCCAGCTCTGCTTGAAGATCCTGATTTAATCCCCTTCTGAATAACCGCTTTAAAGTGTCCTCCACCCAGTTTGAGCCGCGAGAGTGCGAAAGGATAGCGCATATTCCGCTACCTTGCTTCTCCCTTGGTTCAGTGCGAGCAGCTGGTCCCCCGCGCTTCTCCCTCCAGCCGGCTGATCGAATACTTCTTTAAAGCGTTGTAGGAATACATTGAAAGAAGGGAATGCAGTACCATCGTCTCTCCACACCACGGTGGCCCACTCTAAAGCCTTTCCAGTCAGAAGTGAGCAGACGAGAGATATCCTGCTTGAATCCGTGGGATACAAAGTGGGTTGCTGGTCTACAAACAATGAGCATTGCAACAGGAATCCCTTGCATTTTGTCGGCTCACCATCATATTTTTCGGGGAACGCTAGATGCGGGTTCGCGCTGGTGAGAGGATGCACAGGAGCGTCAGTGGGACGCGGTGCGGGCGCCACCGCTGCCTCAGAGGGTGTGACGTGTAGCTCTCGCAGCGTTTTGATGAGCTCCTCCGTCAAGAGGGTTAGGTGATTGAGCTGGTGCTGATGTACAGCGAGCTGGTGGCCTTGTGCTGACAGTTCAGAAGACAGCTGCATAATAGCTGCTGGATCGGTGTTTGGTCAAAGTCTTCTGTAACGAGGAGTCAGCCGATTGAGAATCCATCTGCAGCTTTATTTCAATGGGTAACCAGAGTACAGATAAGAGGCAAAACAGAATCATAAACAGGGACAGGCTTGGGTCGAGGCAAGCGGCAAACATACACAAATCCAGATAAACAGGCAAGGTAGAGGCAGGCAGCAAAAGGGTCAAATTAGAGATAAACAGTCCAAGGTCAGAAACAGAATAACAATCCAGGAATAAATGATCACCACAGCAAATCAAGACTTTGCAATGGTGGTGTGTGTGTGGTGTGCTAATATAGTGTATGTGATGAGATGCAGGTGTGTACGTAATCAGTCTCAGGTATGAGTGTCAGTGGGAATTGTAGTCCAAATGAGAATCAATATTCTGGTGAGGGCTCCCTCTGGTGATCCGGAGGAAGCGGAGAGGGAGCCTCACCTGTAACACACACACACACACACGTCTCTCATTTTGCATTGATTTTCTCCACTACTTATGCTTCTCTCTTTCTTTGCTTCTCTGTCAGTGTGTCTTGGTTATGTCTGTTTCACTACCGCCCCAAAAGACTTTCTTGTTCTAGTCGTGCCAGTTTACATGCCCTGTTTGTTTATTTAATCTTGTTTTTGTTTTGTTTTTTCTTTGATTTGCCCAGTTCCTGTATGCAGTCCTGTTTTGGATCATTTACCTGGTTACTGATTATTGCCTTTGCTTTGCCCTTTGGGAGTGTAATCTCCCTCTGGTTTTAACCCCTGTCTGGCCCATCTTCCTTATCAACTTTCCTTAGGGATTGCTGCATCGCTGAACTGACTTCTGGCTTTACTCCTGACTGCCCCTTGGATTTCCTTGGCAAACCTAGCTTTGGTTACGAGTTATAAGCCTGTAATGCAGTGAAGCAGCGCATCGTCTTCTTATTAGATCACACACTAACAACACTATTTGTTAATCTGCTGCTTCATCTTACAGCTTTACAGTCCGTCCACCGGCAAGAGATCGTCTGATAATTATGTAAAGGACACACATGAGTGGATATTATAATCATACACTGTTTGTTCGTCGGCCAGAGGAGAACTGGCACCCCAACTGAGCCTGGTTTCTCCCAAGGTTTTTTTCTCCATTCTGGTCCTGAGGGAGTTTTGATTCCTTGCCACCGTTGCCTCTGGCTTTTGGCTTGCTCAGTTGGGGACACCTAAATTTCAACTATATTACCGATCTGCCCGCATTGACACTATATGATACTTGAAATTAGCTGGATAACATCACTGTTTTCACCAGAGCGGCTGTACAGCCAAATCAAATTCTGTTGCATTATTTTCCTGTTACCAATGTGAAGCTGCTTTGAAACATTTGGACTTGTAAAAAGTGCTATATAAATAAAGGTGATTTGATTTGATATTTCACATGAGTTTCAAACCAAAGATTAAAACGCTGTCTATGTCGAAGACTTAAAGCACATACGGAGGTGAATAATAGCCTTTTTAAATGTATTAATTATCCTGCTTTATTGCACTCTGTCTATTTCTTATTTTATTACAAAGATGAACCGCCATGGTTCAATCTGTCTCACCACAGTTTTGTAATGAACCTAAAAGACCACTAATCGAACAGAAAATAAAATTGTGATATATTAGTGCACTTACCACATGGCAAAGGCTGATTGCTGTGGGATTCCAAGCAAAGCCACAGTGTTCACGTGAGCAGCTCATGATTGGCGTCTCAGAGTGGTTCTGTTCAAAGTAAATGCAGCGCACTCCATCACTGCATGTGCTGTGAGTTTAACCTGCACTTTATGAATAATCCAGAGTATTTAATTTAAGTTGCATACATTTTGTTCTTGAACTGATGTTACATTTGTAGATGGTACATTTGACAGCCAGTTTGAGATATAGGCTATTTGAGTATTGTGTGTATCAAATGATTTTGACAATTTTTGAAAAATGTGTCCCAATCAACCTGAATTCACCCCATACTCTTTGAAATCATAATTTCATTGCATTATGTTGTTCTCAACCTCAAATATTTTACTTATAACATTCTTCATTAATAATTATTCAGTTATTTATAACAATGTCATTGTGACAATGTTTTGATAGTAACTTGTAGTGTAGCTAACTACTTTTTCAGAAGGGTAACTTGAATGTAACTTCATTAACTACTTCAACTTATGATTAGCTTGGAGCTTGTAAAGCTACAGTTTCAGAGTTCAGAGTAGCTTGCCCACTGGAATTAAATTAGTGCTGCTGTCCAATAATCTCTCCTGTGGTAAAAAGAACCAGGAAGAAGTTCAGCAAGTGTTGGTGTTGGTGTGTTCAGCAAGTGTTGGCGCCTTCCAGGGAGAACTTTGCACACTGTGCAATCTCTAAAAGAGTATTTCTACACCATGTGAAGACGACCTTTTCCCTGTGCACTAGCTTTGTTCCCCAAAAGAGTAAATACATGTGTGACATTGCTTCTTTTTAAGATGTCATTCCACCCATGTGTTTCTGGATACAGTCGTTACCTGGCCCCAGCTGACACTCCCTCACATGTCTGGGCCGTAAAGCACGCTGAGACAGCATTCGTGGATGAGTCGTGTACCCACTGCTGGAAGAGGACCATCGTGATACTGAGATCAAGACTTGAGTACCTCGAGAAAGGTGGAGTCCCCTCTGCTATCCCTCAATGTAGTTCTTCTGCCCAGAAGAGCTTCTTTCACTACTGATGGCCACGCTTTCCCAGGTTGCTCGAGTGGAACCCTCTACCATGTCCCAAATGCTCAAGGTTGGATGATTAGTTTCTTGGGGCGCACACACAGTATTTAACAGAACACCATCCCATATCACTGCCCTAAATGATGGAGCTGCCAAAGAGTACGTGGAGATTCCCCAGGTAGAGCGTGCAGTTGCGATGCAACTTTGTGGGGTTGCCCACTGTAACAATGTTCACGTGTATAAGGAAGAAGACAAGGGATTGGCTTTCTGGGACTCGTAGGTGCTCTTTTTATTTCTCTCACAACTGTGTGCACATCGCACCAAACATAAACAATAATCAAAACTCTTTGTAATCCATCGGTTTCTTTTAGCAGTTCCTCTCTGCATCCGTCCCCTCGAGTCCCAGCTTCTCTCTCCGTCCTCACTTCCTGGACAGCTTAAATCCTGTCTCTCCACGCCAATCACTGAAACAAAGACAGATGATACTCCTTTGACCTTGATTCACTTATGTGCTGCTCGTCCCCTGACTCTCTCTCCTGTCACAGACTTCGCTAAACCACGCCCCCCTCGCCACATACCCCCACCGCCCGACTCAGGCCGGGAAGCCATCCGGCCTGCAGCCTCCCCCCCCATTTCTGGAAAGGAAGTCAGCCACAACCATCTGCACCCCCGGGCCTGTGGATCACCTTGAACTTAAATGGCTGTAAAGCTAGATACCAACGGGTGATCCGCGCGTTGGCATCCTTCATACGCCCACTGGAGAGGGGCGTGGTCCGAACAGAGAGTGAACTCCCTCCCCAAGAGATAATAGCGGAGGGTAAGAACGGCCCACCGAATCGCTAAACATTCTTTTTCAATGGTGCTATACATCGTCTCTCTCTTTGAGAGCTTGCGACTGATGTACAGCACCGGCCGCTCCTCCCCCTTCCTCTCCTGGGTCAGTACTGCGCCCAGCCCCCTGTCTGACGCGTCCGTCTGTAACATAAAAGAGAGAGAAAAATCAGGGGATTGCAAAAGCGGCCCGCCACATAAAGCAGCCTTCACCACAGCTCTGACCACTGGACTGGATCTGGTGCTTCCTTTTTAGTGAGGTCCGTCAGTGGGCTAGTGAGGTCTGAATAATTAGGAACAAATCTCCTATAATATCCCACTAGCCCAAGGAACTGCCTCACCTCCTTTTTGGTCTTGGGTCTCGGACAGGTTGCAACTGTGGCTGTCTTGTCAATTTGGGGACGCACCTGCCCATGACCCAAGTGGAAACCCAGATACCTAACCTCCACGCGCCCAATCGCACACTTCTTCGGGTTGGCAGTCAGCCCGGCCATTCTCAGCGACCTCAGGACGGCTCGCACATGCTCCATATGCCGTTGCCAATCATTACTATAGATAATGATGTCATCCAAGTATGCAGCGGCATATGCAGCATGCGGCCGCAGAATCTTATCCATGAGACGCTGAAACTTGGCCGGAGCCCCAAACAACCCGAAAGGAAGTGTAACAAATTGGTGTAATCCAAACGGCGTCGTAAAGGCTGTTTTTTCTTTAGATAAAGGCGTTAAGGGGATCTGCCAATATCCCTTTGTCAAATCCAGTGTCGAATAAAAGCGAGCGGTGCCTAGCCGATCGAGCAAGTCATCAACCCTTGGCATTGGATATGCGTCGAATTTCGACACAGCATTCACCTTGCGATAATCCACACAGAACCGAACTGAGCCGTCCGTTTTAGGGACTAAAACTATCGGGCTGGCCCAATCACTGTAGGATTCTTCTATTACTCCCATGTCCAGCATTGCCTCTAATTCTTCCTGAACCACTTTTTTCTTGTGTTCGGGTAATCTATATGGCCGACTGCGAACCACCACACCCGGCTCTGTCTACTTTTTGTGTTCACCTCT
This sequence comes from Paracanthobrama guichenoti, assembly GCA_018749465.1. Lineage (NCBI taxonomy): Eukaryota > Metazoa > Chordata > Actinopteri > Cypriniformes > Gobionidae > Paracanthobrama > Paracanthobrama guichenoti. Next base: position 20,597,713 of record CM031959.1, on the reverse strand, counting down.
GGCCCGAGATCCTCCTCCCCACTCACTGCCGTTGCCAACATCACTGACTCCGCCTCACTCCACTTCTTCAGGAGGTTAAGGTGGTATATTTGATGTGCCCCGCTCCTATCCGACCGAATCACCTCATAATCGAGATTCCCCATTTGCCGTGTGACCACAAAGGGCCCCTGCCACTTGGCGAGCAATTTAGAGCTAGAAGTTGGGAGTAATACAAGCACTTTATCTCCCTGTGAAAATTCACGCAGTTTCGTTCCCCTGTTGTACAGCCGGCTTTGTTTGTCCTGAGCCTGTAACAAATTCTCCATGGATAGCTGCTCCAGTGTGTGAAGTTTTGTTCTCAAGTCCATGACATACTGAATTTCGTTTTTGCTTTGCGAAGGTCCGTCCTCCCAACCCTCTCTGAGAACGTCCAACACCCCACGGGGCTGACGTCCGTAGAGGAGCTCGAATGGGGAAAACCCGGTGGAGGCTTGCGGGACCTCGCGTACAGCGAACAACAGGGCTTCTAACCATTTATCCCAATTTTTGTACTTCCTGTACGAACTTTCGGATCATTGTCTTCAAAGTGCGATTAAATCGTTCTACCAACCCATGGTGGGTGATAGACGCTGGTGCGGATCGATTTAATGCCCAATAATCCGTATAGTTCGCGTAGTGTACGTGACATAAACGCCGTGCCTTGATCAGTGAGGATCTCTTTCGGGATCCCCACCCGGGAAATTAAACTAAACAAAGCCTCGGCAACACTTTTTGCGGAAATGCTACGGAGGGCAATTGCTTCGGGGTATCGTGTTGCATAATCCACTAGGACCAATGCAAAATGATGCCCCCGTGCGGATCGCTCTAATGGTCTGATGAGGTCCATGCCAATTCTCTCGAAGGGGACCTGCATAAGCGGTAGAGGGCGCAATGGCGCTTTTGGAAAAGCCGGTGGATTCACCAACTGACATTCACGACAAGACGCGAACCATCTGCGCACGTTCTCATGAATGCCCGGCCAAAAGAACAGGACCATCAAACGATTCAGTGTGGCCGCTTGACCCAAATGACCAGCCATAGGATTGGAGTGAGCCGCCTGGAAAAGCATTTCCCAACGGCTTTTGGAATCAACAACTGGGTTGTATTTAGTTTTGACTGGGTGTCCTGGGTCACTCGATACAACCTGTCTTTTAATATGGCAAAATAAGGATAAGAGAGTGGTTGTTCAGGATGGAGAACCTGTCGTTGATCGATCGGACCTGTGCAAACGCATTTTTGAGCGACTCATCTTGGGACTGTTCCAGAGGAAAATTATCGCGGTCAGTGAGGATTAGCCTCTCTACACCACTCTGTTCCTCTGGAACAGTGCCCGATGGTCCCGGCTCAGACTCCCCAACCTGAACCACCACTCTCTCTCCCCGCCCTCTTTTGTCCCAAGATACATCCGCACACAAATACCTCAATAATTTACCAAATGCTGGCCAATTTGTACCCAAAATAAGCGGATGTCGAAGATGCGGACTAACTGCCACCTTCACTTTATGTTTTTGTCCCCGGAATTGAATTATGACCGTCACCAGTGGATAACTCACCACATCCCCGCGCACACACCGTACCTTAACCAGGCGGCCTTTATCCAACGCCAATGATTGTATCAGGCTTTGGTGGATAGAGGTTTGGTTACACCCTGAATCCACCAACGCCGGATAGGTACCCCCCTGAATACTCACTGGTATTTGGTACATTCCGGCTTGATCGGGGGCAGCCTGTGGCGTGTCGGGGACCCGGATCAGTGTTCCCACCTCCACCACTGGACACCGATCTATAAAGTGGCCCGGGTCCCTGCACCGCCAACAGGCCAGCCCAGACTTTCCCACTGCCCCAGTGGCAGGAAGGGAATCAAGGGATTGGCGTGGAGAGAAAGGGGAAATGGGACCGGAGGCTGGAGAGAACCCGGAAGTCTCCCGGCCCCGGGAGGGCATCCGCGATCCGGAGGCTCCGCCCTGGAGTTTGTCGAACTTCCCTCGGGGCGGGCCTTGCGACTGGAACCCTCCTCTCGTCTGGGGTGCTGGGACCGGCCGATAGGACGAAGAAGGGAGAGGGAGAGAAGCTGGACCCATTGCGCGGTCTTCCTGGGCAACCGCGCAATAAACTGCTCCAGCGCCACTCTGTCGACGATCTGGTCGACTGTCAACTGGTCAGCCATCAGCCATCTGCAGCAGGCATCCCAGAGCTGCTGGGCCATCACAAAGGGCCGGGTGTTCTCCCCTAATGTCAGCGACCGGAACCGCTTGTTCGGGGGAGAGCCCGACCCGCTGGAGGATGGCCTCGATGGATTACTCGGTGTAGCACAAGCTAGAGTAGGGAGGGAATAGAGGAAAATAGAGGAAATTTATATATATATATATATATTAATGTAGTAGTCACTCTGTAAACTTTAATTTTTTTCCTCACACGCATTGCTCACGCTTTCGATGCTTGCAGCATTCTCTCCCGCTATTAATGCACTATACACATGAGAATAAACCATCTAAATGCTTTGAATAATCATACTATTAAAACTAAATGTGAACTGGTGATTTAAATGATGTTTGTGCTTTGACTTTTATTATTTTACTCTCTTTTGCTCTCAATTTTTACAAATTTATCATCTGCATTGATCTGCTATGACAGCAAAACACTTTTGGACATTGGTTACCGCTACACTGGACAGTTTCAGGACACTTTCACCGAGTCTCTGTGGCCATCTGAGATTCGTTGGAACGCCGAGTTGAACAATGGTAAGTCGAGTCGAAGGTGAAGAATCAAGAAACACCGCGGGAAACGTGCTGGGATCCGCAACAGACTGAGAAAAAGGGCATTCATCCCACCTCTCCCGAGAATTCTGCTCGTAAATGTCCAATCCTTGGAGAATAAGATGGACGATCTTAGAGCCAGGATAAGTTTTCATCGGGACATGAGAGACTGTAACATCTATTGTTTGTCCGAAACATGGCTCACGCCCGCGGTCCCGGACACAGCTGTGACGCCATTGGAGAACTTCTCTGTTTTTCGGATGGACAGAACAGCCAAGGCCGGTAAATCCAAAGGCGGTGGAGTGTGTTTCATGATCAACAAGAAATGGTGCGACCCCAGGAACATCTCCATTCTTTCGCGATCCTGCTCACCTCATCTGGAACATTTAACAATCATTTGCCGCCCATTCTATCTGCCGAGGGAGTTTTCCTCGGTCATCGCCACTGCCGTTTACATTCCACCACAGGCAGACACAGGGCTGGATTTATCTGCCTTCATGATGTTACCAGCGGCTTCATAAACAAACACCCCGACGCTGCGTTCATCGTCGCGGGTGATTTTAACAAAGCAAACCTAAAGAAAGTCTTGCCAAACTTTCACCAGCACGTCTCCTGTCCTAAAGGCTCGTTCAGGAACCCCCGGTGAGGCAGGAAGTTAAACGCTGGTCACCCCATTCAGAGACCGTGCTACAGGCAGCTCTTGATGATGTCGACTGGGACATGTTCCGAACGAGTTCATCTGACGTCAGTGAGTTCATGGATGTGGCGCTTTGAGCAAGCCACATCAACAATCAATCAACACGCTTACAGAGCAAGCCACACAAACAATAACAATAACATCCTTCTCAAATCAGGAACCGTGGGTGGACAATTCAATCCGCGCTGCAGTGAACACACGCACTGCCGCTTACAACGCCAGTCTCCTAACAGGGAATATGAATGACTACAAATCATCCTGCTATGCTCTCCGACGCGCAGTTAAAGCCGCAAAGCTCCGTTATAAGGATCGAGTGGAGTCTCATTTCCAACTCAACAACTCCGCCAAGTGACGCGTCAGAGGGAATTACTCAGAGCAGCAACAACCATGTGATCTCTGAGGATGAAGTTCGGAGGACACTCAAGCATGTGGACGTCAGGAAAGCTGCCGAGCCGGATGGTATTTCAGGTTGTGTTCTGCGGTCCTGTGCTGATCAGCTCGCCGGGTTGTTTACATCCATCTTTAATGAGTCCCTCACTACATCTGTGGTCCCCACCTCCTTCAAAAAATCCACCATCATCCCTGTCCCTAAGAATTCTTCTCTCTACCACTGGATTGAAGACTTCCTCACTGGCAGGCCTCAGGTGGTGAGAGTAGGCCAGTTCACCTCCACCTCCATCACCCTGAGTGTGGGAGCTCCACAGAGCTGTGTCCTGAGTCCCCTGATCTACTCTCTCTACACACATGACTGTTTGTCCTCACACAGCTCCACCTCTATCATCAAATTTGCTGATGATACTGTTGTCCTGGGCCTTATTTCCAACAACAATGAGACGGCATACTTGGACGAGGTGGAGCAACTAACATCATGGTGCCAGGACAACTGTCTCTCTCTGAATGTTGGCAAGACCAAATAACTGATTGTGGACTTCAGGAAGAGACAGCAACAGACATACTCCCCTCTCATGATCAGCGGGTCACCAGTAGAGAGAGTGAGCAGCTTCAAGTACCTGGGTGTAAACATCTCTGAGGACCTGACCTGGACTGCACACATTCAGACACAGGTGAAAAAAGCTAGGCAAAGACTGTACCACCTGCACCAGCTGAGGAAATTCAGGGTTTCACCAGCTATCCTGAAAACTTTCTATTTAGGGGCGATAGAAAGTGTATTAACTGTGTATTAAAGTGCATCACAGCGTGGTATGGGAACAGCACCAGTCATGACTGCAAAGCCCTGCAAAGAGTCGTGCACTTATCTGAGCATATCTCAGGGTCAGCTCTCCCGTCTCTGCAGGACGTCTACACCAAACGTGACGTGACTTCACTTCAGGATAAACATCGATACACTGACATTGCACTGCACTTTCTGTTCTCGTTGTTACTGTGTAACAACCTGTTATAAACCTCTTTGCACATTATACTTTGTACATTTCTGTTAACCACATATTGATAAGTCTACAGTTTACTCACTGCACAGTTTATTTCACTTATTTTATTCCACTTCTTTATTTATTTTTATTTTATTTTTTTCTACTTGATTTATTTATAATTCTACAGATCTTATCTACAGATCTACAGATCAGAGAGAAGAACTACAGAATCTTGAATTAAAGCGATGCCCAGTGATGAGAGCGTGGACAGAATAATCTGATGATTCACAGTGTCAAAGGCAGCAGATAGATAGAGAAGGATGAGGACTGATGATTTGGAATCAGCTTTTGCAAGCCGCAGGGATTCAGTGACCGACAGTAATGCAGTCTCTGTTGAGTGGCCCCTTTTGGAGCTGGCTGCAGGAACGCAATGCAGCCCCTGTCATTTTCCGCCAGACCCTCCAAACGTCAGGCAAAGTGCCGTTCCTGGAGGGAGCTGCTCTTCAGAGGAGGGCAGAATGGAGAATCCTTTGTTGAATTTATTTTTTGTATCCACAATTTTAACAAAAGAGCAATTTCCTCAATGTCTGGGTCCCAAGGGGCTCGGTTGACAGTGAGCAATGCTTGCCACTCTCAGCCCCCTCTTCTATCGCCAGTAAGCAGGAGTCTGTGGTTCAAGGATGTGATGCCTTCACACGTTTCTCCTGCCATTCCCTCATGGGAACCATGGAGCCAGGTAACTGTTGCACCACACACTCAGACCCCACTCTTGGACGTACAGTCAGTCCCTCCAGCTGACATGGGGTCATGGTTTTACAGCCCATACTTTATTGTACCCAAGAAATGTGGTGGGTTACGGTGGATCGTTGATATGCGTTTCTTGAATTAGGCCCTTCACAAGCTTCCGTTCAAGAGGCTAATGCAGGAATACATTTTCAAATGCTTTTTCAAATGTGTTCGCCCCAAAGATTGGTTTACAGCGATCGACCTTAAGAATGTGTAATTTCATGTCTCAATTCCCCCTCAACACATACCGTTCCTACGTTTGGCATTCATTTGGCTGCCCTTACCCCTCTAATGGAGGTGGGTATTCGCATCCTCAAGTTTCTTGACGACTGGCTCATCCTGGCCCACTCGTGAGATCAGTTGGGCGAACACACGGACCTGGTGCTCAGCCATCTGGGGCTTCTGGTCAACTGGGAAGAGAGCAAACTCTCCCCCATGCAGAGAATCTCCTTTCTCTGTATGGAGTTGGACTTGGTCAACATGACAGCACGTCTCACGAGGGTGCTTAGTCAGTGCTAAACTGCTTGAATTTGTTCAAGGGTAAGACAGCTGTTTCACTAAAACTGTTTGAGGATCCTGGGGCATATGGCAGTCGCAGTTGCTTAAATTTCTTCATATGAGGATTGTTTTATATGGCACATACTGGGTGGCTATCACACCGGCCTTTCGCAGAGTGGTCGGACCTTGGGCATGAATCCTCCTAAAAAGGGTGTTGTGTACTTTGTGCACACAGCCTTGGATTCTTGGATAGGACCTCGACTGCAGTGGCATATCAATTGCCTTGATTTGTTAGCAGTATTCCTTGCCCATATTGGTTCTGACCATTGCTGCCGCTATGGCACCAAGACACCAAGCCTGAGCAAAAGGTCTGCACTGGTCCATTCCTGGATAAATATATGTTTGTCACCTCAGTCCTCATCACCACCACTGGACTTGTCCAGCCCTAGTTTGACTTTTTCACAGAGAGTTTGTCATCACCACCATCCCTGTCCTTCACAGAGCCTTCGTCTTCCTCTTCTGCACGCTCCACTGAACCCAGCCATTCCCTTGGCTCTGCATTTGCTGGCTCCCTTCAGTCCCTCACCACCAGCCCTGCCTTGCAGTCCAGATCCACCTTGGAGCTCCGCCATGACTCCTTGTCCCTTGGCTGCACCTGGGACCGTCGGCCCCTTGGCTTCACCCAGGTCCATTGTCCCTTTGTCTCCACCGGGCTCCCTCATCTCATCGGCTTTGCCCTGGTCAGTCATCGCCCCACCATCGCCACGGACTTCCAGGCTGTCGGCTACGCTCCATCCCTCCACGCCTAAGGCTCTATCGAGCTCCTCCATACCTCAGACTTCACCCTTTGGTCCTTGGTTCCACCTCGGCCACTCTCTGCCTTGGTCTCCCAGTGTCACCGGGTTTCTCGGTCCATCAGATGTCGCCTGGGCCTCACCATCTCCCTGTTTCACCTCAGTCAGTCAGGCTCAAAGGACTACCTTGGCTCCTCCCTCCATCACTGCCACCGTGGGTCGCCTCCATCATGGCCATCTCCTGGGTCGCTCTGGGATCTCGTTGGCCGCCCGTTCTCTGGATTCTACCAACATCCACTCCTCCATGGGCCGTCCCACCATCATCTCCTCCATGATTCTTCCCACTGTCATTGCCTCCATGATCTCTCCCATCAGCTCTTCAATGACAGCTACCACCATTTGCTCCTCCCTGGTCGTCTTTGTTGTATGTCTGCCTACATTTACCAGCCCTTTGCCTTCTCCTCGCCCACCTCCCAAACTCCCATCATCCCTCCCTCACCTCTTCTGTTTTCCCTGTTCTCTTCCAGGAGGGGGCGTAATGTCACATATATGTCCTGTCTGTTTAATTTTCAAGGACTATTATTTTGCTTTCGTCAGTCACCTGTTTCTATTGATCCTAGTTTCCCACCAACTGTTAGTTGTCATGGACACTCATTAATCATCACAGCTGTTCGTCATTGTCTCATCATCACTGTGTATTTAAGTTCCTCCTGAGTTCTCATTCATTGTCCAGTATTGTTTGTGTAGTTTGTTGAGTACACTGTTCGTGCCATGCACACTGTTTCATAGTTTGGATTTCTGTTTTGAGTTACTTAATCTTGTTCTATTTTTATCATCATCTCCGTTTTCCGTGGAGTATAATGTTACACTTACTTTTATTTTAAGGAAAATTCTTTTTTTGTGGACTCAAATAAAATAAGTTCACGGTACTAATATACTCGCATTAATAACATAGTATAAATATTAAATGGCAATTGACCAATTTAAGAAAATCTGTTTGTCTGATTAGTCTTTTCATTGGATACTTGAACAAATAAACAATCTACAAATAAAGAGCAATAAATAAAACACAAACACAGTGTCTGAGTATTCATTTTTATTGTCAATATTTGTGTTTTTCATTGTTATTTATGTTTGATTCAAATTTTTATTGTATCATGCTTCAGAAAATTTCAATGCAGGTTTTATTAAAATTTATCCTGAAGAAATCCTGATGTTGTTCTTTGACTCAAATGTGATCACAAACTCCACCCTCTTACAACACTTACAGGAAGAGACGGACTTATTAATTCTCTCTTCTGTCATACTGACTCTCTTCTCTCTTGACAAAAGTAATAAAGAATTAGCGATCAGTGGAGAATGAACAGAAACACTTTCAAGAAGGAATTTTGATCATTGTGATTCTCATTTTTAAAACCGTCGTTCAGAAAGTGAAAGTAAATGTTTATGTGAAACTTTAGTGAAAATGGCTTCACTAAAGGTTTCTGCTGAAGAGCTTTCTTGTCCTGTGTGCTGTGAAATCTTCAAGGCTCCTGTTATTTTATCATGTAGTCACAGTGTCTGTAAAGAGTGTCTTCAACAGTTCTGGAGAACCAAAAACACCCAGGAGTGTCCTGTCTGCAGGAGAAGATCCTCAAGAGATCATCCTCCAACTAATCTTGTGTTAAAGAACTTGTGTGAGTCGTTCTTGAAGGCGAGAAATGAGACGCGTTCATCAGAGTCTGAGGAGATCTGCAGTTTACACAGTGAGAAACTCAAACTCTTCTGTCTGGAGGACAAACAGCCTGTGTGTTTAATGTGCATAGATTCACAGACACACGTCAGTCACACATTCAGACCCATCAGTGAAGTGGTTTCATCATATAAGGTAAGACAATGTCTCTTGTTTCACATGAAAGTGAAAGTGACACAGGCCAATGGTAACCCATACTTGGTAGTCCACACACATTTAGGATTAGTGAGAAGTGAAGTAGATTTTGTTCAATTCTAGGAGGAGCTCAATTCAGCACTGAAGTCCTTACAGAAGAAACTTAAACGCAATGAAAACATTAAAGGAGAGATTGAGAAAACAGCTCAACACATTAAGGTGAGGAAAAAGTCATTTTCATCACAGCTGTAGGATCACTATATACAGTTATGATTTGATATAACGGATCCAGAAGCAGACGCTGGTCGTCATTTACAGAAATAATCAACTTATATATATGTCGGTTATGGGAGTTTCTCTCTGATATGAATGATGTGAAGTGTTGATGTGTGTGGATTGAGATGATTGAAGCGAATGTGATCTGATTTCAGTCTCAGGCTGAGCACACAGAGCGTCAGATTAAACAGCAGTTTAAGAAGCTTCATCAGTTCCTCAGAGATGAAGAAGAAGCTACAATCACTGCACTGAGGGAGGAAGAGGAGCAGAAGCAGCAGATGATGAAGGAGAAGCTGGAGGAGATGAACACACACATCTCAGCTCTTTCACACACAATCAGAGACATGGAGGAGATGATGAGAGCCAGTGACATCTGCTTTCTGAAGGTCTGATTTCAGATCATTGGTTGATCATTGGTTCATTGATTGAATTCTTGATGATAAATGCTGTGTTTGTTCTGCAGGAGTTTCCAGTCTCAAAGGAAAGGTGAGTGATCTGCTCCTGTCTCTGGTCTCTCTGGTTCTGATTCAAAGCCATTGCAGTTTTGACTCCTGAATGTTCTTCCAGAGTCCAGAGCTCACGGCCGGATCCACAGATGGCTTCTGGATCTTTGATTCATGTGCCACGATACTTGGGAAACCTGCTGTTCAGAGTCTGGAAGAAGATGCAAGACATCATCCAAAACAGTGAGTCTGACTGCAGAAAATCTGTGATAGATAGATAAAGAATGTGATCAGTGTGATTGATATTCAAATGGTAAGCAAGCGCTGCTGTTTATGGTTTGTATACCTACAGTCTTAGTTTGGCTTTTCCTTTTGAATGACGAATATAGACAAATATATCTGCTTAAATAGACAGTTATTTCCTTCACACACACATGCACAGTCTTTTGGTGCCCAAACCGAACCCGAGGTCCGTTTCTCACAGCAAATAACGTTACCATTTTTGCAATATGTTTGTGGGGGAGGGGCGTGGTTTAGCAAGGTCTACACAAAGAGAGAGAGTCTGGAGCGGCGGTAAGCAATAATTGGTGTGGAGAGATGGTATAAAAACCACAAGAGAGCAAGGACTGAGGGAGAGAGAAGCTAAGGACTCGTGTGTGTTCGCTGAATGCTCTGGAGAGCCGTGGGGAAACTGTGTAGACTGTATTGAGTTTATTATAGCGCTGTGAGCTAGTCCGATTATGCGATCAGTGATCACCAAGGTGAATTGGTTTAGTCTTGACTTCTGGTCTTGAGTGACCGTGTTGGGGCGGGAAATCTATTGATTGTCAAGTGCCTAATAAATACTGATATGGAAAGAAAAAGGTCAAAGCCATCAGGTGCCTAGTTTAGAAAAAAATGAAAAGAAGAAGAGGAGAAAATAACAAAAGATAAAGGTATACAACTATGTTCTTTCTGTATGATTATTACGGTACCCATGTTATGAATGAAGGGCTAATGTTAATTTGTGGGTATAACTCGTTTGTTAGACTTTTTGCTATGATGCTTGCTAAACAATAATAATTTGGTTTTAGCTAAACAAACACAAGATCTAATTTCACCATAATATTGTGCTTTTTTCAACAAAACGGTTACAAGTTCAGTTATTATTTATGCCAATGGAATTTTCAAATCTGTAGCTATTCAAAGACAAACATTTGCCATTTGCTACAACTCAATTTCGTGACAAAGTATAGTTAAACAAGTCATAACTAAAAGTGTGCCATGCATAGAATCCGATGCAGTAATGGTTCCTCCCTGAAAGTTAGGCTGCATTTACACTGCAGGTGTTGATGACCAAATGGCCAATTCTGATATTTTTTATTTAAATTTTTTTATGACCTGCTTAACTTACATCATCTTTAAAAAGTGACTTGTATCCGATATCTGCATTTACACAACAAATCAAATCAAATCACCTTTATTTATATAGCGCTTTTAACAAGTCCAATTGTTTCAAAGCAGCTTCACATTGTTAACAGGAAAATAATGCAACAGAATTTGTACAGCCGTTCTGGTGAAACGGTGATGTTATCCAGCTAATTTCAAGTATCATATAGTGTCAGTGCGGGCAGATCGGTAATATAGATGAAATTTAGGTGTCCCCAACTGAGCAGGCCAAAAGCCAGAGGCAACGGTGGCAAGGAACCAAAACTCCTTCAGGGTCAGAATGGAGAAAAAAACCTTGGGAGAAGCCAGGCTCAGTCGGGGTGCCAGTTCTCCTCTGGCCGACGAACAAACAGTGTATGATTATAATTCTGGCAACATTGCAGGTCTTAAGTCATGTTAGGTAAATAGATATTCGTAAGATTATTCGAAAGATTGGACATTGGATGTCGTGTCGATGCAGCATTTACGGGGGGAGTTTATTTGACATGTTCTCTGCAGACATTTCAGGGATGCGTTGGTCATGTCCAGGCGCTGGTCCACCATCAGATCTGGATACGGCCTGGATCCGGCTGACTGCAGTAAACCTCGGGATAAACAGAGAGACTAACATTAGCGTAGATGCCATTCTTCTTATGATGTAATGAGTACATCAGGTGTTATGGGAAGTGTTCCCGGTTCCGGCTGACCTAGTTAATGCAGCCTAACAATCATTTACTGATTTGAGTAATAGAAATTGATAATGTTTTATGTGTAAGCCATAGTAATAATATGCATTTTTAGTCTAGATTTAAACTGACAGAGTGTGTCTGCTTCCCGAACAATGCTAGGAAGACTGTTCCAGAGTTTAGGCACTAAATAGGAAAAGGATCGACCGCCTGCAGTTGATTTTGATATTCTAGGTATTATCAACTGGCCAGAGTTTTGAGACAGCAATAGACGTGATGGAGTATAATGCGTTAAGAGTTCGCTCAAGTACTGGGGAGCTAAACCATTTAGTGCTCTGTAAGTAATAAGCAAGATTTAAAAATTTATACGATGTTTAATAGGGAGCCAGTGCAGTGTTGACAGAGCCGGGCTAATATGGGCATACTTCCTTGTTCTAGTAAGAGCTCGAGCTGCTGCGTTTTGGACCAGCTGGAGTTTGTTTATTAAGCGAGCAGGGCAACCACCCAGTAAAGCATTACAGTAATCTAGCCTTGAGGTCATGAACGCATGAATGAACTGTTCAGCATTTTGCATCGAAAGGATGTGCCGTAATTTAGATATATTTTTAAGATGGTAGAATGCAGTTTTACAGATGTTAGAAACGTGGCTTTCAAATGAAAGATTGGTATCAAAGAGCACACCCAGGTTCCTCACTGACGACGAGGACTTGACAGTGCAGCCATCGAGTGTTAGACAGTATTCTAGGTTACTACTTGCAGAGTTTTTTTGTCCAATAATTAAAAATTAATTTTTTTCTGAATTAAATTGCAGGAAATTACTAGACATCCAATGTTTTATATCAGCTATGCATTCCGTTAATCTTGTGAATTGGTAAGTTTCGTCTGGGCGTGAAGAAATATAGAGCTGAGTATCGTCAGCATAACAGTGAAAACTAATGCCATGCTTCCTAATGATATCTCCCAGTGGTAGCATGTACAGGGTGAAGAGCAACGGTCCTAGCACTGAGCCCTGCGGTACTCCATACTGAACTTGTGATCGGTGTGACCTCTCTTCATTTACTGCTACAAACTGATAACGGTCAGATAAGTATGATTTAAGCCATGCCAATGCAGTTCCACTAATGCCAACATAATTTTCGAGTCTATTCAAAATAATGTTGTGGTCGATAGTATCGAATGCAGCACTAAGATCGAGTAACACTAATAGAGAGATACAACCACGATCGGATGATAAGAGTAAATCATTTGTAACTCTGATGAGAGCAGTCTCAGTATTATGATACGGTCTAAATCCTGACTGGAAATCCTCACAGATACCATTTCTTTCTAAAAAGGAACATAATTGTGAAGACACTGCCTTTTCCAGTATTTTTGACAGGAAGGGTAGATTTGAGATCGGCTTATAATTGGCTAATTCTGTAGGATCAAGTTGAGGTTTTTTAATAAGTGGTTTGATAATAGCCAACTTAAAAGTTTTCAGTACATATCCTAATGACAAAGATGAGTTAATGATATTAAGAAGAGGTTCTATGACCTCTGGTAGCATCTCTTTTAATAGCCTAGTCGGTATAGGGTTGAGCATACATGTTGTTGATTTAGATGATTTAACGAGTTTAGCCAATTCTTCCTCTCCTATAGCAGTGAATGAATGTAATCTTTTCTCAGTGACACTACAATGCTCTGTCTGATGTGACACTGTAGTAGACGGCTGCATGGTTATAATTTTCTTCCTAATATTATCAATCTTACACGTAAAGTTCATAATGTCATTACTGCTGTGCTGTTTACAACCATGAGAAGTAGAAGCTGTATTTATAACTTAGCCACTGTATCAAATAAATACCTAGGGTTGTGTTTGTTTTCTTCTAAGAGAGTCAAGGAATAAGCAGATCTAGCAGTTTTTACAGCCTTTCTGTATGCGATCATGCTCTCTTTCCACGAATTACGAAAAACCTCTAATTTTGTTTTCTTCCAGCTGCACTCCATTTTTCTGGCTGCTGTTTTTAGGGCCCGGGTGTGCTCGTTGTACCACGGCGTTGGACTATTTTCTTTAATCTTCTTTAAGTGCCGGGGAGCAACTGTGTCTAAAGTGCTGGAAAAAAGAGAGTCAATAGTTTCTGTTGCAAAATCGAGTTCCTCTAGGCTATCTGGGATGCTGAGGAGATGAAACTGATGAGGAAGATTATTTAAAAAGCAATTTTTAGTGGCGGCAGTGATAGTTCTGCCATATTTGAAGCGAGGGGATGGCTTTGCAGCCTTAGCTAAATTAAGTATACATGATACTAGGTAATGATCTGAGATGTCGTCGCTCTGCTGCAGAATTTCAACGGTATCAACATTTATTCCATGTGACAATATTAGGTCTATCGTATGATTAAGGCGATGAGTGGGTCCTGACACGTATTGCCTTACTCCAATAGAGTTTAGAATGTCTCTAAATGCTAATCCCAATGCGTCTTTTTCATTATCTACATGGATATTAAAATCACCAACAATTAGTACTTTATCTGAAGCCAGTACTAACTCGGATAGAAAGTCAGCAAATTCTTTGATAAAGTCTGTATTGTGCCCTGGTGGCCTGTATACAGTAGCCAGCACAAATGTCAAACGGATTTATCAATTACACTACATAATGCTACATAAAGCACCAAAATTTCAAAAGAATTATATTTGAAATTAGACTTCTCAGTAATACTGAAGATATTATTATAAATTACAGCAACCCCTCCCCCTTTACCTTTCAGATGCGGCTCGTGTTTATAACAATAATCTTGTGGGGTTGACTCATTTAAAATAATGTAGTCGTCAGGTTTTAGCCAGGTTTCTGTCAAACACAGCACATCTAGATTATTATCTGTAATTATATCATTAACAATAAGTGCTTTTGGGGAAAGGGATCGAATATTCAGCAACCCGAGCTTTATCATTTGATCATCTGTATTATATCTGTTGTTTATTTGTTGGACATCAATTAAGTTTTTACTGTTGAATGGTCTTGATGTTTTTTTGTATTTACTAATTCGGGAAACAGACACAGTCTCTATGTGATAATATCTAGGTGAAAGAGTCTCTATGTGTTGGGATTTATCTGACTTCTGTAACGGGAGACAGCTAGCAGACGGTCGGGTAAGCCAGTCCGCCTGCTTCCTGACCTGGGCCCCAGTTAGTCAAGGTTTAGCTTTAAGACTATATGCCAAATTACTAGAGAGAAGAGCAGCACCACTCCAAGAAGGATGGATGCCGTCCCTCTTCAACAGGTCAGGTCTGCCCCAAAAGCTTTTCCAATTGTCTATGAACCCTATGTTATTTTGCGGACACCACTTAGACAACCAGCCATTGAGTGATGATAGTCTGCTAAGTATCTCATCACTCCTTTTAACAGGGAGCGGACCAGAACAAAAAACTGCATCTGCCATCGTACTTGCGAGTTCACACATCTCTTTAATGTTAATTTTGGTGATCTCCGACTGGCGAAGTCGAACATCGTTAGTGCCGACGTGAATAATAATCTTAGAGAATTTACGATTAGCTTTAGCCAGCACTTTTAAATTTGCTTTGATGTCAGGTGCTCTGGCTCCCGGTAAACATGTGACTATGGTGGGTCGTCACTGAGTGGGGAGAACCTGTTTGATGTTCTAATCGGAACGGAAGAGTGGATTTTTGATCCGCGACTATGCCGTCTGACCATCACCCAAGTGCCCTGCTGCACGGGCTCTACAGCCGGAACCGAACAATGTATAGAGTTCACTAAGCTAGTCGCATCCAAAGCAGTGTCTACAACACTTGGTGAAACGAGAAAAATAATAATAAAAAAAAGCATTATGATATCATGAAATCAATTTTCTTATTGTGGGGGCGCTCGAAGGAGGTCTTGCCCAGGGTGCAGTTCAATGTAGAACCGCCACTGAGTAAATGATGCTATTCTGATGCTTTTGATTGGCTCTCTTGTTTGAGTTTGCAGTGCATCACGTCATCAATCACATCGATCCACATCGCCCTGAAGCTTTAGGCTACAACCCGTCTGAGAGTTGCCACCATAAGTGATAAAAATGCGTTCCAGTGCTGGAAAAATAATTTCACCCAGAAATCAGAAGAGTTAAAAAATATAACAGTTTAGTGCAAAATATGTTTGCCAATTATTAAAATGCAATCGTATCGAAGGTTTCAATGTAGAACCTGACAGTAACTTTAAGCAGTCATTAGATAAAGTAGGAAAGGCATGGCCTACTCCCGCCTGATTATTCCATATTCCACTGGAAACTAATAACAGCACTGACAGAGATCAAAGGAAATGTGCTTAATCAACAGGATCATAATTCATAATAATCTGTGTGGGTTCAGTCTTGATCATGATATGAAGATCAGAATAAAAGCATATGTTTATTGTGTCTCATCAGCTCCTGTGATTCTGGATCCAAACACGGCTCATCCATGGCTCGTCCTGTCTGATGATCTGACCAGTGTGAGATACAGTGGGAACGATCAACCTCTTCCTGATAATCCAGAGAGATTTGACTGGTGTCTCTGTGTTCTGGGTTCAGAGGGTTTTAACTCAGGAACACACAGCTGGGATGTGGAGGTTAAAGAGGGTTCAGTCTGGATTCTTGGAGTAACTACAGCATCAAACCAGAGGAAGGGACAGGGTTTCTTCGTCATTGATGTCTGGAGTGTGGAGTATAATCAGTTTGGACTGTATTCAGGTTCTGGTTTTCGTGTTAGACAGAAGCTTGATCGTGTGAGAGTGTGTCTGGATTATGACAGAGGAACGGTGTCATTCTCTGATCCTGTAACTAACACACATCTACACACATTCACAACCTCCTTCACTCACACACTCTTTCCATTCTTCTATTGTTCTTCCTATCTGAGGATCTTAGCGGTCAATAGTCAGTAAACGTCACTCCTGTAGGTCTGGATCTAACTGCTTTCATCATGTTTCCAATATTTAATCAACATCTAATGAGTGAGAGTGCTGTTGATCTGAATATCAGCTGTGGTGGAAATAAAATTAATCATAGAAGAAAATTAATTCTAATCATTATGCATGTGTTTTCTGTTTGCTATGCCTGGCTGTTAAAATCAACAGTACATCTAATTTTGAGGGTACAAACGTCAGGATGAAAGACATATGGGGTTATTTGAGTATGTGTGGAAAATTACAGGGTGCAGAGATGCTGACCTTAGAAAGGGTTTAAAAGGGAACTCAACTGTTTAGTCTGCAGTTAGCACGCTGCAGACATTCAGGATGGCTGTATGACTGTGACTCTTTTCTTGCAAGAAAATAAATCTTTATAAAGACAATTGGCGAAGGTTCGTCTCTTATTCAGTGATGCGTTAATTTTTGCCACAACATTTTGGTGTCAGATAGTGGGATTCCTTGGATGTGCCTTCTGGACCCTCTGGGCGGTGACTGATCATCCTCGTTAGAGTCACAGCCTTACCCCGACAGATTGAGGGAGAAGGGCCGACTGCTTAGGGGGGTCCGGAGGGTCCGACCACTGGAGTCAGAGAAAACGAACCCGAGGTGGCAACGGGACGCTTCTGGTAAGAGACAAACTTAAAATTCGGGGAAGATTTTTGAAATAGAATTTGGTTAAATTGAAAATTGAAATTGGGCAGATAGACCATAGTGGAGTCTGACTCTGTGGCAAAACCTGCATAATTGGGTTTTTATGAAAGTAGAAAAAAGACTGCAATTACATGGGCTAAGCGGCATGAATTTATGCTTTTTACGAGATAGAAAAAAAGGCTAAAGTCACGTGGGCTATTAATTAAAGGGCGCTATTGTGAGCTTCCGCCCGTCTATCTTGGGTTAAGAAGATTATAAAATAGGGCGCTATTGCGAGTGCCCGACCTAACTGGTCCTGGTGAAGGATCAGATCTGAACGGAGACGTCCGACAGATTATTAGCGTGCATGCGAACAGCCACAGAGACAGACATGGGAAAATCTCAAAGCAAGCTAGCTGAATATGATACACCGGTATTTTGTCAAATGAGAAAATTATATGTCCAAAAATGCAAGCAAGGTATAGAGAAGTTAATTAATTATCATTATTTCCCAAAAGAGGGAATGCTGAGTGTCACCAGACTGAAAGTGGTAAGATCTTGTTGAAGAGGATCACAGCTGAGTATGAACTTTGATTAAATTATGGCTAACAATTTGAGTGACATGATCAGTAACTTGATCAGTCCAGATAAAGATTTTGAAACGAAAGAGAGCAAACGCTGTAAGCAGCTCTGCTCTGAAGCCCTCACTTCAAAGAAATTAGCAGGACTTATTAATCATTGAAACTTCTGTTTTTATGCTAAAGATTCATAACAAAACATATATTGTAGTAATTATATATCTAGTATATCCATCTATACATTCATAGTGCCTGTATATTGTCTTGAATGAGAATTATAAAGTTAGTATATATAGTTATAATAATTAGAATAATTATAATGTTCATTTTGTTAAAAAATAAATAAAAAAATAAAAAAATAGTGTGTGGATTTGCTATAATATACTAATTGCTATATTGGTAGTCTTCTGACCAGCAACAGCCCACCTTCACAATGTTATGTCCAATAAAATCAAGGCAAGAAAGTCTCAGAAGCCAAACAGAGCTGTCAGAGCTGTTACTAAGGCTGTTACTATGCTTTCAGCATATCAGTTGGCTAATCACCTCTTTGAAAGCACAAACATTATCCAATAGAAAGCTTGTTTAGGTCTAATTGCAAACACGTGCCAATCACAATCAACCTCCTGTTTGGAAATGCTGCTGAATGTTTACAAACGTCCAGAGAAAAAAGCAGGAGCACACAAACTGCACTTTCATTCACCACTGCCACTTACAAGATGGTTCCACCGAGGCCTAAAAAGTGTTTTACACTGCTCGAAGTTGTAGAAGAACTTTGTAAATCAAGTGATGATGAGCAAAATCCTTCTTCAAACAATGATCTTTCAAGTGATGATGAACCAGGCCTGCTTTTGCCAGAGGAAATGTCTGATTCAACCCTAGAACGGTATGTGATATATTTTTTCTTTTCTATTACACAATCGTTACTAATTTTACTGGATTATGTGTAAATATCGTAAACATATGATTGCTTTATACGTATAAGTATACATTTAGATGTGTGTGTGTGTGTGTGTATATATAATTGAATTATGCATCGCATATACTATGTTAGTTTTATGCTTTATTCAGTTTGTACAATAGTTGCATGTACCATTAGTTGAATGCTTTATTCATTTTGTACTATATTGTTGCAACAGGTATTCAGATGACGATGGCGAGAACCTCCAACCTCATCTGCATTGTTTACTTTCAGTGGCTTTAGTGAAGAAGGCAGGAGAAGCAGAGGGCGAGGGCAAAGCAGAGGGCGAGGGCAAAGCAGAGAGAGAGGGCAAAGCAGAGGGAGAGGAAGAGGAAGAAGAGAGAGACGTACTCAACCTGCTGTTTCTTCGGGTATCACTGAGGCCAGATGGCACAGCTCAGAGGAACCCGACATCCCACCACCTCAAGTTGTATTTAGACCAGCTCGAACTCCTGGCCCTCAGCTTCTAACTACTGAGCCATACAGTGCTCTAGAACTGTTTCAGCAGTTCTTTTCTTCCACAGTGTGTCAGACCATCATCCGGAACTCAAATGCCTATGCAGCTGAGCATCAGGACACAACCAGAAAGCCATGGCAGGACATGTCCCTGAAGGACCTATACTCCTATATCTCAGTGGTCATCTACATGGGTCTGGTAAAAGTACCAGAAATCTCAAATTACCGGAGTGGGTCCAGACTGTACAAATTTGGTTTTCCTGCTACTGTTATGTCTGGCAGGAAATTTCAGGCCATTTCAGCAGCACTGCATCTCAGCGATCCTAAAATGGATGCTGAGAATGTGAAAAAGAAGGGGACTCCAGCCTATGATCGCCTAGGAAAATTGAAGCCAGTCTACCAGGAGATAAGAGATGCCTGCAAGACCTTTGTGGCGAGGCAGGGGACCGTGAGAGCGGCTCATGGAGGAGTGACGGGAGTATAAAAGGAGGAGCGACGACATGGCAAGATGAGAGAGGACCAGGCCTGGAGTTTATGTTGTGTTTTTGTTTTGTATGTAGGCGGCAGTCGGCCGTGAGGGGCTGCCGCCATTATTGTGTTTGGTTTTGTTTTGTTTTTAGGCGGCAGTCGGCCGTGAGGGGCTGCCGCCGACATTATGTTTTGTTTTATTTTTGATTAAAGTTTTTAAAATGTTCGCCGGTTCCCGCCTCCTTCTTCCCCGAATGTTTGATTGCATTACATTGGTGCCGAAAACCCGGGAGGAAGGAGGGACATGCTGTCGGAGAGCCCTCGCTGCTGTCGGAGAGCCCTCGAGCCCTCGCCCTCGCTCCTCGCGGTGCTGAGGAGTTCGGGCAGCACGGATGAAGGAAGACCGCGAGTGGCTGCCCGAGGCAGTGGTGCTGGAGCAAGTGAAGATCGGGGTGGGACGGAGAACTCGCTGCCGTGCCCCTGGGCCGAGGTGGGGTGGTTGCCGTCCGAGAGGGAGCGGAGGAGTCGCCGGCTGAAGCCTGTTGCCGTCCGCCGCGTAGGGGAGGAGCAGGGGGCGCGGGGCTCGCCGCCGGCTCCCTCAGTAGAAGGAGCCACCGCCGGCCGCCAGGGGGCGGAGGAGGATCGAGCCGCCCACTGGCGCCCAGTGCCATCGCATGGCACCGCGAGGAAGAGCCTCTCGGCGGGCTGAGGACCGAGCGACATTGTGTCCGGGAACCGGAGCAGATTTTTTTTGTTGTTTTTTTCTTTTCCTCTCTCCCCTCTCTCGTTCTGTCGCTCCTCATGCTCCCCGTTCCGTTTCTCTTGCCTCTGTTTTACCCCCAGATGCAGCGGCCGCCGGAGGGGGAGGGGGGAGTAGAGCGCAGTCTCGGGAGTGCCCCCCGGCCTGCGAAGGGCGTTGGGGGTATGTGGCGAGGCGGGGGACTGTGAGAGCGGCCTCGCCTCATGGAGGAGTGACGGGAGTATAAAAGGAGGAGCGACGACATGGCAAGACGAGAGAGGACCAGGCCTGGATTTTATGTTGTGGTTTGTTTTGTGTATGTAGGCGGCAGTCGGCCGTGAGTGGCTGCCGCCATTATTGTGTTTTGGTTTTGTTTTGTTTTTAGGTGGCAGTTGTCCGTGAGAGGCTGCCACCGACATTATGGTTTTGTTTATTTTGGATTAAAGTTTTTAAATGTCCACCGGTTCCCGCCTCCTTCTTCCCTGAATGTTTCATTGCGTTACAACCTTCTTTCACCCTGATCAAAATATTGCAGTAGATGAGAGGATGGTGGCATCCAAAGCAAGGATTGGGCTGAAGCAGTATCAAAAAGAAAAGCCAACAAAATGGGGATACAAGCATTTCGTTTTAGCCGACTCAGCCCATGTATACAAAATGGACAAAGTAAGGGGCTGAGTTATGAATCAGTGATGGCGCTGGTGGATGAGAAGATGCTGGGAACTGGCTACAAGTTTTATATAGACAACTTCTACACCAGCCCATCACTATTCAGAGACCTCCTCCAGAAGGGCATCTGGGCCTGTGGGACCATTCGGAGCAACCGGGTGGGCTTCCCACAAACTACAGCCAACAAGTTGCCCAGAAATGCTCCCCGTGGGAGCATGCGGTGGATTCACGACAACAGGCTCCTTTTTGTTGAATGGAAGGACACCAGGGAGGTGCTCATGTGCTCCTCCTTCCATTCAGCATGTGAAGATCACACTGTACGGAGGAGGGTGAAGACGAGAGATGGAGGATGGACAGAACTCACTGTACCTATACCTGCTGCAGTGCATGACTATAACAAGTGAGTTGAATTTATTCAGTGGTGTTGTGTACAAAAATTGTGCAAATGAGTTCATATTTTATTTACTTGGTCACATTTGAAATATATTCTATTATTTTCCACATAGGTACATGGGAGGAGTTGATCTCTCTGATGCCCTTGTCGGGTACTACAAAGTACTCCGGAAGACCAGGAAGTGGTACCGCTCTGTTTTCTACCACTTTATTGACATTGCAGTGGTAAATGCATTCATCTTGCACAAGCAGTTGGCTGCTGCTCATAGCCAAAGACCAAAAACACAGCGGGAATTCTGTGAAGATTTGGTTATGGAGCTTGCAGACTGGATGCCTTCAAGTGGGCCTGCTCCTCCTGCACCTCCTGCTCCTCCTGCTCCTCCTGCTCCAGCACCTCACGTGACAGGAGAACCCTCAGGCCATGCCTGCCACAGGCCAATGCACATCACTAATAAAAGTGATGACGACAGGCGAAGATGCAGAGTGTGCCACCGGAAAACATTTGTGTTTTGCCACGGATGTGCATCGTACTTGTGTTTCCAAGCAACACGAGATTGCTTCAATTACTGGCATGATGTAAATAGTTTGTAGTGTTCGGAAGTTGTGAAAAATTGTATATAGTTGTAAATAGTTTATAAACAGTTGAAAAATTGGAAATTGTTTGGTATTTATTTTTCCAGTATTTTTTCATTATTCTTTTCTTTCATACTAGTCTTATTCGTGTTTCTGTTGTAGTTTGTATAGAATAGTGAAAATGTTTTGAAAAAGTAAAAAAAAAATAAAATAAAAAATAAATAAAAATAACTCTCTCTCTGTTTGTATTGTGATGTCAGATGTAAGTTCAAACAACTAAGTGACCTTTGGGAATCAACAGTGAACAAGGGTGTCTCCTAGTGGCCATTTGTGATGTGACAACTAAAAGTCTCACAGAAACCTCATTTTTTGAGATATCAAGCTGAAATTTTAAACACATCTCACTTAGACTTATGGCTTTTACTTTTTAGCATTTTTAGGCTGAAACATATATATTTTTATTTATAAATATTTAATATAATAAATATTTAATACATATTAATTTTCATAACAATAAACTTAAACTTTAATAACTTTTAGAAATATTAATACATTTTAATTATTCCACTTTAACAATAATCCCCAAAGTGTCTTCTTTCAAAAGAGACCAACCTTATGTCTGTATCCCAAAGGATTCATGAATTACAGCTGTTTAAGTTTGTATAGTGCATTTTGATGTCTATGCCCAAAAATGGGGGTGACAGATAAGGGGTTAAGGAAATGGGCAGCAATGTTTTAATTGTAATTGGAAAGTTAAATGGCAACTCGACTGGCTACAAATAAATTGAGAGAACAAGAAAATTCAAATTTCTAGATGTTTGTGGTTATTCATGAATTGTAAAATGGGTGGGTGGTGCTATAAACCCAGATGGAAAAATCCAAGAAGAGTTATACAATTGAGTTGATGTTGGTGAAAAAGCAGATAGCACCATGTATTGCAAGACACTGTCTGTTTTACTGGAACCCGAGCTCTGTTCTCAGCCTTACACACTGGGAACCAGACTGAAACATGCCAGCTTCTGAATGACTGTAGACGAAACCCGGTTAAAAGAAAGAAACAAAGAAGAGACTTCCACTCTGTCTAAGAAAAGAACGAGATAAAAATAAGGTCATAAGATTGAAGTCTTAATAATGATTTTTGAAGGCATTTTATTTTAAATGATGAGGTCAAATTAAAGACATAGCAACAAAAATGTGTGAGTTGCAAAAAATATATAAATAGTGCCGTAGAGGGTATAAATGACACATTTATGAGAAAATTTTTCCTGTTCCTCTAACTCTTGACAAATTCTGATAATGTTTATTTGACTGAATGTTGGTAAAAACACTGTAGGTAAGATAATTGGTGTATGTTGAAAACCTGATGTTTTGGGTTCAAAAGATAAGCTTGTAACTGAGACTCATTCTGAGTGGGAAGTTTGTTTATGGAAATGCAGTACAAGTCTTGAAGACCTCAGAGTCCCTCTCTCATTCAAAATCAGTTTATCTGAGCCTGTGTCATAGTGATAAGATATTTATAGTAAAAGCACAGGGCATCAGTTGAAAATAATAGACAATGATTTGTTAAAAGGATTGCCATGAAGAGGGCAATGATAAATAATTCAGATAAAACAAGATGTTTTTAAAATACAGACTTTAAATGAACAGAAATGTTTGACTAATATTCTATGACCAGTAATTCTGTGTCTAATCTTAGCCTCCGCCATGTACAGGGCCAATGGATAAGGTCACAGATATAGCAGAACATTACACCGAATGGACAGTTGTTGTGGCTAAATTCACTGAGTATAATCTACACACTGATATGTTTCAGCTTTGAAGAGGTATAATGGATATTAGCGATTATGTTGTGTTGTAATTAACCTGTCTCCCTGTTTTACCAATAGTAAGCAGACCAAATGGCTCAGGTGACTCTTGGACGCACTTTCCCCAAAGCTCCAGAAAACATCTGATCCTGAAGGAAATTGTCAAAGATCTCGTAATTGCAAGAGCGGTTACCAGTGTGCATGAGGTGGTTTCCATAAGATGGGTAAGAGCCTCTTTGGCCAGATAGAGGGCAACCTAAGGCAGGGGGTCACCGCCGCCACTGGGCACCTCCTAAAGAGGGGTGTAGCAGATGTCTGTGAGGCCAGCAGCATCATCGGGTGGAGATGTGACAGATACAGCAGTCTGCCCCAGAAATGTTCCTCCATACCACTCACCCAAGAACCGCATACATTGTTTTTGAATGCCAAGGGACACCCTGAGGAAAAGAGCTATGATGGGAAAGGGCTTTCAAGAGCCGGCTGAGACTGAGGGGATTGTCATTAACTTTTGTGGAGACCAGAACTAAATGTATTAATTGGTATCAGTAAAACTGTGATTAGGAACTAATGTCTATTATGAGTTTTAACTCCTGCAGGTCATTAGATATGGCATAGGATAATGCCGAGACATGGTGGTGGCTAAAGATGAGGACTGCTTTTGAAGTTTAAAGAGAAGGTCTGAATAACAAAGGTATTTAACCTAAAGATAACTTATTTGAGTTCTAATTTGAAAGTGAAACATTTAAACTTTGTGAAGATGTAAAGGTTAATGAATGTAATATTATAGTTTGTCTGAGTTAAAGGAGGCTGTTGAAAAGATTATCTGGGTTAGAGAGAGAGAGAGACCACTTGAGTGGAAGCCAGGGTGTATTGTGTCTGTTATCGCCCTGCTAGAGCTGAAACAATACAAAACAATGATATCAGAACCAAAACAACCCAGCTGACTTTTCTAAAAACAAATGAATAGTGAACAGACGTGATTTGAAACTGGTTAAGAGAACATGGGACGAGCTTTAAGTTTAAATAATTTTTAGAGTTAACACCAAAAGAAAATTTTGAGAATGAGCAATTCTAATTTATGTTTTGTATGTGTTGGTTTGTAAACTGTTCTGTCCTGATTGATATGGTGTCATTAACCTCTGGAATGAGCGTTTATCATTACAGATGGGTTAAGTGAAGCGACAGACTTTAAAGAAACTGCCACTTCTAAAGGAATATGGTGAAAAGATGATCCAGAACATGGGACGAGCTTTAAGTGGATTGGGTATCCAGCTCTGTCTGTTACTGGTAATTATGACTACTTTTGTCATTTATGTTGCTGATTTGAATTAAACTCTGGATTAGTAAAGTTAAAGATTGCCGTCCATCATGGGTTAAACACCCTTTTCCAAATTCAACTGAGGGTCTAAATTGAAGTAATGTCAATTGATTAAAAATGGTAAACGTAAATGTTAAAGAATTGTTATAGACTTAAAGTGAAACACCTGTGAACCATTTATTAATGAGTTACAAACATTAATAACCTGTGTACTGTGAACCATTTATTAATGAGTTAATAAATGGCTCACATGTATTCACTTTACATTAAGGCTCACTTTCACAGCTTATTAATGTTTATAACTCATTAATAAATGGTTCACATGTGTTCACTTTACATTAAGGTTCTAATTAAGTAACTAATATTGGAATTAAGAAATTCATTATTAATATCTCATCAGATTATGATTGTGCTCGTTTTTTAAAAAAATTTTTTTACCCAAAATAAAGTTCTTCTTTATCTTCATAAACAAGAAATCAGTTTTATACACTGCTGTGGATAGGCATCATGAGCATTTTGTGGAATATCATGGTAAGACTTCTGGTAAGGAACATAAAAAAAAAAATAAAAAAATATGGCAGTCATGAGATATTAAATTCTGTAACATTAGATAATATTAAAAAGTGGCAGTTATGAGATATTAATGAGAAAAACACATATAACACCCTTCAGTCTCACTATGAAAGTCTATTTTGCTGCATCATGAAATCAGGAATCTGGTTTTCATTTAAATAACTGTTAATAAATACATGTATTAAGCATTTATAACATGAGTTAAAAAGGGCTCACTATTTGGCAGGCATTGTGTTAAAGTCACCCTTTTTATTAATGCAGTTATAACTGCTTATCAATGATTTATAATGCATTTGTAAATGAGTTATTAGTCATTATCAAACACCTTTATAAACCCTTTACAAAGGGACCTTAATGTAAAGTGTTACGAGATGGATAGCTGCATAGGGCTTCAGATACTTTTTTTGGGTAGTTTTGATTTACTTCAATGTACTGATCTATTACTTTGTTGGGATATATTGGTTTTAAGCTTTGGCTAGGGCTCAAAGAGCTCAGCGACAGAATCACTTAGGATTTTGGTCATAGGTAACATTAACATGCACTAAAGTATTGATTGTGCTTATCATTCGGTTATTTAGCATATCTGCAGCAACCTTCATAGGAATATTGTTTACATGTGGTTGTTGTTGTATCCCATGTATTAGATCTCTCTGTAACAGGCTCATCGTAACAGCAGTGGAGGGCAAGGAGGCTCCACCAGCATATCAGATGCCACTGCTGGCGGGAAGCAATGAAGAGGATGAGGAAGAGGATGCTCCGTAAGAGGTCGATCTCCTGTGACAGGAGATCAAAAGGGGGATTGAAGGGAATAAAATATTTGTTTGTGCATTATTGCAAGCATACTTTTAGAGATCAGTCATTAACAATAGTTAATTGAAGATAATGTTAGCTTATGAGATGATTCATGCATTAAGATTATAGTGGGTAAGAAAAATATGTACTTTCTGTGGGGATCAGACCAGAGCAATAGCCATACGGTGTTGGTATGTATGACAGGTCCATATAAGGAATTGTTTTGCTATAAGGCGGAGGTAACTTATGGTCCGTCTGTGTTCCTTAACTATGAAGCAGTCTTGTGTGCAGGGTGAAAAACAGGAACTGGAATGGGGTGAAAAGGGCAAACGAAGCAGAAGTCACCTGATGATCAAGAAGAAGACTTCCTACATATTTTATTTTGTGTATAAATATTGGGGCCAAGGGAGAGGCGAGTTGTTGCAGACGGCCTGAACATAAGCCTTGCATAGGATTGTGTAATTAGGGATAGCTGTGACCCAGAGCTCTGTATGCTTTCTTCATCGGACTTAATTAATCATTAAACAGTTACACTATATTTTGTTTCTGCTCTCCTCATTTAACGAACACGCAGACTTGAGGAAACTGAAGCCAAGTCCAACATTACCAACATTCATAAAAATATCTCTCTTTTTTTTGTGTTCAGCAGAAGCAGAATTTTCATTTTGAAGTAAATATCCCAAAATATTATAATATTATTATTTAAAGCTGCAGATTGACCTTATGTAGACCTTAATCTCTTTAAATATCACAAAATACAACAATCTACTACAGTATCACTTCAGATACTGTTCCTTTTTAGAAAGAAATGGTATCTGTGAGGATTTCCAGTCAGGATTTAGACCGTATCATAGTACTGAGACTGCTCTCATCAGTTACAAATGATTTACTCTTATCACCCATTCGTGGTTGTATCTCTCTATTAGTGTTACTCGATCTTAGCACTACATTTGATACTATCAACCACAACATTCTTTTGAATGGACTCGAAAATTATGTTGGCATTAGTGGAACTGCATTGGCATGGTTTAAATCATACTTATCTGACCGTTATCAGTTTGTAGCAGTAAATGAAGAGAGGTCACACCGATCACAAGTTCAGTATGGAGTACCGCAGGGCTCGGTGCTAGAACCGTTGCTCTTCACCCTGTACATGCTACCACTGGGAGATATCATTAGGAAGCATGGCATTAGTTTTCACTGTTATGCTGACGATACTCAGCTCTATATTTCTTCACGCCCAGACGAAACTTACCAATTCACAAGATTAACAGAATGCATAGCTGATATAAAACATTGGATGTCTAGTAATTTCCTGCAACTTAATTCAGAAAAAAAAAATAGAATTTTTAATTATTGGACAACAAAATCTGCAAGTAGTAACCTAGAATACTGTCTAACACTCGATGGCTGCTCTGTCAAGCCCTCGTCGTCAATAAGGAACCTGGGTGTGCTCTTTGATACCAATCTTTCATTTGAAAGCCACATTTCTAACATCTGTAAAACTGCATTCTACCATCTTAAAAATATATCTAAATTACGGCACATGCTTTCAATGCAAAATGCTGAACAGTTAATTCATGTGTTCATGACCTCAAGGCTAGATTATTGTAATGCTTTACTGGGTGGTTGCCCTGCTCGCTTAATAAACAAACTCCAGCTGGTCCAAAAACGCAGCAGCTCGAGCTCTTACTAGAACCAGGAAGTATGACCATATTAGCCCGGTTCTGTCAACACTGCACTGGCTCCCTATTAAACATCGTATACATTTTAAAATCTTGCTTATTACTTACAAAGCACTAAATGGTTTAGCTCCCCAGTACTTGAGCGAGCTCTTAACGCATTATACTCCATCACGTCTATTGCGGTCTCAAAACTCTGGCCAGTTGATAATACCTAGAATATCAAAATCAACTGCAGGCGGTCGATCCTTTTCCTATTTAGCTCCTAAACTCTGGAATAGTCTTCCTAGCATTGTTCGAGAAGCAGACACACTCTGTCAGTTTAAATCTAGACTAAAAACGCATCTCTTTACAATGGCTTACACATAAAACATTATCAATCTCTATTGTTCAAATCAGTAAATGATTGTTAGGCTGCATTAACTAGGTCAGCCGGAACGGGGAACACTTCCCATAACACCTGATGTACTCATTACATCATAAGAAGAATGGCATGTATGCTAATGTTAGTCTCTCTGTTTATCCTGAGGTTTACTGCAGTCAGCTGGATCCGGGCCGTATCCAGATCAGATGGTGGACCTGCGCCTGGACACAGGCCCATCGCAAGGGGGGTGTGAGGCCCTGTGCGAACGTGATGTGCGAGGCCCGGGGGTATATTAACGGGGGTCTACTGTTGCTATAGTGAATATTATGTGAATATTTAAGAATAAGGATATTTAAAAATGTGTATATTCATTTTAACAGCATTAGCCTAGTTTAAGAAGTTGTACTGTATAACGTCTCGGTTACGTATTTAACCCTCGTTGCCTGAAGGAGGGAACGGAGACGCCACGTCAGAGTACCGACGAATAGGAATCTCGCTCGCGAGAGCCAATCTACTTCGAGTGTAACTAAAACAAGCCAATGCACATTGGCATGCAATGATTGCACCAGGTGCTCATGCCACGCCGTGCGGGTATAAATGAGACACAGGTGATTGCATCAAATCAGCCTTTTGCTAAGGAGCCGAGTAGGTAGACAGGCACACCAACAGGGTACAGAGGACATGGCGACGGGACGTGGCGTCTCCGTTCCCTCCTTCAGGGAACGAGGGTTACATACGTAACCGAGACGTTCCCATCCTATTCACAAATAGGAATCCCTACCAAAGTGCCATGGCCTCTGCCCCCTTCCAGTGCCCAGTGTGAGCCGCCTGAGCTCTCTTACCTGATGTCCATCACTGCTGTTCCGCATGACCCTGCTCAGTGATTATTGGATAACACTGGGAAAGCGTTCCCTAGAAGGGGGACGCTGCGGAGCCCACATCGTACCCCGAAGG
Source organism: Paracanthobrama guichenoti (assembly GCA_018749465.1). NCBI lineage: Eukaryota > Metazoa > Chordata > Actinopteri > Cypriniformes > Gobionidae > Paracanthobrama > Paracanthobrama guichenoti. The sequence goes on along the minus strand of CM031959.1, from coordinate 20,568,248 downwards.
AGTTATGTGGAGTACAATGCTGAGCCGTAGTCCGCAAGGGAGGAGGGGGCTCAGTCCCGGTGATGGGAAGGCTCTCCCAAGGGAAAGACACAGGCTTCCCGTAGGAGCGACCATGGAAGAATATATGGGATCCCCGCAGGGTCACTCATATAACCCCAGCCCATTACTGGTTCTCAAGCATTCAGCGGCAAGGGGCCTGATGCTCGACATTCCGCGATGTCCGGCACCGAGGGTGATGGAGGACTCACAGAGTTTGCTTCTGGAGAATAAGAGTGCCGGAGCGGAGCAAGCCGACAAGAGCCGGGGCTTCTCGGTGCTTCTACCCGTTTGAGGTGAGAACACAGGAGGAGACCGGCTCTACACATAGGCTATAGAATCTAGCGAATGTGTTGGGTGTCGCCCAGCCCGCAGCTCTACAGATGTCCGACAGCGAGGCGCCATGTGCCAGTGCCCAGGAGGATGCAACACTTCTAGTAGAGTGTGCCAATGCAGCCAACAGTAAAGTCTTCATAGACAGAATCTTTAGCTCTGCTGACTGCAAAGGCTCGAATGGGGCATTCTGGAGTGCTCGGAGCACCAGAGCAAGATCCCAAGAGGGTATGGAGGGGTCGAGGAGGATTTAACCGTCTCGCCCCCCTAAGGAACCTGACGACAAGGTCATGCTTCCCAACCGTCTTACCTTCTACGTGGTCGTGATACGCGGATATTGCAGCAACATAGACCTTGAGGGTGGAGGGTGACCCTTGTTGCAGGAAGGAAAGCACAGACGCGATCGAACATTTTCGGGGGTCCTCTCGGCGAGAAGAACACCACTTGACGAACAGGTTCCACTTCAAGGCGTAAGCCTGTCTTGTAGACGGTGCACGTGCCGAAGTGATGGTGTTAACTACCTCTTGGGGTAAGTCACCTAGAACCTCCGCGTCCCATCCAGGAGCCAGACATGAAGCTTCCACAGGTCTGGACGCGAGTGCCACAGGGTGCCCCGTCTCTGAGTCAGAAAGTTCTTCCTCAGAGGAATCAGCCAAGGAGGGGCTGTCGTGAGGAGCATAAGTTCTGGGAACCAGGTCCGGTTGGGCCAGTATGGCACCACCAACAGGACCTGCTCCTCGTCCTCCCTGACCTTGCACAGTGTCTGTGCAAGTAGGCTCATTGGGGGAAACGCATATTTGCGCAGCCCCTGGGGCCAGCTGTGCGCAAGGGCATCTGTGCCGAGTGTACCCTCGGTCAGCGAATAGAACCACTGGCAGTGGGGCGTTTCTGGGGAAGCAAACAGGTCGACCTGTGCCACCCCGAACTGTCTCCAGATCAGCTGAACCACCTGGGGGTGGAGTGGCCACTCCCCTGGGAGCGCAGCTCGTGAGAGCTCGTCGGCCACACGTTGCACACACCAGGGACATGAATGGCCTGAAGCGACCTCAGACACTTTTGACTCCAGAGGAGGAGATGGCGGGCGAGTTGCGACATGCGACGGGAGCGCAGACCACCTTGTTGGTTGATATACGCAACGGTCGCAGTGTTGTCCGTGCAGACCAGCACATCTTTGCCCCGTAACTGCCCTTTGAGGCAGCTCAGAGCAAGATGTACTGCTAGCAACTCGAGGCAATTGATGTGCCAATGCAGGTGCGGGCCCGTCCAAACCCCTGACACTGCATGCCCATTGTACGTGGCTCCCCAGCCCATGGCGGAGGCATCTGTGAAAACCACAGTATGCCTGGACACCTGTTCCAGGGGCACTCCGGCCTGAAGGAATGAGGGGTCTGACCACGGATTGAAGGACTGGCGACAGGCCGGTGTGATGCTCACCCGGTGAGTGCCGCGTTGCCATGCCCATCTCAGGACTCGGCCGTGTAGCCAATGCTGAAGCGGCCGAGTGTCGTCACTGCCGCCGCAGCTGCCATATGCCCCAGGAGCCTCTGAAACTGTTTCAGTGGAACCGCCATCCTGCCCTGAAATGTGTTCAGGCAGTTCAGCATCGACTGGGCATGCTCCTCTGTGAGGCGCGCTGCCTGCTCGACCGAATCCAACTCCATACCAAGAAAAGAGATCCTCTGCCCGGGGGCGAGTTTGCTCTTTCCCCAGTTGACCCGAAGACCCAACTGGCTGCGGTGTCTGAGCACCAGGTCCCTGTGTTCGCAGAACTGATCCCTGGACTGTGCTAGAATGAGCCAGTCGTCGAGATAGTTGAGGGTGCGAATGCCCCGTTCTCTCATGGGCACAAGGGTCCCCTCCGTGACTTTCGTGAAGACACGGGGGACAGGGACAGCCCGAAGGGCAGGACTTTGTACTGATATGCTCGACCCTCGAACGCAAGGTGCAGAAATGGCCTGCGAGGAAAGGTCGAGACATGAAACTACGTGTCCTTCAGGTCGATCGCTGCAAACCAATTTTGAGGACGGATGTATTTGAGAACGCAATTCTGCATGAGCATCCTGAACGGTAGCTTGTGGAGGCTCCGATTCAGGACTCGCAGGTCCAAGATTGGCCGTAACCCACCAGTCTTCTTGGATACAATGAAGTACGGGCTGTAGAAGCCGGTCTTCATATTGGCTGGAGGGACCGGCTCTATCGCGTCCTTCACCAGCAGGACAGCGATCTCCGCACGCAGGACATGGGCATCTGCAGCATTCACCGAAGTGAAGCGGACGCTTCCCCTTGATCCTGGGGAAGTGCCGGGCGAACTGAATCGCATAGCTAAGCCTGATGGTCCGAATGAGCCAGCGAGACGGACCGAGGAGCACTAGCCAGGCTCCCAGGGACCGTACAAGCAGGACCATAGGGACCACCGGCATACCCACTGTGGGGCAGCGAGGTGGAATGCAGGTACCGGACTGGGCCGGCTGTCTCGTGGAGGTGGCCCACAGCGAGGTGAGAGTGTGCCATGCAACACTTACCTGATTCCACAGGTGAGCAGCAGGAACATGAGGGGGTTGTCCACTGCTGCCCGCTGGCGAAGGGGGAGGATGAGTGTGGTCTGGCGTTTGACCGGCCACAACTCTCCGAACCCCCTGCGGACCTGGAGATGGAAGGAACTGCTCTTGTGTTGAGAATTTGGGTACCAGAAACAAAATGGAACACAAGATTCTCCTCCCGGCCCTCCACCAGGGGATGGAGCGGTGCGGTCACCATCTCCAGAAGAGCAGTCCTCGCTGCTTACCCTTGGCCTTGCCACCCCTCTTGGCAAGCGTCTGGACCGGGAGGGTGGCCTGCTTGCACCCGGCTACACGATGCCCCTTGGGTGGAGGCTGCTGCTGCGGCGCGGGAGCGGAGGCAGACGCAGGCGGCCGCCCTCGGCGACGAGCAGGCTGAGGCGCTGCCGGCGGCGGGGTGGAGACAGCAGCTGACCACCGTGGCAGAATTTGACTGACCGCCTCAGTCTGCTTCTGTGCGGCCGAGAACTGCTGGGTGAAGTTCTGGACCGCGTCGCCGAAGAGGCCAGTCTGGGAGACGGGGGAGTTAAGGAACCTGACTTTGTCGGTCTCCCTCATGTCCGCCAGACACAGCCAGAGATGGCAATCCTGGACATCACACGACCCACGGCCCGCGCCGTAACCTTCGTCGCACGAAGCGCGAGGTCCGTTGCGGTTCTCAGTTCCTGGAGAACTGTGGGATTGTGACCACCCTCGTGCAAGGTCTTCAGAGCCTGGGCCTGATGGACCTGCAATAACGCCGTAGAGTGTAAAGTGGAGCCTGCCTCTCCACAAGCCTGGTAGGCCTTCCTGATCAGATCGGATGAGTACCAACAGGCCCTGGAGGGAAGACACGGGTTCCCCCTGGAAGTGGAGTTAGGGCACAGTTGCATAGCAACGGCCCGTTCCACAGGAGGAACCTGCATGTATCCTTTTGCAGGTCCGCCATCGAGAGTGGTGAGGGAGGAGAATCCACTGGGCTGGTTTTGGGCAGTAAAAGGTGCCGTCCATGACCTAGTGAGCTCCTTGTGCACCTCCAGGAAAAAGGCCACCCCGAGAAATCAATCATCCAGCCTTGAGGGTTCGGTACACGGTGGAGGGCTCCACATGAGCCCGACTCTCTCGGCGGCCCGGGAAAGCATAGCCATCATCTCCGGATCAGTATCGGGCACAGCGGGTCTTCCCGGAGGAGCCCCCTGCACCAACATGTCCTCTCCAGAGAGTTTTGACCCTCCCTCCGATGCAGCGATGGACATCTGGTCCTCAAGAGGAGCCCCAAAGAATATGGATGATGCACACCTCGTGGATGGCTCATCGCGTTCCAATGCAGGGTACACTCCACCGAGTGCGAGAGGGATGAGGGTTCCCCGGGGGTTGGTTCCCTTGGGGAAACGCGCTCACCATAACCCTCTAATCAGCCAGGCCACCGCCTGAAGTAACCCTCTGTGGAGGGCTAGATCGAGGCAGAGGCACGGGGGCTCCGCCCCTTGCGAGACAGAGCCTCAATTGCAACTCCGAGATGGTTATGTTCCCGCAGTGAGAACATGATTCATCCACCAGCGCTGCCTCAGCGTGCTGAATGCTCAAACACGAGATACAGCGCTGATGACCATCCCTCGGTGACAGGAAACCACTGCATCCAGAAACACACAGATAGAATGTCATCTTGAAAAAGACGCAAGCGCTATCGGTGTAAGCTCTTTCAGAAGGACGCTCTCCTTGGTGCTGAAGCACGCAGGGGGAGGGGTCGCGGCGACACCGTCAGGGGATAGTGCAGCCTGACGTGTGTGCTCTCTCACACGAAGGCGCTCTCTTACCAGCCGTAGGAACGGCTTTTTAGCGCTCTCCACCTAGCGCACCGAACCGGCTGTGAGAACAGCCTTTGTGATCGTTCTGAAAAACAACAAAGAGAGATGATCGGAAAACCACACGACCCGCTGCTGTACCGTCACACCAACACCGAGTGAAGAGATCGCTTCCCAAAGGCGGCTTCCGTCTTCAGTCAGGACTGCGAAGTAAGGAGTGATCTCTGTCGTAACCATCTACCACTCGGGTCCGAAGCAAAATGCAATCACCTGTGTCTCATTTATACCCGCACGGCGTGGCATGAGCACCTGGTGCAATCATTGCATGCCAATGTGCATTGGCTCGTTTTAGTTACACTCAAAGTAGATTGGCTCTCGCGAGCGAGATTCCTATTCGTCGGTACTCCGACGTGGTGTCGAGAGTGACCAACTGAATGGAAACTGAACTGTGCAGTGTGCACATTTTGACGTTTAAATTATGTTCTAAATTATGAATGGGTCAAACGTGTTTGCAAAACGGCCTGAATCCAATTTAATTTGTTTTGACTGCTCTCTCACTGAATCATCTGATGAGATTCCACAGTCAGTGAAATAAAAAGACAGTATTGAGATAACAACGGCGCTGTTTTTCAGATGTTTTCCACAATTGTGTTGCTTTTTGCAGTTTTCAGATTTAAAAACGTTTAAAACGTCTAGAGATAGAGTCGGATTTATTCGTTCTGCAGTGCCATTGCTCTCACTGATGCTCTGAAAGGTGAGTAATAGTTAGGCTATGCGTATTTAACTTTATAGTGTTAAATAAAAAACCTTTTGTGCGTACCATCAGCGTCAGATGAAATCCTGCAGGCGTCCATGCTTTCTCCGTCCATGCAATAAATGCACATCCTGAGCTCGGATTTCTAGTGTATTTAGGCTACTTGACCCATTTCAGATGCAGCCAAAATCAGAATTTGAATGGACTGAATAAATCTCTATGAACTTGACGTGCGATGCCTGCTGACTGACATGTGCATGAATCACTGTCACAGGCACAGAGAAATATTTTAAGTTACTGCATAATACATTTTTAACAAGCAGAATAATACAGCATCACAATACACATTTTTAGCTATGTCTTTTAACTATTATAGTAAGTTTGAAGGACAAAAACATACAACTACATCATCAAGTCAGTTGTCACTTTTCTTTTGTGCGAGGCCCTGGTGAGGCGCGAGGCCCTGTGTGGTCGCACACTTGGCATAGCCCTTGCGATTGGTACTGCCTAGACACGATCAACACATCCCTGAAATGTCTGCAGAGAACATGTCAAATAAACTCCCCCCTGTAAATGCTGCATCAACACGACATCCTCATTAAACCAGTCTTCGGCGTGACGACTCCAATCTTTTGAATAATCTTACGAATATCTATTTACCTAATATGAATTAAGACCTGCAATGTTGCCAGAATTATAATCATACACTGTTTGTTCGTCGGCCAGAGGAGAACTGGCACCCCGACTGAGCCTGGTTTCTCCCAAGGTTTTTTTCTCCATTCTGACCCTGAAGGAGTTTTGGTTCCTTGCCACCGTTGCCTCTGGCTTTTGGCTTGCTCAGTTGGGGACACCTAAATCTCATCTATATTACCGATCTGCCCGCATTGACACTATATGATACTTGAAATTAGCCGGATAACATCACCGTTTTCACCAGAGCAGCTGTACAGCCGAATCAAATGCTGTTGCATTACTTTCCTGTTAACACAGAATGCTTTGAAACAATCTGCATTGTAAAAAGAGCTATATAAATAAAGGTGATTTGACTTGAAAAGAATAACGATAAAAGAATAAATGAGGATTAAGTCTCATACTCTCAGAGGTGTAAAACGATCGTCGAGTGAGGACATTGTAGCATTAATTGAGCTTTTCTCCTCACCAGACATTAGACAAAAGACTGCAAATGGGTGTTTTCAGGCCAACAATATATTTGATAGCACCTTCTCTAAAAACTCACATCACATGGTCTTAGAAAATGTTTCATGAAATTCATAGTTTTGGACATAACAGCCTCAGATTTGAAATGAAGCATGACCACCCTTCACTTTACTTGTGGTTATACGTTGTTACAGTATACTTACCCCCAAAAATCAAATGTAAAATCAACAATAAAACTTCATTTTAGGTAAAAAAAAAAATAGATTTTAAAAAAAGAAGAGACACAAAAGGGATTTTTGCATCAACAAAAAAAACAAATTGTATTTGATGTACTTTCAATTCTTAATTCTCGCTTCTCAAAAACACTCTTGAATCATCCGATGCAACAATGTGAGATATTAATTCCGCTCAACCTTTGGCTGTTAGGATCTCCTCACTGTGATTCAGTATTCCTGGGAAGTAACAGATAAGATGTTTTAGTACACAAGACACTCAGACTCTTTATCAGGTGTAATTTTACTAATAAGGTCCACACACCATTCAGACTATTATTATAGGCTATACTTGTCACGGAATGGAGGACTCAACTGCGGTGAATAACCAAGTTGTTTATTACAAAAATAAACTGAACAAAAATTGAGGAAACAGTCAACAGTGCACAAAACAAAATGGTAGATCCAAGTGGTGGCGCACGCACGCACGCACGCACACACGCACACACGCACACGCACACGCACACACGCGCACACACACACACACACACACACACACACACACACACACACACACACACACACACACACACACACACACACGAGGAGACCACTGAGTGAAAAGTCAGAACTGAACCAACCGAACATGAGGATGAGTCCGAGCAAGGAAATCCATCTTGCTGATTAGTCTCTTAGCTCTGGTTCCTGAGCACAGAAAAATAAACAACTGGTAAGGGAACAGACAGCACAGAAAACACGCCGCAAGCACACTGACAAACACTGATCAACTGACAACAAGGGGAAGACACAGCTGGAAACATGTAGGGTATGGGTAACGAGCAACAGGTGAGGGAGATCAGCCCGTGATTGCGCGTGCGCACAGTGCTGCCAGGCACTGACAAACTGACAGGACAATACAGACAACAGGAAAAAACCGGTGACACACCCTGACCCGTGACAATACTGTGATGAAGTGAAAAGCCCACTGTCACCCACTTCAGCAGTCTAGCAGAAGGAAAAGGCTGTGGTTTACAATGAAGCATGTTTTGATCGACTTATACTTCCTATATTGTTTCCATACTGTTTTTTTTTTTTGTGTGTGTAAATTAATTATTTTCTATGTAGCATTAATATTTCAACAATACAAGACTAAAATAGTTCTTGTTGATTTATATTTTCTTTCCATTCTGATAGCTTTACCTCTGGGTTGGCTTGTTTAACCTAAATAAAAAATAAATAAATAAAATAACTATTGGTTGTTGGGATAAAACTGACTGCCACCCTGTTATATCCAGTGTTGGGGTAGTTACTCAAAGTAATTAGTTACTAGTTATTAGAAGAAAAAAAAAAATGAAGTGGTCAATGAATAAAATTGTCCCATAAAATTAAAACAGAAATGCACTTGAGCCTATAAAAGGAAACAGAAAATGCAGTTAATTAAATAAACAAAATTCACGTCATCCCAAAAAAATTATTTTCCCCTTAGCTCGCTCTCCTCTGCCTACTGGAGGTGAGTTAACATACCAAGTCACAAACTTGAACTAGGGACTCTCGAAAGTTCTTTTGAGCTTCAATTCCATGTTGGAATAACACTTGTCCAGGTAATGGGAAAAGGTTTTCCTGTCAGACGTTGGCTTGCGTGTCGTGGGTATTTTATCTAGTATTTTTCTAAACCTGTGCGATTCAATGAACCCCTACAATGAACCCCGCATACAGCCTGTTCATTTCTTTTTGTGTTACCTGCTACGATCCAAGACTTGAGCAAAGCTTAGCTTGTTTAGGTGGGGTCGGCTGAGGGACTCCTTCAAATGACCGGTGAGCAGGATCTTTCTCCACAAGTTTTGTACTGCCATACTGGGCAGACAAATGCTTAGACGGGTTGCTCATTGAGTTGGCAGCAGTTGAAAGACACTTGCATTTCCCACAAATATTTTTTCTCCTTTTGAGCAGTAAACGGAAAGTAGGCTAATGTGAATATCGCCACTAGCCGAAACCTCCTGTCTCCATGACCGTCTCCATCTCCATTTCCCTCTCTCCTTCACACCAGCAGCTACCTCACTCAGTCGATCTCTCACAGGCAGCCGCAGCACGCATGCACGCAGCACTTAAACAGGTCAGAGCTTTACACACAGGCAAACACAGATTGGGTAACGCAGGAAAGCACATTCCTATAGTCTAGTAAAGTAGTGTAGTTTGTAGTAGTGTAAAACTGACATTTTTAGTGTAATGTGTTACTTTACTTCGCTACCCAAAAAAGTAATATCACTACTGTAATCCGTTTCTTTGTAACTCGTTACCCTCAATACTGGTTATATCTAATAATTCCATCATTTCCAGTAAATCGTTTACCTGGTTTAGTGCCACATTGACCACTGTAGAGTTTCTGTTATAGGTGGCTTTGCAGGCAAATCCTGAGATACAGATGGAGATGATGAACTGAGTAATGGAGAACACCAGCAATATTCCACTGATCCCCAGATAATATCTCTGAAAAATATAGATCATATAAAAATAGATTACAAATAATATCCCATCAATTATTGAGTGAGGTGCTAAAAGTTCATATTATACTATAAAGAGGCATCATATGGCCTTTTCAAGTCACATGGACTACTTTGTAACTTTTATGATGCCTTTTGTTTCATTTGAAGCATAATTTCCAGTCATCATAACTGTATGGAAAAGACTGAAAAGCACAATCTTTATTAGTAAAAAATTAGTTTCAATGAAATAGTTTCTGATTAGTTTCTTACAAAATAAATGACACAATTGTAATTTTACAATTGTAACTATTCAAGTAAACAGCAATAAAAAATAAATAAAACACATTTGAGCAGATCACATTAAAGTATTGCACACAGTACATTTAGTACCTTCAAACCTGAACAGGTGTCACTAGTACTATCATAGAGATAGTAACAATCACTGGAAATCATTGCCATCTCTATGGACATCAGAACAATGGCTATCGCTGCAGTAATGGCACTGAGCACATTCATTATAAGAGATGCTTTCACCTACAGGGGGAAAAAGCTGACATGTGAATGGTGACATATAGTAATAGTAAGGGTGTACATTTATAAAACGTCCTGAAGTGCAGTTTTAAATATGTAAATTGATATGAATGTGTCATTGTTCTATAAGAAAGCTGAGATTAATGTGCAAGCTTTTTTCAGAGGACTTTTAATGCTTTAACAAATAGCATGTAAATTAAAGTTAAAAATATAAAATTAAAATTAAAATGACGTGACGGCCAAGTACGGTAACCCGTACTCAGAATTTGTCCTCTGCTTTTAACCCGTCCACGTTAGTGCACACACACATTAGGAGTAGTGAGTAGGGAACACACACACTTCAAACCTACAAGGGTAACTTTCATATTACAGAAGAACATCACATGCTTCACAATATCATAGAAATAAAAAAAGACAGAGCAGGAAAAGCTAGAGATTCTGCGCAATATTTATTATATCATGATGATTCACCAGCTGAGCTAAATCTGTGCAGATTTGACGCACGCACGCACGCACGCACGCGCACACACACACACACACACACACACACACAAAAGTTGGGACACTGCATAATTTACAAATCTCATACATTTATATTTTATGCACAATAGATTGTCTTGACCAGGACCACACCCCTAAATGCATTGAAGCAACTGCCATGTGATTGGTTGATTAGATAATTGCATTAATGAGAAATTGAACAGGTGTTCCTAATAATCCTTTAGGGGAGTGTAGGTAACATGTCAAATGTTGAAAGTGAGACATTTTGAATTGTCATACCAAATATTGGCATATAAGGAACAGCCGGAGGACCAATTTGCAACTTATTAGGTCAATGAGCAACTAGAAGCCTGTATTAGACAAGAATGGGACAACATTCCTATTCCTAAACTTGAGCAGCTTGTCTCCTCAGTCCCCAGACGTTTGCAGACTGTTAGAAAAAGAAGAGGGGATGCCACACAGTGGGAAACATGGCCTTGTCCCAACTTTTTTGAGATGTGTTGATGCCATGAAATTTAAAATCAACTTATTTTTCCCTTAAAATGATACATTTTCTCAGTTTAAACATTTGATATGTCATCTATGTTGTATTCTGAATAAAATATTGAAATTTGAAACTTCCACATCATTGCATTCTGATTGCATCCAGAATATTAATTTCCTATGTGGCGTCTACTGAGCCCCCAAACATCCTGCGTGTGACTTTCTTTTGTCACACTAACATACAATCAGATACCATTTCATTTTTTTTCTGTGAAGATGTGAGAAAGGTCATCAAGTTTCATGCCATTTAGATGAAAGTATAATTTTTTTAATATGATAGCAAACGTCATTAGTAGTTGCCCATGACCTCAACAGCACATAAGGGTTAGATGCTTTGCTGCTAATGGATGATGATATCTGGACCGCTGCTATATGTTTGACAGCTTGTGATGCAGCTTGAGTAATAGTAGTGTATGAATACATTAGAAACAATGTGACAAAAGAACAGATTTCAGCACATTATGTACATACCACACACAGATGAAGTTTATTCTGTGCAGCAACAGACAGAGATCCAGCACTGATGTACTGAGAGAGAAACACAGGACATTTCACAGTTCATACTGGAGATTAAAAAGAGAGCCTTTAAAGTAAAACCATTAAATGAAACTTACAATAAGGGATCCCCAGTAGGTTATGCCACTAATGACAGAAATAAGTGGGTACCTGAAGATATCGGTGGTGTGCACGATACCAAATAAAAACATCACCACTCCAATCATGATTTGGACAGTCTAGACAGGGCAGATATGAGTCAAGAACTGTTCTTCATAGTGGCATAGCATTCATGTTTGAGCACACACACACACACACACACACACACACACACACACACACACACACACACACACACACACACACACACACACACACACACACACACACACTCACACACACTCACACACACACACACACACACACACACACACACTCACACTCACACTATCACAATAGAAGCTATATTAATGTTTTATGCACTATAAAGCAATCAGACAGGAACACATCTATTAACTTGAGGTCATATGATAACAGCTTTTATTTTCTGTTTCAGTTTTTTACAGAAGAAAATTAGACACTAAGGGCCAGATTTACTAAACATGGTAAATTAGTGTGAGCGCTATAATCCCATAAAAGTGCCGATGGGAGTGTAAAGTTCAGCACGTGATCTACTGACGACACACATTAAAGAACACAGACACAGCCGATCATTTCCATCATGACCAACACAATCTACCAAGAGCAGTGCAGATTAGCGTCTGGTTTAAGAGGCGGGCCTTTGGGCGGTAAATAATGGAGTAAACACAGTAAACTGACGAGTGCAAACCTTAGTAAATCAGCTTGTGTGATTGATTTAAATACTCTCCTCCCATAAATACTGCGTCTGAAAGGGAAACTCCTACAAATGCATAAGCAATAAGATCAGCTGCAGAAATAACCCTGTCCACACATTTACAGCGCTAATGCTTCACTGCGTGTCTTTAGTGAATCCTGACAGAAGTTTTTAACACCAAAAGAGGGTTTGAGCTGGAGCAAGCTGGTAGTAAATCTGGACCTAAAATATTCCCAAAATCATACACAATTATAATTCATAGTCAAATGCATTACCCCCAATGCCTTTGGTTGTGCTTTGAAAAATTCAGCGAGAGCCGTATTGCCATATGCTCTTCTGGTCTCCTGTCCATCATCTCCAATAACAGTATTTTGTGTCACCTGTGGATTTACTTGGATGACCACTGTAGCTTTGTCAGTGGAGATGACCTTGCTGGTTTCCATTTTATGGAAAGGTTTCACCTGTAATTAAGATTAAATGGTAAATGTTATATGGACTGCATTTATATAATGCTTTCAACAGACCCATGGCCACCAAAGCGCTTTACATATTGCCTCACATTCACCCATTCATACACCGACGGTGGTGCGACTCCACTCATCGGGAGCAGCTGGGGTTAGGTGTTTTGCTCATGGTAGAGGTCTACACGGAGCACCCGAGACCTGTGGATCCGGGTCGGGTCCCAATCTATTACTTCGGGTCCCGGGTCTGTTTAACATTGTGTGTAATACCCAAGTCGATAAGACTCTTAGAAAAAAACACAAGCTCTCTCTCTCGCTCTCTCTCAGCCGTTAGAAAGCAGACGAGAAGGGTCTGTGCATTTCGTCGTGAGAGTTTTATGTCATCGAGATGCATGTTACGGTGTTCTGTCAATTTGTCCTACTTTTTCAGATTTTGCTACCTCCCATTAAAACAGTAGGTAGCACAATTCAACAGCAAAAAATGCTACCTATTAGATTCTGCTACCAGCATCATATTCATCTTCATCATATTCTTTTTTTTTTTTTACATCCATACTCACCCCTACCCTAAACCTACCCTTAAACAGATGCAAAAAAATAACAGCAGGAGCAACAAAAAACGTTAGATAGTTTTAGGACAGAACAGTCACCAAGATTTAAAAATGAAATGTGACAGCACGGGCAAAAGTACTGTAGTGAAACTGCGCATGTGCGGGCAAAACTGCTGAGGTGAAACTGCTGCTGGGGTAAAACGGTGGCTCTGCAGCTCTGCAGACAGATATTATTGAAGCGGACAGCACGGTAATAATGTACTCATATTTAATAATACAATTCAAATCAGCAACAAAATCTAAGGTGAACTGTCACATAAATGTTTTCTATGATGCTCAAATTAAGTAAAAAAGCTCATATTTCAGGTTGCTCCTGCTAATGCACGTGCAGTCTCAAGCGCGTGAGAGAGAATATAGGCGACTATGTGTCAAATTTGATTGATTGATGGCTGTCATGAAAAAAAATCCTCACCCCTCCTAACACGCCCCCTCAGCATAGAAGAATGCACCCAGTCCATACAGAGGTGAAGATTTAAATAACAGTAAAATAATTAAACAAAATGACATTTATAAATAATATGTTTTAACATTTTTGTTTAGTTCATCATAGTTTATTTCACTCTTAGCTCTTTCAAAACGAACTGTTTCAGGTCACACACACACACACACACACACACACACACACACACACACACACACACACACACACACACATACACACACACGAACGCATTGTGCATGGTGAATTTGTGCAGAGGTACACGCTGTGTCGGTACAGGGAGAGATCAGTGTGTGGATAATTAATTTTCTCTTTGATATTCTAGAACCGGTTTATGGCGATGGTCTGGATAAGTCGTGTGAGGGTGACTGGATGGTCAGTGTCCAGTGAACTTTGACAAGAGCCTAAACAGAGTTCAAAACCATGTTATCTAAAACACGTCCCCCATGGTGAGTATTGCGCCGGGGAGACATAGCATCCTTTATATGTAGGCCTACTCCTTTATATGATAAGAATAAAACAGACTACCAAATCTCTCTCTCTCTCTCTTTCATATATATATATATATATATATATATATATATATATATATATATATATATATATATATATATATATATATATATATATATACTCACCTAAAGGATTATTAGGAACACCTGTTCAATTTCTCATTAATGCAATTATCTAATCAACCAATCACATGCCAGTTGCTTCAATGCATTTAGGGGTGTGGTCCTGGTCAAGACAATCTCCTGAACTCCAAACTGAATGTCAGAATGGGAAAGAAAGGTGATTTAAGCAATTCTGAGCATGGCATGGTTGTTGGTGCCAGACGGGCTGGTCTGAGTATTTCACAATCTGCTCAGTTACTGGGATTTTCAGCTGATAGAAGAGCAACTTTGACTGAAATAACCACTCGTTACAACCGAGGTATGCAGCAAAGCATTTGTGAAGCCACAACACGCACAACCTTGAGGCGGATGGGCTACAACAGCAGAAGACCCCACCGGGTACCACTCATCTCCACTACAAATAGGAAAAAGAGGCTACAATTTGCACAAGCTCACCAAAATTGGACAGTTGAAGACTGGAAAAATGTTGCCTGGTCTGATGAGTCTCGATTTCTGTTGAGACATTCAGATGGTAGAGTCAGAATTTGGCATAAACAGAATGAGAACATGGATCCATCATGCCTTGTTACCACTGTGCAGGCTGGTGGTGGTGGTGTAATGGTGTGGGGGATGTTTTCTTGGCACACTTTAGGCCCCTTAGTTCCAATTGGGAATTACTTAAATGCCACGGCCTACCTGAGCATTGTTTCTGACCATGTCTATCCCTTTATGACCACCATGTACCCATTCTCTGATGGCTACTTCCAGCAGGATAATGCACCATGTCACAAAGCTCAAATCATTTCAAATTGATTTCTTGAACATGACAATGAGTTCACTGTACTAAAATGGCCCCCACAGTCACCAGATCTCAACCCAATAGAGCATCTTTGGGATGTGGTGGAAGGGGAGCTTTGTGCCCTGGATGTGCATCCCACAAATCTCCATCAACTGCAAGATGCTATCCTATCAATATGGGCCAACATTTCTAAAGAATGCTTTCAGCACCTTGTTGAATCAATGCCATGTAGAATTAAGGCAGTTCTGAAGGCAAAAGGGGGTCAAACACAGTATTAGTATGGTGTTCCTAATAATCCTTTAGGTGAGTGTATATACAAACCCAATTCCAAAAAAGTTGGGACACTGTACAAATTGTGAATAAAAACAGAATGCAATGATGTGGAAGTTTCAAATGTCAATATTTTATTCAGAATACAACATAGATGACATATCAAATGTTTAAACTGAGAAAAGGTATCATTTTAAGGGAAAAATAAGTTGATTTTAAATTTCATGGCATCAACACATCTCAAAAAAGTTGGGACAAGGCCATGTTTCCCACTGTGTGGCAGAACTTGGATATACCTTTCAGCATTGATGGAGCCTTTCCAGATGTGTAAGCTGCCCATGCCACACGCACTCATGAACCCCATCCCATCAGAGATGCAGGCTTCTGAACTGAGCGCTGATAACAACTGGGGTTGCCCTTGTCCTCTTTAGTCCGGATGACACGGCGTCCCAGTTTTCCAAAAAAAACTTCACATTTTGATTCGTCTGACCACAGAACAGTTTTCCACTTTGCCACAGTTCATTTTAAATGAGCCTTGGCCCAGAGAAAACGCCTGTGCGTCTGGATCATGTTTAGATATGCCTTATTTTTTGACCTATAGAGTTTTAGCCAGTTTTAGTTTTTTATTCACATTTTGTACAGTGTCCCAACTTTTTTGGAATCGGGTTTGTACATTGTTATCTATACATTTGTTATTGTGCTGTATATCATTTAATTTAATGCAAAGCAACATACAGGGGCGAGATGTGAGTCACCTAAATGAAATGAGTGTCGTTTAGGTCTATTCGCGGGAAGGAAATACCGGATGCCTTGCATAAAATTTTATGATTTTATTCAAAAAGATACAGAATATAAATACTTAGGATGTTAAAATATGTTCTCAGAACTGTACACTTGTTGTTTATGGACAGGTTATGGAGCCAGTCACTGCATATTTCGACTACAAGTGAAACCGTTACAATGGAAATGGGAAAACAGAGACTGGTCGATTACACTTGAATTACTTCTAAATGTTTAATTTTTACTTCTAATATTTGTTAAACAAGTTAAATTAAAGCAATATGTATTAAAAATTATATAAAATATGCTATACTGTAAAATATGATAGAAAATAAAGGAATTAGCTTGCAAACCAGTGGTTGTGTGAAGTATTTTTAAAAGTTTAGAGGATTTAAGTTAACCGTAAACATTAATTAATGTATGAAGTAATTTTTAAATAAGATAGTAAGCCATTATACTGGGTTAAATCAGCCCATTATGCTGGGGTAAATCAGCCATTATGCTGGGTTAAATTAGCCCATAATGCTGGGTTAAATCAACCCATTATGCTGGGTTAAATCAGCCCTTTATGCTGGGTTAAATCAGCCCATTATCCTGGGTTAAATCAGACCATTATGCTGGGTTAAATCAGCCATTATGCTGGGTTAAATCAGCCCATTATGCTGGGTTAAATCAGCCATTATGCTGGGTTAAATCAACCCATTATGCTGGGTTAAATCAGCCCATTATCCTGGGTTAAATCAGACCATTATGCTGGGTTAAATCAGCCATTATGCTGGATTAAATCAGCCCATTATCCTGGGTTAAATCAGACCATTTTGCTGGGTTAAATCAGCCATTATGCTGGGTTAAATCAGCCCATTATCCTGGGTTAAATCAGACCATTATGCTGGGTTAAAACATCCCATTATGCTGGGTTAAATCATCCCATTATGCTTGGTTAAATCATCCCATTATGCTGGGTTAAATCAGCCCAATATGCTGGGTTAAATCAGCCCATTATGCTGGGTTAAATAAACAACCCAATTTGCTGGGAAAAATTAACCCAACATGTGTTCTGTCCTATATTTACCCAGCCCTCGGGTTAAAAACAACTCAAAATGTTTTTTTTAGAGTGTAATGTTGCTGTTTTGAACTAATTAAACTCACTGCTTCATTGCTAGTAGAGATCACAGATGCAGGTAATTCACAAGTAAATCCTTTGCCTCCATGTCATGCATCAAAATCGTTTAATGTACAGCTAGCCATGGATTATCCATTAAACAAGAGTAAGCCAAAGTGTACTTTTTCACAAGGATTCACAACCAGAGCTAGCCTGCTGTAATGCAAACGTCATAAACTGTTCACACCTATGGCAGCTGATCAGGCACATTCCTCACCTCCTACTTGAAATCAAAAAACACAAGATTGTGATTGCCTCACTTGCACACACACAAAGGGCCTTTATATGTGTAAACGAGCCATAGGGGGCTCGTTTACATTTAGCTGAAGGGTTATCACAACTGGTCGTAACCACACATGTATGCTGATGGTTCCTCAAAAATTACTCTAGAGCCTTGAAGACCACCATATTTTAATTAAAAAAGGAACGCCCTTTGCCATTGGCCCTATTATTCTCACAGTAACTTCTCTGACCCTGGGTCATGGACAAAAGAGAGAAATGATGTGATGATAAGCAGGGCTACGGAGGGCTTTTGTTCAACATGTTTGTCTCCTCATCCTGAGAAAATTCACCAACAAATGTCTTCAGTGAAGAATTCTAGACATTGTTAGATGAAAGCAAGTCAGACATGTTGTTCTGACAGGGTTTTCTGTTGAGGCTGGATGTTCTTGTACAGTGAGGAAACAAAGGCAGCTTGTGATTAAATATTTAATGTTTAGGCGAATATCAATTTTTAATCCTGAACATCATTTCCTCTCTTTTCCCCAGATTGATTATAGTCTCAGAACATATAAGGTACGACTTACAAAAACTGAAATATCTAATTAAAAAATTATGGCAGTCAATGCAAGAACATGTCTTCAAATTGTCCTATGAACACCCTTGAGAAAAAGAGGTGTGCTTGTATTTAATGTGCGCATAAAAGTGTGTGTGTGTTTTTTTAAAATACTGTACTTGCAGATAATATAATATCAATTAAAGTGTCTCTACTTAAGAGACACTTTCATGACAACTTCTTAACACACTGAAAAAGTAAGTACACACTTTAAAAGTACACTTTTAAAAAGTTAACTTTGTAATAATGTCAAATTAAAGTTGTATTAATATTCTTTTATAGAAGTACACTTATTTTGATGAGTTGTCTAACATTTTAAAGCACATCTAAAGTACTTGATTTATATAGTTTATGCTCTAAATTGCAATTTCATCATTACAAATGTGTAAATACAAATATATTTGTTTCAAAAGAAATTACATTAAAGTATATTTTATAGTTAATACATGCAAGTACATTCAGCAAAACACTTTAGCCAGATTTCAAAGACAATAGAAGTAATTATGAAATTAAATATTAAAATGTCCTTCAGTCCTACTTAAGTGGGTCAAAAGTCCAACTATATATATATATATATATATATATATATATATATATATATATATATATATATATATATATATATATATATATATATATATATATATATATATATACTATAATACACTTTAATTTAATTGCAAATAACATGTAATTAAGTGTTTGAAAACATTACATTCAGTTCACACTTAAGTATATTATTTTAAAGTGTTAGTTCCAAAATAAGTATTCTTTTTTAAAGTATGCTAAAGTGTATTCCTTTTACACACAAAGTCCTTCTTTTGCCAAAAACTAAAAAACTGAAAAGCTTAGAAGCATTAGGCATTTGTTTGCATAAATTTTGGTCACACGCCATCTTTGGTGATCACATAACACACAGTGAGTGCAACATATTGTGTGCCTGCAGGTATGCTGGTTAAAATCTGTATATTTCATAATGCCTAACCCCATTCCTCCCCTATAACTTCCTGTCAGCCTTCGCTATCCCAAGGAATGAAGGCCAAAAGTGAGGACTGTAAAGTTGAGAATTTGTCTCAAGACCATTCATTTTCTTGCTACTCCTATGTGAAAGCAGAAAATCAATTAAACACTGTTTTTCTGGAGTGCGCCAATACCGGCCATGTGTCGTGGGTGCTGACCCGCTAGTCATTAATGCTTTCAGTGCGTTTTCCATGGGTGCACTGAAGCAGGATGTGGGTGGTAAAGCCAATCCTCATTTCAGGGTCACTTGAGCTCCTCTTTCAGCACTGTCTTGTATAACACTATTCACTATATTCACCTTCAGTCTTTATTTTTATGTTTCAACTGATGTTAGTGTGGGATTATACGTTACAGCACTTAGAAATTCACCATTAAAAGCTCCATTTCTGTAATTGACCTCGATGCTAAAAACAGCATTGTGGAGTCTTGCATTGCATAACTCATCTCACAACAAAGAGAGAGGCCTCTAGTGTTAGCGATGAGACCGATGGCAAGGTTTTCCATTAAGACTGAGAGGTCACAGATATCTGCGTGTACCTGCGAGGCTGAGCTTATGATGTGTTAATCACTGTGTGTGACCATAGGCTGTAAAATCAGTATGTACACACCTCCAGTTCTATCAAACGAACTTTACACTAGTCATGCGTGACTTTGAGTGCATAAAGTGTGCAAGATGTGGTGTGTGATGGGGTGTATGGTGACTGTTGCAAATAAATGTTTTATTCATATTTCATGCCAAAATCAAAGGAAATTATGTTTTAGAACCATTACGTGAAACCATTTTAGGACAGTTAACCAACAAATTCAGATAGATAGAATGATAGAAACGAACGATAGATAGATAGATAGATAGATAGATAGATAGATAGATAGATAGATAGATAGATAGATAGATAGATAGATAGATAGATAGATAGATAGATAGATAGATAGATAGATAGATAGATAGATAGACAGATATAATCGACAAACAGAACTGACAGATAGAATCGACAAACAGAACTGACAGATAGAATCGAGAGACAGAATCGATAGACAGAATTGACAGATAGACAGACAGACAGACAGAATTGATAGACAGACAGACAGAATTGACAGATAGACAGAATCGACAGACAGACAGAATCAAGAAACTGACAGACAGAATTGACAGATAGACAGATAGAATGGACAGATAGAATTGACAGATAGACAGACAGATAGAATCGACAGACAGATAGAATTGACATATAGACAGACTCGACAGATAGACAGACAGACATAATTGACAGATAGAATCGACAGACTGACAGAATCGAGAGACAGAATCGACAGATAGAATCGACAGACAGAATCGACAGACAGAATTGACAGATAGACAGACAGACAGAATTGACAGATAGAATTGACAGATAGACAGACAGACAGAATTGACAGTCAGAATAGACAGACAGACAGAATCGAGAGACAGAATCGAACAGATAGAATCGACAGACAGAATTGACAGATAGACAGACAGACAGAATTAACAGACAGACAGACAGACAGACAGACAGATAAACAGAATTGACAGATAGACAGATTCAAGATTCAAGATTCAATTCAAGAGTTTTATTTGTCACATACACAGTTATATACAGAATATACAACCGGCAGTGAAATGTAAACAGGTCCGCTCCATGGACAGTGCAAATTCACAGTTAAAAACACAAGGAAGAAATTATATAGAAATAGAATAAAAAAGTACTATCTATCTATCTATCTATCTATCTATCTATCTATCTATCTATCTATCTATCTATCTATCTATCTATCTATCTATCTATCTATCTATCTATCTATCTATCTATCTATCTATCTATCTATCTATATATCTGTAGAATTATAAATAATCAAGTCAAGTAGAAGAAAAAAAGTAAAAAATAAGAATAAAGAGGTGGAATAAAATAATTGAAGTAGACTGTGCAGTGAGTAAACTGTAGACTTATAAATATGTGGTTAACAAATGTATAAAGAGTATAATGTGCAAACAGGTTTATAACAGGTTGTTACACAGCAACAACGAGAACAGAAAGTGCAGTGCAATGTCAGTGTATTGATGTTTATCCTGAACTGAAGTCACGTGATGTTAAGTGACTGAGTTCAGGAGTCTGATGGCCTGGGGGAAGAAGCTCCTCCTGAGTCTCTCAGTTTTGGCCATCAGGCTTCGGAAGCGCTTACCAGATGGCAGCAGCGTGAAATGAGGGTTTGCATGGTGATTAGAGTCCTTGATGATCTTAGTAGCTCTACCTTTGCAGCGTTTGGTGTAGACGTCCTGCAGAGACGGGAGAGCTGACCCTGAGATACGCTCGGATAAGTGCACAACTCTTTGCAGGGCTTTGCGGTCATGACTGGTGCTGTTCCCATACCACGCTGTGATGCACTGAGTTAATACACTTTCTATCGCCCCTAAATAGAAAGTTTTCAGGATAGCTGGTGAAACCCTGAATTTCCTCAGCTGGCGCAGGTGGTACAGTCTTTGCCTGGCTTTTTTCACCTGTGTCTGAATGTGAGCAGTCCAGGTCAGGTCCTCGGAGATGTTTACACCCAGGTACTTGAAGCTGCTCACTCTCTCTACTGGTGACCCGCTGATCATGAGGGGGGAGTATGTCCGTTGCTGTCTCTTCCTGAAGTCCACAATCATTTCTTTGGTCTTGCCAACATTCAGAGAGAGACAGTTGTCCTGGCACCATGATGTTAGTCCACCTCGTCCAAGTATGCCATCTCATTGTTGTTGGAAATGAGGCCCAGGACAACAGTATCATCAGCAAATTTGATGATAGAGGTGGAGCTGTGTGTGGACAAACAGTCATGCGTGTAGAGCGAGTAGGGCAGGGGACTCAGGACACAGCCCTGTGGAACTCCCACACTCAGGGAGATGGAGGAGGAGGTGGACTGGCCTTTTCTCACCACCTGAGGCCTGCCAGTGAGGAAGTCCTCAATCCAGTGGCAGAGGGAAGGATTCAGGCCGAGATCCAGGAGTTTGGAGGTTAGCTTGATGGGAACTAGGGTGTTAAAGGCTGAGCTATAGTCAATAAATAGCAGCCTTACGTAGTTCCCACTTTTGCTGTCGATGTGAGTGAGGGAGGAGTGGAGGACATGAGAGATGGCATCTTCAGTCGATCTATTGGGACGATAGGCAAACTGAAGAGGGTCCAAAGTGTCAGGAATGAAGGCGCAAATGGTGTTTTTAATGAGTCTCTCAAAAGACCTTCATGACTATAGATGTGAGAGCCACTGGACGATAGTCATTTAGGCAAGAGGGTTTACTGTTCTTAGGGACAGGGAAGATGGTGGATTTTTTTGAAGGAGGTGGGGACCACAGATGTAGCGAGGACTCATTAAAGATAGATGTAAACAACCCGGCGAGCTGATCAGCACAGGACACGCAGAACACGACCTGAAATACCATCTGGCCCAGCAGCTTTCTGGCGTCCACACGCTTGAGTGCTCTCCGAACTTCATCCTCTGAGACAGAGATCACGTGGTTGTTGCTGCTCTGAGTAATTTCCTCTAACGCGCCACTTGGCGGAGTCGCTGTTACGCGGTTACAGTCAAAGCGAGCGTAGAAAGAGTTTAACTCGTTCACAAGCAACGGGTCAGCGCTCCCCTCTGCCGAGGATTTAGATCCAAACGAGCAGATGGACCTCAGACCTTGCCACATGCGCCGTGAGTCGTTGAGTTGGAAATGAGACTCCACTCGGTCTTTGTAACGGAGTTTTGCGGCTTTAACTGCTCGTCTGAGAGCATAGCAGGACGATCTGTATTCAGTCATGTTCCCTGAAAGGTGACCGGCGTTGTAAGCGGCAGTGCGTGTGTTCACTGCAGCGCAGATTGAATTGTCCACCCACGGTTTCTGACTTGAGAAGGACGTTATTGTTATTGTTTGCGTGGCTTGCTCTGTAAGTGTGTTGATGAAGCAAAGCGCCACTTCTGTGAACTCGCTTACGTCGGCTGAACTCGCTCGGAACATGTCCCAGTCTACATCATCCAGAGTGGGGCGACCAACGCTTAACTTCCCGCCTCACTGGGGGTTCCTGAACGAGCTTTTGTTTGTATTCGGGAGTGAGGAAAATGGCGGCATGGTCCGATTTGCCAAACGCTGGAAGTGACCGCGCTTTATAGGCGTTCTTGAACGGATAGAGTAGCAATGATCCAGCGTGTGTTTGCTCCTCGTGTAGGACAGGAGACGTGCTGGTGAAAGTTTGGCAGGACTTTCTTTAGGTTTGCTTTGTTGAAATCGCCCGCGACAATGAATGCCGCGTCGGGGTGTTTGTTTATGATGCCGCTGGCAACATCATGAAGGCCAGATAAAGCCAGCGCTGTGTCTGCCTGCGGTGGAATGTAAACAGCGGTCGCGACAACCGCAGAAAACTCCCTCGGCAGATAGAATGGGCGGCAAATGATTGTTAAATGTTCCAGATGAGGCGAGCAGGACCGCGAGAGAATGTTCCTGGGATCGCACCATTTCTTGTTGACCATGAAGCATACTCCACCGCCTTTGGATTTACCGGCCTCGGCTGTTTCTGTCCATCCGAAAAACAGAGAAGTTCTCAAATGGCGTCACAGCTGTGTCCGGGACCGCAGGCGTGAGCCATGTTTCGGACAAACAAAAGATGTTACAGTCTCTCATGTCCTGTTGAAAACTTATCCTGGCTCTAAGATCGTCCATCTTATTCTCCAAGGATTGAACATTTGCTAGAAGAATACTCGGGAGAGGAGGACGGAATGCCCTTTTCCTCAGTCTGTTTCGAATTCCAGCGCGTTTCCCACGGTGTTTCTTGGTTCTTTGCCGCCGGCTCTGTCCATTGTTCAACTCGGCGTTCCGAAGGATCTCAGATGGCCACAGAGCATCGGCGAAAGTGTCCTGAAACAGTTCAGTGTAGAGGGAACCAATGTCCAAAAGAGTTTTGCTGTCATAGTAGATCAATGCAGATGATAAGTTTGTAAAAACTGAGAGTAAAAGAAAGTAAAATAGTAAATAAAAGCACAGTCTTCGCGGAGCGACCTGAATGGCGACCGTACACGGCGGCGCCATTTTGAAATGTTTGAGTCTATCTGTTTTGAAACGTTTGAGTCAATTCTGACAGACAGACAGAATTGACAGACAGACAGATAGAATTGACAGACAGACTCGACAGATAGATAGACAGACAGACAGAATTGACAGTCAGAATAGACAGACAGACAGAATCGAGAGACAGAATCGACAGATAGACAGACAGACAGAATTGACAGACAGACAGATAGACAGACAGATAGACTCAACAGACAGAACTGACAGATAGAATCGACAGACAGATAGAATCGACAAACAGAACTGACAGATAGAATCGAGAGACAGAATCGATAGACAGACAGAATCGACAGACAGAATTGACAGATCGACAGACAGACAGACAGAATTGATAGACAGACAGACAGAATTGACAGATAGACAGTATCAACAGACAGACAGAATCAAGGAACTGACAGATAGACAGATAGAATGGACAGATAGAATTGACAGATAGACAGAATTGACAGACAGATAGAATCGACAGACAGATAGAATTGACAGATAGACAGACAGACAGAATTGACAGATAGAATCGACAGTAAGACAGAATTGAGAGACAGAATCGACAGATAGAATCGTCAGACAGAGTTGACAGATAGACAGACAGATAGAATCGACTGACAGATAGAACTGACAGATAGACAGACTCGACAGATAGACAGACAGATAGAATTGACAGATAGACAGAATTGACAGACAGATAGAATTGACAGATAGACAGACAGACAGAATTGACAGATAGAATCGACAGACAGACAGAATTGAGAGACAGAATCGACAGATAGAATCGACAGACAGAGTTGACAGATAGACAGACAGACAGAATTGACAGACAGACAGACAGACAGATAAACAGAATTGACAGATAGACAGACAGATAGAATCGACTGACAGATAGAACTGACAGATAGACAGGCTCGACAGATAGACAGACAGACAGAATTGACAGACAGACAGACAGATAAACAGAATCAACAAACAGAATTGACAGATAGACAGACAGACAGAATTGACAGACAGACAGACAGATAAACAGAATTGACAGATAGACAGACAGACAGAATTGACAGACAGACAGACAGATAAACAGAATCGACAGAGAGAATTGACAGATAGACAGACAGATAGAATCGACAGACAGATAAAATTGACAGATAGACAGACTCGACAGATAGACAGACAGACAGAATCGACAGATAGACAGACAGACAGACAGAATTGACAGATAGACACACAGAAACGACAGATAGACAGACTCGACAGACAGAGAATCGACAGACAGAATCCACAGATAGACAGACAGATAGAATCGACAGAGAGATTTGACAGATAGACAGACAGACAGAATTGACAGATAGAATTGACAGATAGACAGACAGACAGAATTGACAGACAGACAGATAGAATTGACAGACAGACTCGACAGATAGACAGACAGACAGAATTGACAGTCAGAATAGACAGGCAGACAGAATCGAGAGACAGACAGAATTGACAGATAGACAGACAGACAGAATTGACAGACAGACAGACAGATAAACAGAATCAACAAACAGAATTGACAGATAGACAGACAGACAGAATTGACAGACAGACAGACAGACAGACAGACAGACAGACAGACAGATAAACAGAATTGACAGACAGAATTGACAGATAGACAGACAGATAGAATCGACTGACAGATAGAACTGACAGATAGACAGACTCGACAGATAGACAGACAGATAGAATTGACAGATAGACAGAATTGACAGACAGATAGAATTGACAGATAGACAGACAGACAGAATTGACAGATAGAATCGACAGACAGACAGAATTGAGAGACAGAATCGACAGATAGAATCGACAGACAGAGTTGACAGATAGACAGACAGACAGAATTGACAGACAGACAGATAAACAGAATTGACAGATAGACAGACAGATAGAATCGACTGACAGATAGAACTGACAGATAGACAGGCTCGACAGATAGACAGACAGACAGAATTGACAGACAGACAGACAGATAAACAGAATCAACAAACAGAATTGACAGATAGACAGACAGACAGAATTGACAGACAGACAGACAGATAAACAGAATTGACAGACAGACAGACAGATAAACAGAATCGACAGAGAGAATTGACAGATAGACAGACAGATAGAATCGACAGACAGATAAAATTGACAGATAGACAGACTCGACAGATAGACAGACAGACAGAATCGACAGATAGACAGACAGACAGACAGACAGAATTGACAGATAGACACACAGAAACGACAGATAGACAGACTCGACAGACAGAGAATCGACAGACAGAATCCACAGATAGACAGACAGATAGAATCGACAGAGAGATTTGACAGATAGACAGACAGACAGACAGAATTGACAGATAGACACACAGAAACGACAGATAGACAGACTCGACAGACAGAGAATCGACAGACAGAATCCACAGATAGACAGACAGATAGAATCGACAGAGAGATTTGACAGATAGACAGACAGAATCGACAGATAGAATTGACAGATAGAATCGACAGACAGATAGACAGACAGACAGACAGACAGACAGACAGATTTGATGAGTTAAATCAATGTAAAAACATATGTTGTCATAACTTATTGATCATATATTTTTTACAGTGTAGGATGTTTTCTGGTAATCTTAATATAAATTGACCACATGTTGAGGCATTCAAGTATCAATGAAGTCTTTCAACTTGAGTTCCTGATCAGAAGAAAAACACATTTTCTCATCCATGTTCAGGTATAAATGTATGCTGCTTAGAAATACAATTTCTTATATTTTTCCTTTTAATTTTGTGGTAAAACATTACTTTTGCCCTTTCTGTAGTCTCTCCTGCCCATGAATATTTGGTTACATCCTTGCATCTACCAATCAGTTTGCCCACATTAATGTGAAGCACACTGAATTTATGACATTTACTGAGAGTGACAAAGGGAGAAAGATGAACGAAGAACAGATGAGTAACCAGAGAAGGATGAAAAGGAGCTTTGAATGCGAAAATGTGATTTGAATCAGAAACGTGTATCACTCTGGGGGTCACTATCCTTGCAATTCTCAAACTGCCCTTTTGGTGCAATCAGGGAGCCTGTTTCATTTCTTCAAACGACGCTGTTGATACTACACAGGACAAGGTGATAAAGGATCACTGTCTTTCGCTCAAGGAAGGCCACCTGTCAGACCTTGTGTGTGAGTGTGTGTGTGTGTGTGGTTCAGAAGGATATAGAGTGGGCATCTAATCATCCTTAGCTAAGCTTTAGCCATGTGTGTGTACACAGTTGACCACCACAATCACAAACAGGGCCTGTTCACAACTTGAGGTGACGACAACTACAGAGACATAAGAATGACAAGTGACAAGACTGTGCTCAGTACTGTCAGGATACTGCTAGCCGTCATTCCAGCAGGCTATAAAATGAGCGTAAATGTCCTGCAAAACCAACAGAAATGTGTAAGCACTATTACAGGAAGAGTAACGCTTTGGCCCGGCTCAGAGGAAGCCTTTAAAACTGCTATACATTTTCCTGCTCGTTTATCATGAAGCGTTGCTCGGAATTTACCTCAGAAAATGAGTTAAGTAGGAATGGCACTAAAGACATGGATATGAACAGTGACGACGAGATCGCCAGGCTCTGACACAAAGCATTAACTTTATGAGATGTGAAACAAGGACAAGGCAATACGATATTATGATTGCATTATCATATAACACGATTAATAGCTTGCATTGCTGTAACATTTGCCTTAGTATACTGTACTTTTAATGCCAAGGACCCCTAAATATGAGGATCTCTTGCGGACACCCTTACTAAAATATAATGGCAGCTGTATATTTTCACATGGCATATAAAGACCCATATATATGAAGTTATGGTTACACTTTATTTTACAGTATGTGTACTTACAGTGTACTTACCAGAAAGTACTGGTTAATATAAGGTAACTACATAGGTTAAAATAAGGTTTACGGGTAGGTGCAGGGTTAGTACCTAGTTATAACCCAGTTATTGTAATTGCTATAATAAGCAAATATCTATGTACATACACAACAGGAGTTTAAAATAAAGTGCAACCGATATTATGAAGAATTTTTGTTTATAAATATAAATCTTGTCACTGACATAAAGCCAAAGTGAATCTGGTAAATATTTAGTTTACCTTGACTAAATGTTTTAAGTGAATAAGTTAACTTTGAATGCCCTAAAAATATATTTGGTAAAATTATGTATATTTCACTATGTACTACATTTTTAAGTCCACATGAATTTTTTTTTTTTTTCCTGAAAGAAGACCAAATTTGAATTTACTAAAACGATGACTAAATATGCATTTTGGGCTATTAACATTATCCAATTCACATGGCCCAAATGATTTCATCTGAAAAGCTACATCATTTATTTTTGAGGAGAAATTACAAAGACAAACCATGTGCACAGATAAATCGTTCACAATAAGAATTTTTTTTTTTTTTTTTTTTTTTTTTTTTTTTTGTGTATTAAGAAAGTAAATAGGGTCTATTTTGATTTTTACATTCACTGTAATTGCAGCGATTTTATGAAGCACTGAAAATACTAATCTCATTGTACCTGCACAGTCACAATAGAGCTTGAAGTTCAAAAATAAAGACGTGCATAAGCTGGAAAGGTTGAACTGACTGTCTTCATGTCCCACAAGCTTAGCATCACTAACAAAACGAAGAGAAACACACCTGTTTCACACACAAACACACGCAATTTCTCACAATCTTTCCCCTGAGTGTATACACACACACATGAACCCCTCCCTGAGTGTATAAACACTCACACACACTGATTGAAGATCGCTCAGCTTGTGTGAAGTGAAACAGGGACAGTGCTCTGTAGAGCGCTGAGAGTGTGAGATTGCTAAACGCTGATATAAAGATGTGTGAGTGGAGAGAGAGATACTGAAGTGTGTTAAGAGAATAACAGCTGCTGGGCGGATCACAAGGAGTCCTACATTTTGTGCTTCAGTGGAGAGAAATGTGATTTAATTAGCAGTAACCTTTTCGGTATCCAGAGACCAACACATCACAGTACACACACTCACTCACTCACACACAAACACACACCTCACCTCACACACATAGCCAGTACTTAAACTGGCAATCCTCAGCCACAAGGGCAGAAAGTTTTAATGTGACAACCAGCGGCTGCTGGTGTCAAGGTGAGTCAATGTTTATATGCAAATAAACCATATATTTTTTATAAATCTGTAACGGTGTGTTCACTACTGAAGGGATGCACAGGTTAGGGGTCAAAAACCAGTGAATAATCTGTGAGAGATTATAATCTGTAACAACTGATTTTTACATTTTTTATTACATATTATATTATCTAAACCATTTGAATGAGTGGTTTAAATGGAAATTATAAGAATGCCTTAATATTTGGTTTGTCTCTTTTGCTTTAATATCACACATGTTTAAATAAAACCTGATGATCATGTTCTTGGGCATAATCTGAGATTATTTAAAGAGCATCTTGATCTTCACTGAAACCAAGAACATCTTTATGTATTAGTCCTATATATTCAGTGTTGGGGTTAAATTATACATTTAAATTAGATATACTATAATGTCATATACTGATAAAACAAAACATCATGCACAGAAGTAAAACAGATGACTTGCCTTGTGCGGCAGGTTCAGCGTGAAATATATACAGCAATCCCAATATCCATCAAAATATCCATCCCAAAATTCCAGATGTAGAGTTCTGGTTAGATCCACACAAGTGAGTGAATTTGAGAGACAGGTGTGCTCTCGGTGTACGAACTGATAATTTCAGTGCATGATCACAGAGAAAGAGAGAAAGAGAGAAAGGAAGATGAGGACCTCTCGAATGAAACCTCTCAAGTCTGATAGAATCAGTGCGTGACACAAATATCCCTCACTCTTTTAGAAACGGGGTTAAAAAAGAAACTCCAAAATCTTAGAGGAAGAGTCCAGGGAAGGTTGCAATAATATGTAGTCCATGCCTCAAAGGATCAGAGAGACTCCTAAAAGAGACAGACAAGGGACAGTGAGTCCTTACCCTGAGTCACTCCTAGAAGAAGAAACCAGTGCTCAGCATCCCTAAATCAGTTTTCTGTCCATCTTCCTCACGTCTCGGGGCTTATGAACAGTGTTAATCTCTTGGCGTTGTGCTCTGATCTGCAGCTGAAAGGTACAGAACAAGCGAGGCACCACCCCCACCTCCGCTAATCCGGCCCTCTCTGTGACAGCCTCTTTTCGCTGCAGCCAATCAGAGCGAAGGCTCCGCCTCCAGGCCTGCCTCCATTCTCTGCCCCCTCTCTCATGCACATTATACACTGGATATGCTATTACACTGGACAGACTGATGCAATAAAAAAACCAAAGTCTGGATCTGAAAATGTACAGATGGAGATTTAGCAAATACTCCACTAAATGTTCACTTATAATTTGTGTTGAGGTGAGCCATTTGTTTTCAATTAGAATTTATTTGAGTCCACGTGACACTGACTGCTGGCTATATGCAACAAAATTCATCAAAATTGGAAGGAAAAAATACAAATGATTTAAAGGGTCTCCGTTTTATCTCCAAAACAGCAATTAGGTAGATATTTGTTTTGCTTCTCAATTTTTTCTTCTGTGAAAAAGACACCTGTGTCTCCTCAAACTGCTAGATTTGCCAAGATACCAAAGTCTTAAGTCACGGATCTTAATATGAAAATGTATAAATGTTCAAATCAAATAATCTAAAATGCTATCTGTGTTCATTTTATAGCTCTATACTCTTACTATACGTCAACAGTTGACTCATTTTAGTTTTTCCAGTGAACTATTTTTCCCGATGACTTAATATATAAATGACTGTATGAATGAGCAACCCCTGAGCCTCAAAATTAGCCTCTGGGTAGTTTAACTTATGAATTATAATGACAAAAGGAGGAAGATTAGGCAGGAAGGGGACAGTTTAGGCACTTTGCGGACTAGAGGAAGACTACGGTGAAGATTAGGCAGTCAGGGGGCACTTTTGGCTACTCGTGGACAAAAGGAGGAAGATTAGGCAGGAAAGGGACAGTTTAGGCACTTTGTGGACAAGAGGAAGACAATTGGTGAAGATTAGGCAGTGAGGGGGCACTTTTGGCTACTCGTAGACTAAAGGAGGAAGATTAGGCAGGAAGGAGACAATTAAGGCACTTTGTGGACAAGAGGAAGACTATTGGTGATTATTGGAAGACTATTGGAGGAAGACTATTGGAGACTATGAGGCAGTCAGGGGCCACTTTAGGCTAATTGTGGAAAAAAGGGTAGTAAGGGGGATGTTTAGGCCGTTCCTGTACAACCCAGACGCTCTAGGGCACCCCTAGTGGTGTCCACACAGGGCCTAGGCCCCCTTACAGCGCCTTAAACACTGTAAGGGTGAAACCTCCAATGGACAGTAGAATAATCACGAGACGGGTGTACAATTAGAGCCATCGATCCCTCCGCAATAAAATTGAGCTGTACACGGACTGCATACAGGGGCCCTGTTGAATAGACAGCAGATGGGATGCATCACAGTTGACCGGATGTATCTCTGGAACCAAGCCGACTTGATCTTCCCATGCCCGGAGTTTGAAGCTCCAACTCGGCTTGGTTTCTGAGATACACCCGGTCAAATTCCCATGTTTGACTGTACACGGTCTGCATACAGGGGAATAGACCGCAGGTGGGATGTTGTTTTGGACTTAGTTTTTTGGAGTAGATGAATTCTCGGAAACCCTAAGTCTGAATTTATTTTAGGAAATGTTATCACATATGGTGAAATACACCTGTAACTCATTCGACAGGGTCCCTGTGCACATTCCGTGTACAGTGCATTAATGGGTCATATTTCATATTTACAGTGGTTTTCTGTGCTAAAACCTACTGTACACCACTCAGGGGACACAGTACAACACAATGATGTACATTACTCTTATTAATTATGCATCATTAGCCTAAAATTGAGCTGTACACAGACTGCATACAGGGGCCCTTTCGAATAGACAGCAGGTTGGATGCTGTTTTGGACTTAGGGTTTCCGAGAATTCATCTACTTCAAGTCTGAATTTTAGGAAATGTTATCACATATGGTGAAGTACACCTGTAACTCATTCGACACGTCTCTGTGTGCAGTTCGTGAACAGTGTATTTATGAGTCATATTTAATATTTACAGTGGTTTTCTGTGATAAAACCTACTGTACACCACTCAGGGGACACAGTACAACACAATGATGTACAATACTCTAATTATGCATCATTGCCTAAAATTGAACTGTACACGGACTGCATACAGGGTCAAATTCACTGTCAAATTGACAGCAGATGGGATGCATCACAGTTGACCAGATGTATCTCGGGAATCAAGCCGACTTGGGGCTCCATATTCTGGGGTTAGAGGGGTCCCATGGGTACCTCCCCACGTCCAGAGTATGGAGCTCCAAGCCGGCTAGACTTCCGAGATAAACCCGGTTATACATAAGGGACCTTTGGACAAAAACGCCATTATCTCGGAAAGGACGAGTCACAGTGGCTCGTCCTTCGGGGTGATGAGGGGTGTCTAGGGGCCCTCTCAGGCCCCAGTGTCCTGAGCCTCCGGGACCCTTCCTTCCGAAGTGCACCCTTTCCTGTTGGGCCCAATATCTCGATCCACGGGGGCTCCTAGAGACCTTACCTCGACCCGAGTTTGGTGCCTCTACACGGCTCGGTGGCGGAGCTATAGCCGTTTGAAGTTCGGAGTCTATGGAGGATGTGAAAGTTGCCCCAAGTCCAAAAATCCAAACAGAGTCCCCCTGCCCCGTCCCACGAGGACCCCATGGAGTGGGACAATGGTTGGGGGCTGGAAGAGGGGTGAAATAGGCCGAAAGGGGACAAACGCACACCCTGTGGACATCCCCGTCCACCCCGCGGTGTTGGGCCAATGGCTGGGGGCCGGGGGCGGGAAGAGGGGTGAAATAGGCCGAAAGGGGACAAACGCGCACCCTGTGGATGGGACGTGGTGCTGCCTTTGGGTGTGGAACTTCGGGGCCCCTCCGGGGGGCCCATGGGGAGTCCAGGGGTGCGGGGGCTCCTCTCCTGAGGTGTTTGGGGCGGCCCAGTGGGATGGGACGCGTCACCCCGCCACCCAAAAATCGTCTTGGGGGCTGCGCGCACCATACAGGAACTGCCTCCCACCCCGTGTCAGTTTTACAAGCTGTGTACCCCAGTGCAAGGGCACTTCCCTAAAGGGCGAAACAACAATAGCAGCCCCTATGGATGCGGTGTTTATGGAAGTCATACACGGTATTTTACAATTAACGTAAAATAAAAGGTATAACAGCTTCTCTTGTCTTATGTATATATGTATATACATATATACATAAGTTTCATGACTTTACAAACATTTGACATTAATTAAATATCATTCAGTGTCTTTTTCAATGTGCAGCAGCTCTTTCCTCATAGTCTAATGCTCTTTTCACAACCTGTTACATTTGTGAATTAAGGGTAATGAAATTAACATTTGACTTCTACTCAGGCCAACAG
The DNA here is from genome assembly GCA_018749465.1 of Paracanthobrama guichenoti. Taxonomy (NCBI): domain Eukaryota; kingdom Metazoa; phylum Chordata; class Actinopteri; order Cypriniformes; family Gobionidae; genus Paracanthobrama; species Paracanthobrama guichenoti. Next base: position 20,534,397 of record CM031959.1, on the reverse strand, counting down.
CAAGGAGGAAGAGGCTCGCAAAACAGCACTGACAGATGAAGAGGAGATGAGGAAGAATATTAAAATCCAACAGGAAAAATAACTGTTGCTTTTGTAAATAAAGATGACCAAATAAATTGTGAATCATTTGTGTTTATTTAACACCTGTGGTGTATGGCATATACTTCAGACTACCCTTCCATTTGGAATTCTTCCATTCCATACAGTAATCAGTTTCATTTTCGGAAGGTGCGATGATGGGAATATCAATGCATTCTACCACACTGGAAATCCTAAAGGAAATTCAAATTATGGCGCCGCCGTGTTCGGTCGCCGTTCAGGTCGCTCTGCGAAGAATGTGCTTTTATTTACTATTTTACTTTCTTTTACTCTCAATTTTTACAAACTTATCAACTGCATTGATCTGCTATGACAGCAAAACTCTTTTGGACATTGGTTACCTCTACACTGGACTGTTTCAGGACACTTTCGCCGACCCTCTGTGGCCATCTGAGATTCTTCGCAACGCCGAGTTGAACAATGGCCAGACGAGTCGAAGAATCAAGAAACACTGTGGGAAACGCGCTGGTATCCGTAACAGACTGAGGAAAAGAGCATTTAGCCCTCCTCTCCCGAGCATTCTTCTAGCAAATGTTCAATCCTTGGAGAATAAGATGGACGATCTTAGAGCCAGGATAAATTTTCAACGGGGCATGAGAGACTGTAACATCTTTTGTTTGTCCGAAACATGGCTCACGCCCGCGGTCCTGGACACAGCTGTGATGCCATCGGAGAACTTCTCTGTTTTTCAGATGGACAGAACAGCCGAGGCCGGTAAATCCAAAGGCAGTGGAGTATGCTTCATGATCAACAAGAAATGGTGCAACCCCAGGAACATCAAGATCGACTGAAGATGCCATCTCTCATGTCCTCCACTCCTCCCTCACTCACATCGACAGCAAAAGTGGGAACTACGTAAGGCTGCTATTTATTGACTATAGCTCAGCCTTTAACACCATAGTTCCCACCAAGCTAACCTCCAAACTCCTGGATCTCGGCCTGAATCCTTCTCTCTGCCACTGGATTGAGGACTTCCTCACTGGCAGGCCTCAGGTGGTGAGAATAGGCCAGTCCACCTCCTCCTCCATCACCCTGAGTGTGGGAGCTCCACAGGGCTGTGTCCTGAGCCCCCTGCTCTACTCTCTCTACACGCATGACTGTTTGTCCACACACAGCTCCACCTCTATCATCAAATTTGCTGATGATACTGTTGAACTGGGCCTCATTTCCAACAACAATGAGATGGCATACTTGGACGAGGTGGAGCATCTAACATCATGGTGCCAGGACAACTGTCTCTCTCTGAATGTTGGCAAGACCAAAGAAATGATTGTGGACTTCAGGAAGAGACAGCAACGGACATACTCCCCCCTCATGATCAGCGGGTCACCAGTAGAGAGAGTGAGCAGCTTCAAGTACCTGGGAGTAAACGTCTCCGAGGACCTGACCTGGACTGCTCACATTCAGACACAGGTGAAAAAAGCCAGGCAAAGACTGTACCACCTGCGCCAGCTGAGGAAATTCAGCTATCCTGAAAACTTTCTATTTAGGGGCGATAGAAAGTGTATTAACTGCGTGGTATGGGAACAGCATCAGTCATGACCGCAAAGCCCTGCAAAGAGTTGTGCGCTTATCCGAGCGTATCTCAGGGTCAGCTCTCCCGTCTCTGCAGGACGTCTACACCAAACGATGCAAAGGTAGAGCTACTAAGATCATCAAGGACTCTAATCACCCTGCAAACCCTCATTTCACGCTGCTGCCATCTGGTAAGCGCTTCCGAAGCCTGATGGCCAAAACTGAGAGACTCAGGAGGAGCTTCTTCCCCCAGGCCATCAGACTCCTGAACTCAGTCACTTAACATTGCGTGACCATCGATATATACTGACATTGCACTGCACTTTCTGTTCTCATTGTTACTGTGTAACAACCTGTTATAAACCTGTTTGCGCATTATACTTCTTTGTACATTTCTGTTAACCGCATATTTATGTCTACAGTTTACTCACTGCACAGTTCACTTATTTCACTTATTTTATTCCACTTCTTTATTTTTTTTTCTACTTGATTTATTTATAATTCTACAGATATATAGATATATAGTACTTTTTTATTCTATTTCTATTATAATTTCCTCCTTGTGTTTTTAACTGTGAATTTGCACTGTCCATGGAGTGGACCTGTTTACATTTCACTGCCGGTTGTATATTCTGTATATGACTGTGTACGTGACAAATAAAACTCTTGAATCTTGAATCTTATATTGGCAAACTGTCATCACAACATGAAAGACTTTCCCAAGAAAAATATTTTTTTTTGTCACAACCCTTCCACTCTATCATGCCGAACTCTCACAATAAGGTCTTTTGTCCAGTGCTTTGCGCAAAACAATCTATTGTCCTGGCATCTTTGACAAATAGAGGGTTACAGAGACCTGCAGGAAAAATATCGAGAGACAAAGAAGGCAATAACTTGTTAACTGTTAACAACTGTTAATAACTGTTTTATGAGAACTGTAGTTAGAAATTCAGAGCCGTATTGTGCATTGTAGTTGGTAACTGTTAGGGGATATACTGGATAATTCCCAACTGAACTTGTTTAAGCCTTCCTAGCTGCCTGGTCTTAATGGTTTAAGCTGGTCTTCCAGTCTTCCAGCCTGGCCAAGCTGGTGTTTAGCTGGTTTACCTGGGTGGCCAGCTGAACCCCAGCTAAAAAGTGCCTAAAGCCCCTCTAAAACCAGCTTAGATTGGTTAAAGATGATATACTCAGCAGGGTTGCCACAAATTTAATGGCAAACAATATTTTGAACTCTGAATTTCTGGAACGCTTAATTATTATTTTATGTCGGATTTAATCTATATTGCCATTTTAACCAGCTCAAACTAGTATTAGCTGGATTAGTTGGTTTCTAACAAGGCTAAGATGGTTTGCTGGTCTAATGTGGTTTGAGATGTTTTAGCTGGTCTCTTGGCATAGCCAAGCTGTTATTCAGCTGGTTTTTCTAGTTGGCCAGTTGATCTCTTAGCTGACCAGTGCCCAAAAAAGTAATCTAAGACCAATATAGACTGCTTTTGGCTAGTTTTGTCACGGTTCAGGGGTTCATCGACTCCTCCTCCTTGTTGTGAGGTATTGTGGGGGCGTGGTTACTGATTACCTTTCCTCCCGTTCCAGCTGCACATCATATCCTCTCCCTATTTATCCTCCCTTCCCTTCTCTCCTTTTGTCGGTTCGTTTGCAGATCGTGCTGTTTTCGCCCGCTGCTGGTTTGCTTCCCTTGGGATTCTTCCGACGTCTGCTGTGGATTCTGTCCCGTTCCCTGGCCGCTGTGGTCCCTGCGTCACTGCTGCCCGTGCTCGCGCTTCCGCTTCCTGCCCGGCCGCTTTTGGGATTCTAGACTCTTCTGTTCACTTCTCTGGATTGTTTATTCCCTGTTTCAATTAAACTCTCTTCACTCGCACTTGGATCTAGCGTCTTTTCTGGTAAACCGTGACAAGTTTAAGCTTGGGCTAGGAGGATTTTTTTCTAATTAAAGCTGATCAACAATGGCTGTTACAGGGATGTGTCTCACTGCTAATACTTAGAGTGAACTTGGCAAAGGACTGCTCCTAAATTCTGTTGGAGACAGAAAGTAATTGGACTCTAAGCTGGCCTCTCAAATAAATCAAGCCTTTATGGTCAACTATGGTCAACTCTGAGTCCAAAATTCACCTATCTTCCTATCTTCCATTCACACACAATTTTCACAGAGATAATAAAGTAATTGCAGTTGCATTGCATACAATGTTTTGTCTGTCTATTGTCCTCATTGGGGGGGACTAGAGGACTTCTCAGGTCGTAAAATCTGTACTTGACCCGAATCGAACCAAATCACTTCTTACTCGAAACTGATCTGCATCTTTTTTATTTATTTTTTTATTTAAGAAAAACCTGACCCGAGACAGACCCGATAAAATTAGACCCAAGTCTGGTCCAACCCGACCTAACACAGCATTTGTTTTCAAACCCGACTGGACACGAACGTGCACGTCATTGTTAGTTATAAGTTATTTCTGAGTTCGGCTTTCAACTGTGACTAGTGGATTGCAAAGATAAACATGATAGATCGATAAAAATGTAATCGATAGCCTCTCAAAACTTGGATTTGCTAGTGTCGATTGCAACGCTATTTACTTCATTCAACAAGTTCTTGTCTTCCGTCTGGGCCTCTGAAGTGAACTCACGAAGCACCACGACGCATGCGTGAGAATAAGAGAATAAGAGACCATTTGATTCCAGTACATCTCTGTACTGAGAGCACAAAGCGACAAAACTACATTCCTCCCATTGTAATGACACAAAGCTACCTAAACTTTGCTTATAATAATTTTATCTTTCCATGTAAAGTCATTAGCTTGCACTGCAGAAAGGACATTAAACGTAATATTTAAATTGAATAATTGGTAGAGTAACTTGATAAATTCATAACTGGTTTTGCGATTTTTTTTATGTCATATTTTGTTTTTAATAATGAAGAAGCATCAACATATGCAAATACTGTCATTGGTGCACAGTGTCAGACCGTCAAACTGCATACTTTACATTTATTACAAAATAAAATCTGATGTATTATTGCCCTGTGATAATAATGGACTTTCTTAAGCTGCTGCACCTAACCAGTATCAGCTATCATGAATTTGTTTTAAATATAGTAATATTAAATAAATATAATTCATTAAAATCTTCTGGGAAATCAAGCTACTTATTGCTCACTTATAATCGACTCTTCAAATGAAGCTAAGATCGGAGAAAATGTTTTAACAGAAAAAAAAAAAAAAAAATTCAAACATTGACCAAATGGTTGAAAATAGAACTGCACCCCTCCTGGGAATCTTGCAGGTAAAGTCAGAGATTTCAATTTGTGTTCAGTGTTTGCGTCTCATTCCAGTATCTCTTAATGTCTCTTCACCTTTCCTTTCCTTTGCTTTTCTATAGGATCCTGTTTATCTTTCTTCCTGCTTTAATAGCTTCCTCTTCATTTGTCTCTCTCTAATGGCTTTCTTGTTCCTGCTTATGCAGTGTCTCCGTAGTTCCTTCAGAACCGGAGCAGCACCGCTGAGTCCGGACCAAAGGTTGAGTCCTTTCCTGAAACTCAAGAGGGATTAATTCTGAGCCCAGTTAATCAGAAACCTTTCCCCTCTTAAAGCACATTGTGTGTGATTGACAAAGTGTGCGCTAATCTGCTGCTTTCCTTTGTGTTTTCTTCCTCTGATCAAGAACCCAATTACAGCTTTAAGGAAATGCAAACAAACAATCAGAGCTTCACAGAACACACCGTGCCGCCGTTTCTCACCCCTTTAACTAAATCAATCACCGGTTTCTGATTAGTAATTAGCATGAGGTGGAGGGGAGCTGTCGATACCTAAGTGAAGTGAAACGGTATTGATAGCATTAGAGACTGTGATTTCTTAGAATACAACAAAAGCACTATTGCTCTTTTATTTTTACAAAGATGTGTACCTCCGCCATTAAACAAGAGTTTATTTTTATATTGACTTTTTTCAAATGCAGGCTTTGAATGTTCTGAAAGCACCTCGTTTTCAGTCAGATATCTTTTGTTGCAGATGTATTCCGGCATGCCCCGTCAATCTAAGTCTTAATAAAGGCCTTCTGAAACAAATCAATGGGGTTTTGTAAGAAAAATATCCATATTTAAAACATTCCCATCCAGCGGACCGCCTTCCGTATTCGTCTGAAAGAAGAATGTCATATACACCTAGGATGGCTTGAGGGTGAGTAAATCATGGGATAATTTTCATTTTTGGGTGAACTATCCCTTTAAGTTCAACTAGTTTTTTAATATAAATTTAATACATTTAATTTATAATACATTTTCATTTAATTGTTAATAACATGCAAATTAAGTGTCCAAAAACATTGCATTCAGTTCGCACTTAAATATATTCTTTTAAAGTATATTTCTGTAATAAGTACTCTTTTTAAAAGTATATAAAGTGTACTTCTTTTTCTCAAGTTCTGTAAATGAACACTAGTTAATGTGTACAGTATGTTATGAAGATAACATAATTATTTTTCCTACCTTTTGGGAAAGCTTTCAACGCCCATAACTGGTTAAAAGGCTCCCTACCTAGAGGGCTCACTAAGTAGGCTATAATGCCAAGTGAGGCAAAAAGCACCAACGTGCCATATTTAATCTTATCAGCCTTTTATGTTGTTAATAGCACTATGAAAATGCAAATAGTGGAACCAGATTCCCTCCTGGAGAGATGCCCAATCCACGCGGTGCCTGATATGTAATTATATAATTACCATGTTTCATAATGAAGCTGATGAAAAAAATCATGCATAGCAATCACACAGGGAGCTTTCAACATCTGATTGCTCCTGCGTTCAGCTGTTTTACTGGCTGCAGAACTTGAGTGCTGGGTCCAAGGAATAAATATGCAAGTTTAAGTTTTTGCAAGTAAAGAGTTAGCGCCATTGTCTTTTGCCTTCGGTTTCCAACATGATTCTGGAACCATCTTTGCCCAAAAGAAAATTGTTAGCTAAAGAGTACCCTCACAAATTCCCCATAGAATAATAACTTTAATTGGTGAGTTATTGACTTGTTACACAAATGACCACAGTAGAAAAACAGAGAGAACATTGACACAGGATTGATCAATACATTTGTCAATGCAATTAAACATACACAAGCAATTTCACACCTCAACAGATATGTGCTTAACATTCTATACCTGCACAGTGGAATATGTCTGTAAAACCAGCAAAGCACAACAATTTACCTGTCTATGCCAGGTTAACTGCTTTGAAACAATTTGTATTGTATAATGCTCTATATAAATAAAGGTGACTTGACTTAGTGTCAGATCAATGTATTGATGGCTAAATTGTTCACATGGGAAAGAGAATGTAGCCATTTGTTTCGAAACAACAGAGGTGCAAGCAAAAACCAAGCAGTTCAATCCTCTAGAAGATATTTGAATAAGATATTTTCAGTTCAACAGATGGTCATAGCTCAGGCTATTTGCTTTAATGTAACCTCAGCCCCGCCTCTCTGATCATTCTCTCATCCAGTAACGTCTCTGTTTAACAGCTTCATGCCGTACCAGCAAACACTCCATCAGCTGCTCACGCACATGTGCTTCCATCCGTCCAGCACTGTCTCCACGTCTCCAGCCCCCCAAATACTCAATTACCTTAATCCTCTTACTCACAAAATAATCTCCATCCTCCTTAACTTTGATGTCCCATTCTGCATCCCATGACTGCAGAGAGTATTTGATATTTCTGCAGGCTTTTTGATATGCTATGGTTTGAATTTGTGGAAAATTTGAAAAATTATCTGAAAAGAACGATCTTTGAATTCAATGTAAACCTCCAGTTAAAGGAATAGTTCAACTAAAAATTAAACTTCTGTCATCATTTACTCAACCTCATGCTATCCTAAACCTGTGCAAAACTGTACACAAATGTAGGCATATTCAGGAAAAAAAACTTACTCTTGAAAAGAGAGCAGTGACAATATGGGACAAAAGAATGCCAGAATGAGTCTTATCACTGGAGTGCAAAGGGGATCTGCGTTCTCTCTCTCTCTCTCTCTCTCTCTCTCTCTCTCTCTCTCTCTCTCTCTCTCTCTCTCTCTCTCTCTCTCTCTCTCTCTCTCTCTCTCTCTCTCTCTCTCTCTCAACCTCCTTTACTTTGTCCTCTCTGTCCTTCCTTCTGCTCCTGTTCCAATTCAAATCACTCCTAAATCCTCTTCCTCTTCGGAAGCATCTTATCAACCCAAACCGACTCTCTTCAGTATGACATTAATTAACCCTGCTTAATTAACACCTTTGTTAGGAAGCCAAGAACTTGACCCAGTCTTTCACAAAGCTCTAGTCCAAAGCAGAGAACATCAGCCAACATTTGACCATTTCTCAGAAGAGCCATGTTTATCTGCCAGTAGATTTTATGCTTTACAAGCCCTTTTCAAAGCTCCTGTTAGTATTAAAGGCAATTCAAGATTCAAGATTCAAGAGTTTTATTTGTCACATACACAGTTATATACAGAATATACAACCGGCAGTGAAATGTAAACAGGTCCGCTCCATGGACAGTGCAAATTCACAGTTAAAAACACAAGGAGGAAATTATATAGAAATAGGTACTATATATATATATATATATATATATATATATATATATATATATATATATATATATATATATATATATATATATATATATATATATATATATATGACTATATCTGTAGAATTATAAATAATCAAGTCAAGAGAAAAAAAAGGTAAAAAATAAGGATAAAGTGGAATAAAATAATTGAAGTAGACTGTGCAGTGAGTAAACTGTAGACTTATAAATATGTGGTTAACAAATGTATAAAGAGTATAAAGTGCAAACAGGTTTATAACAGGTTGTTACACAGTAACAACGAGAACAGAAAGTGCAGTGCAATGACAGTGTATCGATGTTTATCCTGAACTGAAGTCACGTGATGTTAAGTTCAGGAGTCTGATGGCCTGGGGAAGAAGCTCCTCCTGAGTCTCTCAGTTTTGGCCATCAGGCTTCGGAAGCGCTACCAGATGGCAGCAGCGTGAAATGAGGGTTTGCAGGGTGATTAGAGTCCTTGATGATCTTGGTAGCTCTACCTTTGCAGCGTTTGGTGTAGACGTCCTGCAGAGATGGGAGAGCTGACCCTGAGATACGCTCGGATAAGCGCACAACTCTTTGCAGGGCTTTGCGGTCATGACTGGTGCTGTTCCCATACCACGCTGTGATGCACTGAGTTAAAACACTTTCTATCGCCCCTAAATAGAAAGTTTTCAGGATAGCTGGTGAAACCCTGAATTTCCTCAGCTGGCGCAGGTGGTACAGTCTTTGCCTGGCTTTTTTCACCTGTGTCTGAATGTGAGCAGTCCAGGTCAGGTCCTCGGAGATGTTTACTCCCAGGTACTTGAAGCTGCTCACTCTCTCTACTGGTGACCCGCTGATCATGAGGGGGGAGTATGTCTGTTGCTGTCTCTTCCTGAAGTCCACAATCATTTCTTTGGTCTTGCCAACATTCAGAGAGAGATGACGTTTATGTTCCCCTTCGAGGGAACTCACATTGCGTCGTCGAGTGACGACACTCTGGGAACGCCCTCAGCGTAGCGAGTCTGAAGCATGAATGAAATCTATCCAACTCTGATTGGTGCTGCGCCATGACATAGTAGATGACGGCATAAGCAGAAGCTACAAAGGGGATGCTGGCACACAAACACATTAGCTTTTTGCTCTTCAGCAAGTGCTCTGTGTTGAAATGGTCTGTCTATTTGGTGTTGTTTGTCCAAAAAAGAGAGTATTTCATGAAGTCGGCAGGCTCGCGAGCCCCGTGGTTCTGTCCCGCGTCTGTTGAGGCAGCGCGGATGGACTTGTCAGTGGGTCTCGAGACTGCTGGGGCACTTTCTCAGTCCTCTTCTGACAGTTCAGATGTTCTCCCTCCCCACGTGGAAGCCTGTGCTGCGGCTTCTTCCCCCGAGGTGGAGAACCCGATGCTCAAGCTGTCTGACTCTGAGGAATCAGATGCGCTCAGCATTGAGGCGGGTGACATTAAAGCCCCAGACACGCCACTTCATTCATAAAATAAGAGCGCTCAGATAGCTCTCGAGGTGTTCTCCCTTCCCGTGCGGAAGCCCGCGCTGCGGCTTCTTCCCACCTGGGTGGCGAACTACGTGCTTGAGCTGTCTGATTCCGAGGAATTAGACATGCACAGCATCGAGAGAGTGAAGTAGAAAAAAAAAAAAGAGCCCGCCACTTCATAATGCAAGGCTCGATCTCGCATTGCCGCGTAGCGCATAGCACGTAGATTACGGGTCTGCAGTGAGTGAACATGCAATCGGTGTGCATATGATACTGTTTGGGTGCGAGGCAGGCAGTCAGCTCCTGAGGGTGCTGGCTGTGTTCATTGAGAAATATCTCGATGCGTACAGCCATGCGCTTTTCGGGTGTTTCAGCCTCGCGTCTGTGGACTTTCATCTCGAGGGATGAAAGCCAATATTGTGAACGGAACAAATCTTGCGTTTGTCGAGGCAGCGTGTAGATGATGAGTCTGTATAAATAAATATTAAAACAGTATCGTCTGGTGATTAGGGCTGCATTTAATTCTGAGGAATTAAAATTAAATTATCTGACTTTGAGAAGTTAGATATATTTATTCAGCCTATCATTCAGACCATGTTCACTTGTTGAGTGATTATGGTGGTGTAAGGAGCGGTTTTACTGCTAAGACAAAAGCTGAGATCCAACACCCTGCATTAAAACAATAAAACTCAATCTGAAGAGAAGATCTCACAGAGAAACTGTAGGACACCACCCTGACCAAAACCCTCTCCCCCTCTCTACCTCCCTTTCCCCCTTCCCCCTGATTCAAGTCCCAGAATGCAGATATACTACATATGATTTATCTTGTGAATCTATTGTTTTATCCCTTTCATGTCTGGTGTCTTTTTAAAGGTCATAGTGCGATTGGTAAAATGGTCTCAACATCACTGAAGTCACTGGTAGGGTTAGAAAGATTGAAACATATGAGAATTGTGTTCTCCTTTTTGAGTGGTCTCTCCAAAGATATCTGATCTTCTACCCCAAACTAGGTGTTTGTGTTGCAAATATTTACAACCCTTTGTTCTGGTCTGGGTATTTAAGGAAGGGTAGCAGGGCTGCCATTTGGGAACATTCTGTAGACAGAACCCCCATACAGTGTTGTGTCAGTGTCATAAGAGACATGCACACACACTGTATGTAGTGTGCCAGATATGATTCTTTGAAACTATTTTCATATTACTTAATTGTATTTTATATTTTATGCTGAAAGTTGTGTACCATGGATTCATGTTTAATTATGTTCTTTAAATTCTGTCTGGCCAAAATAAATGTTAATCTTGATTTATTCTGTATTTTTCTTAAGTCATTACTCAAGTAGTGTTGCATGCAGAGTTTGTAGGAGTTTCCGTAAATCTTTCTGTCAGGGCAGATTCATACCGAGGACCCCATGACCGGAGCATGGCGCTAAGCATGAGGGGCAATCTGATTTCTGACTGTCAGTGTTATTAACAAGTTGCAGCTCTCGTGACTATTGCTAAAATTACACTTTCTGTTATGAGTAAGCATGTGCGACTCACTTAAAGGTAAAATAGTTCACTCTGTAATCCTCTGTAATATCAGAACTGACTAATTTGTGTCCGTGAGGTAATGTAATTAATCACAAGCATTATCCTCTGAGCGACTCCGGGTCCCATGGAGGAACGAGTATTTGAAATTAAGAGATACTAAGAGAAATCAACGATCTAAATTAAATCACAACTAAACTTATGATCAGCTGTTAAGTTACAAATGTAACAAATGTAACAAAGTTACAAAGAATTGGAGTCAGATAAAATTAACAATGGAGTCAGATTTAAAATTCGATGGTCATAAATTAAGTGAATCCAACAGAAGTTCTGAAAAGGCAGACACGCAGAAGTCCTTCGACCAGGCCGTTAGATTCCGTCCTTGGGCTAACAGATGGACCTTACAGTGGCATTTAATTCTGAGGAATTAAAGGGGATATTATCTGACTTTGAGGAGTTAGATATTATCAGCCTATCATCCAAAGCGGGTTCACTTGTCTGTATATTCATCTGAGATGGGAGCATGACATGCATGAGCAGTTTCCTGAGGGGTCTGCTTTCGTGCATTGTGAGATTTGCTCCTCCACGGAGCCCTCAGAGAATGTAAAAGAAGGGATACATCCTCAAAGAAGGGATAAAGACTGCAGTTTGGTTACTCTTCCCCGAAGTTTAATGGGGTGGTCTGGACTGTGGTGGTCCCAGAGCAGGTGCGGGTTATGGAACAGGAAGTTCACTCCCTGTTGGTAAGGAGGCCATACAGTGTGTTCCTCTGCCAGACAGGGAGTCCGGGTTCTACAGCCGGTACTTCATATTTCTCAAGAGTGATGGGGGGGTTGCGTCCAATATTAGATCTGAGGCACTTGAATCATTCTCTGAAGAGATTCAGGTTCAAGATGCTCACAATTCCAGCCATCGTGAGTCAGATTCATTTCAAGGACTGGTTCATCACGATAGATCTAAAGACGCATACTTCCATGTATCCATCCTTCCATGTCACAGGAAGTTCCTGAGGTTCGTTTTTGGGGGCGACGTGTACCAATATCGGGTTCTTCCTTTCAGCCTAGCTCTTTCCCCCAGGGCATCCGTTTACTGAATTCTATCGATGACTGGCTCATATTGGCCCAGTCTCGAGGAATGTCAGTTCGGCATTGAGGTGTCGTTCTGGCCCATATTCGGTGCTTGGGGCTGAGACTTAACACCTTCCCAGAGAACCCTGTTCCTGGGAGTTTTATGGGACTCGACTATGATGAGGGCACAATTATCCCCTGCATGTATCGAGTCCATACAGGTGATAGTCTCCAGAGCCGCAGCCTCACTGTGAAGCAGTTCCAGAGACTGCTGGGGCTCATGGCAGCAGTGCCCAACAGAATTCTGCTCGGCCTGTTATACATGAGACCCCTACAGTGCTGGCTGAAAACCAAGGGATTTTCCCCGAGGGGAAATCCGTTCCGTATGTTCAGGGCAACGCGCAGATGGCCTCGTTCCCTCATCATATAGAAGAAACCTTGGTTTCTGTCCCGGGGGCCAGTGTTGGGAGCATCATGTTGCCAGAAAACCGTTTCAACAGACGCCTCTCTCACTGGTTGGGACGTGGTCATGGAAGGCCGATTTGCGAGAGGTCTGTGGGAGACCCAGCATTCTTCCCGGCATATAAATCACCTGGAAATGCTGGCGGTCTACAAAGCTCTGATGAGCTTTTTTCCGGCCCTCCACGGCCACCATGTCTGTAATTTCGTATCTGTATCATCAGGGGGGTCTGAGGTCGTGCCATCTATGCAGACTGGCACAACAGATCCTCCTGTGGTCCCAAGGGAAACTGTCTCTCAGAGTGATGTATATCCCAGGGGATCAAAACCAGGGAGCAGGTGTCCTGTCGAGGCAGGGGCTGAGGCCCGGGGAGTGCCGACTTCCCCCAGAGGTGGTGAAGACCATATGCGAGAGGTGCGGCCCAGTGGAAGTGGATCTATTCTCGTCTTGAGAGACGTCCCACTGTCCGCTGTGGTTTTCCCTCACGCATCCAGCCCCACTGCCACTGGGGTTGGATGCCATGATGCAGACGTGGCCGAGGCTGTGTCTGTACGCATTTCCCCCCGATCGCTCTGCTCCCGGGAATCTTGGAGCAGGTCTGCCAGGAAGGGATCAGCCTACTTCTAGTGGCACCCTGCTGGCCGACCCGAGTATGGTTCTCGGACATTGTAGCACTGCTAGACGGCCTCCCGTGGCAGGTCCCTCTGAGGAGGGATCTGCTGTCGCAGGCAGGGGGCACGATATTCCACCCCCAGCCAGAGTTGTGGAACCTCTGGGTCTGGCCCCTGAGGGGGCTTGGTACCTAGAGGCTGGCTTGTCAGCAGGTGTGGTCGAGACCCTACTCAGCTCCAGGGCTCCTTCCACCAGGAGACTGTACAGCCTGAAGTGGAATGTGTTTTCCACTTGGTGTAGAGAACATGAGGTGGACCCAGTTAACTGCCCAGTGGCTTCAGTGCTGGAGTTCCTCCAAGATCATTTCCCCACCAGTCTTACCCTGTCCACGCTTAAGGTGTATGTGGCTGCCAATGGGGCTTTCCACTCACTTATAGGTGATGGGCCATTGGGGAGGCACCATCTGGTTGTACGTTTCCTCCGTGGGGCTCGTAGGATGAGGCCTACGACTCGCTCCAGAGTCCCAACCTGGGACCTGGCGGTGGTACGTGAAGGGTTGGCTGAGGCCCCCTTTGAGCCACTGGAGTCGGCTGAGGCAAAGAACCTGACCTTGAAGGTGGCCTTTCTCCTCGCTATCATCTCTCTGAGGAGAGTGGGGGACCTTCAGGCCTTGGCTGTTATGCCAACTTGCCTGGAGTTTGCCCCCGGCGGAGTTAAGGCCATCTTACATCCCAGACCAGGCTACGTGCCCAAGGTGCCATCTAATGTGGCAAAGTATGTGGTTCTTTAGGCCTTTCATCCTCCACCTCACGTGACGGTGGAAGAGGGAAGACTTCAACAGCTCTGTCTGGTCAGAGCTCTAAGTATTTACTTGGGGAAGTCTTCCCAGTGGATAAAGTCAGACCCGTTGTTGGTGTGCTTTGGCTCACCCAAGAAGGGGCTGCCTGCATCAAACAGACAATCAGCAATTGGATTGTCCAGGCTATAGCCACGGCTTATCAGGTGCGCAATTTGCCTTCACAGATGGCCGTGAGGTGGAGGACCTCCAGATGGCCTCCTCGGTGGCCCTCCTTTCTGGCGTCTCTCTTCAGGAGATTTGCGTGGCGGCCGGTTAGGCCACCCGCACACCTTCATAAGATTCTACAGTCTGCGACTCCCGGTGACGCCTGGTGCCAGGGTGCTCGCGTCCTAAGTGTGCCTGGTCTCCCAGCTTCACACTAGGATGGACGTGATTACGGTGTGGCATAGTGGGTAGTTCGTTCCCAGAGTGTCGTCACTTGACAACGCAGTGCGAGTTCCCTTGAAGGGGAATGTCTCGGGTTACAACTGTAACCCTTGTTTCCCCAAGAAGGGAACGAGACACTGCGTCTCATCGCCACACCTATCACGGGCAGAGCGCTCTCTTCATCGCAAATAAGCTAATGTGCTTGTGTGCCAGCATCCCCTTTGTAGCTTCTGCTTATGCCGTCATCTACTACGTCATGATGCAGCACCAATCAGAGTTGGATAGATTTCATTCATGCTTCAGACGCGCTACGCTGAGGGCGTTTCCAGAGTGTCGTAACCTGAGACGTTTTTCGAAATTCATGGAAAGAGAGCATGATCACATACAGAAAGGCCGTAAAAACTGCTAGATCTGCTTATTTCTCGACTCTCTTAGGAGAAAACAAACACAACCCTAGGTATTTATTTGATACAGGGCTAAGTTAACCAAAAATAAAGCTTCAACTTCTGATGATTGTAAACAGCACAGCAGTAATGACTTTATGAACTTCTTTACGTGTAAGATTGACAATATTAGGAAGAAAATTATAACCATTTAGCCGTCTACTACAGTATCATATCAGACAGAGCATTGTAGTGTCACTGAGAAAAAATTACATTCATTCACTGCTATAGGAGAGGAAGAATTGGCTAAACTCGTTAAATCATCTAAATCAACAACATGTATGCTCGACCCTATACCGACTAGGCTATTAAAAGAGATGCTACCAGAGGTCATAGATCCTCTTCTTAATATCATTAAATTCATCTTTGTTATTAGGATATGTAAACTTTTAAGTTGGCTATTATCAAACCACTTATTAAAAAACCTCAACTTGATCCTACAGAATGTCAATTACAGGCCGATCTCAAATCTACCCTTTCTGTCAAAATTACTGGAAAAGGCAGTGTCTTCACAATTATGCTCCTTTTTAGAAAGAAATGGTATCAGTGAGGATTTCCAGTCAGGATTTAGACTGTATCATAGTGCTGAGAATGCTCTCATCAGAGTTACAAATGATTTACTCTTATCCGATCGTGGTTGTATCTCTCTATTAGTGTTACTCGATCTTAGCGCTGCATTTGATACTATCAACCACAACATTCTTTTGAATAGACTCGAAAATTATGTTGGCATTAGTGGAACTGCATTGGCATGGTTTAAATCATACTTATCTGACCGTTATCAGTTTGTAGCGGTAAATGAAGAGATGTCACACTGATCACAAGTTCAGTATGGAGTACCGCAGGACTCAGTGCTAGGACCATTGCTCTTCACATCATTAGGAAGCATGGCATTAGTTTTCATTGTTATGCTGAAGATACTAAGCTCTATATTTCTTCACGCCCTGATGAAATTTACCAATTCACAAGATTAACGGAATGCATAGCTGATATAAAACATTGGATGTCTAGTAATTTCCTGCAGCTTAATTCAGAAAAACTGAATTTTTAATTGTTGGACAAAAAACCTCTGCAAGTAGTAACCTAGAATACTGTCTAACACTCGATGGCTGCTCTGCAAGTCCTCATCGTCAGTTAGGAACCTGGGTGTGCTCTTTGATACCAATCTTTCATTTGAAAGCCACGTTTCTAACATCTGTAAAACTGCATTCTACTATCTTAAAAATATATCTAAATGATGGCAAATCCTTTTAATGCAAAATGCTGAACAGTTAATTCATGCGTTCATAACCTCAAGGCTAGATTATTGTAATGCTTTACTGGGTGGTTGCCCTGCTTGCTTAATAAACAAACTCCAGTTGGTCCAAAACGCAGCAGCTCAAGCTCTTACTAGAACCAGAAAGTATGACTGTATTAGCCCGGTTCTGTCAACACTACACTGGCTCCCTATTAAATATTGTATACATTTTTAAATCTTGCTTATTACTTACAAAGCACTAAATGGTTTCGCTCCCCAGTACTTGAGCGAACTCTTAACGCATTATACTCCATCGCGTCTATTGCGATCTCAAAACTCTGGCCAGTTGATAATACCTAGAATATCAAAATCAACTGCAGGCGATCAATCCTTTTCATATTTAGCGCCTAAACTCTGGAACAGTCTTCCTAGCATTGTTTGGGAAGCAGACAAACTCTGTCAGTTTAAATCTAGACTAAAAATGCATATTATTACTATGGCTTACACATAAAACATTATCAATTTCTATTATTTAAATCAGTAAATGATTGTTAGGCTGCATTAACTATGTCAGCTGGAACCGGGAACACTTCCCATAACACCTGATGTACTCATTACATCATAAGAAGAATGGCATCTATGCTAATGTTAGTCTCTCTGTTTATCCCAAGGTTTACAGCAGTCAGCCGGATCTGGGCCATATCCAGATCAGATGGTGGACCTGCGCCTGGACATGACCAACGCATCCCTGAAATGTCTGCAGAGAGCATGTCAAATAAACTCCCCCCATAAATGCTGCATCGACACAACTTCCTCATTAAACCCATCTCCGGCGTGATGACTCCAATCTTTCAAATAATCTTACGAATATCTATTTACCTAATATGACTTAAGACCTGCAATGTTGCCAGAATTATAATCATACACTGTTTATTCATCGGCCAGAGGAGAACTGGCACCCCGAATGAGCCTAGTTTCTCCCAAGGTTTTTTTCTCCATTCTGACCCTGAAGGAGTTTTGGTTCCTTGCCACCGTTGCCTCTGGCTTTTGGCTTGCTCAGTTGGGGACACCTAAATTTCATCTATATTACCGATCTGCCTGGATTGACACTATATGATACTTGAAATTAGCTGGATAACATCACCGTTTCACCAGAACGGCTGTACAAATTCTGTTGCATTATTTTCCTGTTAACAATGTGAAGCTGCTTTGAAACAATTGGACTTGTTAAAAGCGCTATATAAATAATGGGTATAAAAAGAGCCTTGAAAAGAGAGTGGCAGTGTCTCTCAGAAGTCAAGATGGACAGAGGATCACCAATTCCCCCAATGCTACGGCCAAAAATAGTGGAGCAATATCAGAAAGGAGTTTCTCAGAGAAAAATTGCAAAGAGTTTGAAGTTATCATCATCTACAGCGCATAATATCATCCAAAGATTCAGAGAATCTAGAACAATCTCTGTGCGTAAGGGTCAAGGCCGGAAAACCATACTGGATGCCCGTGATCTTCGGGCCCTTAGACGGCACTGCATCACATACGGGAATGCTACTGTAATGGAAATCACAACATGGGCTCAGGAATACTTCCAGAAAACATTGTCGGTGAACACAATCCACCGTGCCACTAGCCGTTGCCGGCTAAAACTCTATAGGTAAAAAAAGAAGCCATATCTAAACATGATCCAGAAGCACAGGCGTTTTCTCTGGGCCAAGGCTCATTTAAAATGGACTGTGGCAAAGTGGAAAACTGTTCTGTGGTCAGACCAATCAAAATTTGAAGTTCTTTTTGGAAAACTGGGACGCCATGTCATCCGGACTAAAGAGGACAACCCAAGTTGTTATCAGCGCTCAGTTCAGAAGCCTGCATCTCTGATGGTATGGGGTTGCATGAGTGCATGTGGCATGGGCAGCTTACACATCTGGAAAGGCACCATCAATGCTGAAAGGTATATCCAAGTTCTAGAACAACATATGCTCCCATCCAGACGTCGTCTCTTTCAGGGAAGACCTTGCATTTTCCAACATGACAATGCCAGACCACATACTGCATCAATTACAACATCATGGCTGTGTAGAAGAAGGATCCGGGTACTGAAATGGCCAGCCTGCAGTCCAGATCTTTCACCCATAGAAAACATTTGGCGCATCATAAAGAGGAAGATGCGACAAAGAAGACCTAAGACAGTTGAGCAACTAGAAGCCTGTATTAGACAAGAATGGGACAACATTCCTATTCCTAAACTTGTCTCCTCAGTCCCCAGACATTTGCAGACTGTTATAAAAAGAAGAGGGGATGCCACACAGTGGGAAACATGGCCTTGTTCCAACTTTTTTGAGATGTGTTGATGCCATGAAATTTAAAGTCAACTTATTTTTCCTTTAAAATGATACATTTTCTCAGTTTAAACATTTGATATGTCATCTATGTTGTATTCTGAATAAAATATTGAAATTTGAAACTTCCACATCATTGCATTCTGTTTTTATTCACAATTTATACAGTGTCCCAACTTTTTTGTACAAACAATCATAATGTCTTGTTTTCTGCCAACTGTGCATGACAATAAGCATTCAGCCATAACACACTGTGCCCTGAGATTCTGAGTCAAGTGTAAACACCACATAAAAATGTAAAACACCCTTTTTTCCTGGTATTTATACTGCTTGGGTGAAGATGGTTCTAGATAAGGAACTAACATTTAACTACTTACAACTTACTATGCATTTACACATGACTTGACTGAAGCGAATAAACAGCTTCTCACAGGAAACAAAATCATTGTTGGACACAGTATATACTCCATCTACACTGCCAACCTCCACATTGGAAATGTGTGAAAACATATCAGCTGGGCAATAGACTGATTCCTCTATAGTGAGGAATAGAAGTTAATAGAAATGCAAGAGAAGGTCAACTCCATCACCTCTTATAGATCAGATGTCCACAGTACAGCAACAGAGGAATAAAAGGAATGAGTCAGCTTGTAACTCCAGCACTGCCGGTCCTGCTGTGAGTTTTCGATTTGAGAGAGTGCCTTTACCTGCAAACACATAAGCAAGTTGTCACTTAGCAACCTAAAACTTGCCAACTGAAAATATCTTTCTTATTTCACAAATCTGGGGGGAATGTGCTTGATTTACCAGGGACAGATTTAATATATGTTGTGCTCTTTAGTCCTCTCATCATCATCAAGTGTATGTGCACACATGAGCTATCTGCTGACATTTGATCTACTTAAACTACTTCAATGTGCCTAAGTTCTCTTGAGACTCTAATGGTTATTTCCCCTGTGTTTTCTAAACTCACAGCACTACTTGGCATCATTGTATACCGGCGTCCTCAACTGCCTCGAGTCCTCTTGCTTTTGCAGCTGTTGTGTAATAAATCATTTCTACTGTCTTGGAGAAGTATCAGTAGGAGGTGCACAGTGCATGGCTGCACACTGCCATCAAGCATAAGTTTGGTGTCAGACAAACTCTTTTAAAGGGACAGTTCACCCAAATTTACTCGCCCTCATCCAAACCTTATGCAGCCTTTTTTTTTTTTCTCTTCTTCTGTGGAACACAAAAGTATAATTTTTTTAATCAAATTTTCACATATCTGTCAAAAAAAAAAAAAAAAAAGAAAGTAGCATAAAGTTGATCCATATGATTATATAAAGTCTTCTGAAGCCATACAATAGCATTATTAGAGGCCCTGAAAACTTTTTTATGACCTGTTGAGCCCCCTCATAGATATGAGACAAAAATCCTTTAAAATGTCAGATATCTACCTACCAGCATTACAACAAAAACAGAACACCATGTACGACCGTCTTCTCAACCGCTGACACAATGGATGCAAATAACAATGATAATTGGCTTTTTTTTTTTTTTTCACGACTGTGTTGTATATTTACTTTGCGAATCATACACACATGAGATAATTATAGGATCTTCACTGTTTTAACATTACTCTGGATAATTCTGGATGAACTATGTAAGTATTTTCTCATTCTCTATTAACATGCCATTGCAAGTTCTAATAATGATAATCTGTTTCTAAATAATGTGTGTGTGTATATCCTACCGACGAATCAGCTCTCGCTTCATGCAGCGCCACCGAAAGTGTCACCACAACCCCTCCGTCCATTGACGGGCGTGTTAGTGAGCCGCGTGCAGATCAACCAACACGGGGGGACCACACTGAATGTCTCCCATATATATATATATATATATATATAATTATAATTTTTTTCCTTACAGAGCAAGATTACGAGGATCGTGGATTACAGTTATTCACTGATTCTCAGATGGATACTCAGATGGTTGTCTTATGACACCTTGCGTCGTACGAATTGCAATTTTGAGCGTATATTAGACCTTGTGGGGGGGCCTTTAACGTACCAAGAGACTGAGGATATTGTACGCAGTTCACAAAGTGATATTATCGCTAACCTGCAGACCATAATAGCTGTACAACAACAACACACTATCGCGCTACAGCATGCTGTAGAGTTCTGGAGGATCGGCCACGAGCAGATCATTTTGGAAAATCACCGACTGCACAACGAATTGGCAGGTGTTTCCGGAGCTTTACATGAAGTAAGAGACGAACAGCAGCTTACAGTAATAACTCTGTCATTATTTAGTGAAAGAATGAATATTATTCAAAGAGTGTTGACTGATTTGCATGATGTTATAATGAGGGAGAGAAGAAGGTGATCATATTTTGTGCTCCCCCTGACTAATTTTGTCATCGGTTATTAGGCTACTGATATAATTAGCTGTATTCGTTGTTATACATACTCTCCTTGTTTGTTTGTTTTTTGTTTTGTTTTTTAAATTTTATTTAATCATTGTAATTGACAGGTATTTCGTTTGGTGTATTAGGCCCTACTGATATTTCTATGCTATGCGATTCAGCTATTATCTTTGCTGTTTTGGTGGACTCTAGCATCATCTGTGTTTTTGTGGTGACTTGTTATTTTGTTATGTGAAAAAAAGCTATTACTTGTTATCGTTGTGGAGCACCTGCTTGTCTTTAAATAAATAGAAAAAAACTAAACAAAGGCAAAACAATGGTTTCTAAAAGATGTCACAGTGATTTACACGACAATCAAACTGAGGATGAGCCTGCGTCCTCAAGATCTAGAAACACGTCTGTGAGTAGAGTTCAGTTGCGCGATCTGATTAATCATCAGCTGCGCATGTTAGCACCTAATGCCCTTAACAGAACTGAGATTCTACAAGGCCTCATAAACAATCAACATGAATGGTTAGAAATGACTATACAACATGATTTTAATAATATAAATCATGATGATGATGATGATGGTGGTGGTAATAATGGACAGGTCGGTGTTCAGGGTGACCCCCCATCAATTTATGATCCATTAGCTCCTAACATGGGTCTGAGTCACGGTGAAATTATTAGATTAATAAACCAAGGGAGAAGCATTGGACCTTTCACAGTAGTGACAAGGTCTTGATCTTGAAATTCACAGACCTTTAAACCTCCGTGAAATATCCACTAACGATCCGGCCGCCTACAATATTTTGCTTAATTCCTTATTAGCTGAAATTGTATATTTCTCCAGGCTGATGGCCGGTGATACGGGGTATATTAATATATCACTAACAGCCCACTGCAATTAATGCTGTTTTAACTCCTGAAAACAATCACAATGGCGATTTATTCATAGATCAGACTGATCGTGCGACGCAAAGTAATAAAGAGATTGCAAACGACTCACAGATGAATCTAAGGGTGTCAATCGCTATGGATAAACAGGGCGGAGGACGTAGGCGATTAACAGATCTGGCGATCAGCGAAACAATCAAAAGGAATAAAATGAATTTATTCTGCCCCATAAATGTCAAAGACAATACGTGTTTCAGCTACTGCCTAGCCCATTTCTTGAACCCTAAAGCTACCGATCGGGATCTGAAGAAAATCGCTAGAGATATACATACAGAGGCTGGTTACGCAACACAAACCGGAATAGGCTTTCATGATCTTAGTATTTTTGAAGCTCGCCTTGATCTGAAAATAGTTGTCTTTCATAGAGACTGCTCAGGAAAATTGGTAGTATATAAAAACAACAACGAGATACATCCAAAGACGGTCCATTTATTCATTCATGACTCGCACTACTGTCTGATCAAAAACCTCAAAGCATTCATAGGTACTAATTACGCATGTGAGTTTTGTTACAAAGGTTTTAATGACCTTACAATCCATAAGTGCAAGTATGCGTGTAATGTCTGTCTCGACACTGAGTGTCACACACACACTAAAAACAGTTTGCGGTACGACGATTGCAAGAGATATTGTACATCTATGTATTGTTATGAGGCCCATAAACAGTCGAGGGTGTCCGGTGAGAGGCCAGAGTGTGATGTGATAAAATATTGCGACAAGTGTTGCATGACTTACAGAATGACAGGGGGTGGCAATAAAACCAAGTCACAGAAGTGCCCGCCCGCACGCTGCATGCATTGTGAAGCAATTCTGATGAGGGAGGGGTCACATGACTGCTACATACAAACTATCAAGCTGGACAAAACTGACGAAAAATACATATATTATGATTTTGAAACGATGTACGAGGGTGGCAAACACGTAGCTAATTACGTGTGTCCCATAACACATAGCGGTGACGAATTTACCGCGGCAGGTACGGACTGTGTTGAGCGCCTGACAAAACACTTCAGACGTCCAAAATACGCTAATTACACATTTTTGACCCACAACACTTCAGGGTTTAATTCATACATACTGCTGGAGTATTTCATAAATAAAGGTCTACCGCCGAAAATCATTATGCAAGGGTGTAGAATAATTTATATGCATGACACGGCATTTAAGCAGAAATACATAGACACATTCAATTATATGCCGATGGCACTTAGTAAGATGCCCGTGGCCCTAGATCTGTCAGTGTGCGGCAAAGGATTTTTTCCACACCACTTTAACAGATCGGAAAACATTGATTATGTAGGTCCGTACCCTGCTAAAGAGCTTTATGGATACGATACAATGAGCACAGCTGACCGGGGCAAATTTGATGTTTGGTATGCCAGCGTGCAGGGCGGCATATTTGACTTCAAAAAGGAACTGGCATTTTATGATCGCAATGATGTAAGCATTCTGCGTCAGGCATGTATGAGGTATTGGGAGGAATTCATCGAGTGTGCAAAAATTGATCTGTTTAAATGTTTGACGCTGGCTGGCACATGCATGAAAGTATTCAAGACTAATTTCCTAATTTCCGCATTATACGTCAATCAGTTCAAGACATTTTCCAATGCCTTGATTCAATGCCTAGAGTACCTTAAAGAAAGTGAAAATGTGGATGTACATCACGCCCTAAACTACGGAGAAGTCAGGTTCGGCCCCTACCATGTTGACGGATATTACGAAAACACTAACGGCGATAAAATAGCGTTAGAATACCTCGGATGTTTTTTCCACGGTCACGATTGTCGGTTTAATCCTAACGATTTGAACCCTCTATCAAAAGTGCCTTTTGGGGCTCTCAGGAGACAGTCTGATAATAAGCTAGAAGCTCTGCGTAATGTTTATTCATTACGGGTGGCTTTTATCTGGGAGTGTGAGTGGGAGCGAGCAAAACAAAGCGACCCTGCTGTCATGGCATTTATGGTCTCATACAACGCACCTGCGAGATTGAGGCCGAGGGGTGCTCTGTATGGAGGGCGCACAAACGCTATTAAACTCTATCACAAAGCCACAGAGGAAGAGCGCATCGATTATTACGACTTCACATCTCTGTATCCATATGTACAGTCACATAAAACATACCCAATCGGGCATCCGAGAATTATTTTCGATTTTGAGCCGGTAGAGAATTATTTTGGCCTGGTCCAGGCAGAAGTGCTTCCACCGCGAAAGCTCTTTCATCCCGTGTTGCCTTACAGATGCGCGAAAAAATTCATGTTTCCACTTTGACGATCGTGCACTGAGGGTGAGATTCAGGACACCCACTGCCGTCACACTGATGCCCAAAGATCCTTTCATAGTTGTTGGGTTAGTGTCGAGTTGGCACGAGCTATTAAACACGGCTATGTGGTCATGAAAATAGATGAAGTTTGGCATTTCACCCAGACGTCAGACAACTTATTCAGCGACTGTTAAAACATTCCTCAAATTCAAACAGGAAGCGTCAGGATTCCCCCCGCACGTAGTCACAGCCGATGATAAGCAGGCATACATCAGTGATTATCTCGATAAAGAGGGGGTTGAACTTGACATCAATAAAATAGCTCACAATCCGGCAAAAAGAGCGATAACGAAATTAATCATAAATTCTTTGTGGGGATGCTTCTCTCTACGCAAGAATTTATTGTCGACAGTTTTTGACAGAACCCGAAGAGTTTGCCCTCTTGGTCTGTAATTGGTCCGTACCTAGGTCAGCTCACGAGTGAATCAGAACCAAACAGCCTAATCCTGGAGTTCTGTTCTTCAGGACCAAAATCGTACGGGTATCGAACTGCAAAAGGCAACGTTTGTCTCAAAGCTAAAGGCATCACACTCACTGCAGAGAACTCTCAAATAGTTACGCAACAGAGTCTGGTAACATTAGTCCAGGGTTATGTGAAATCACATGACACTTCGCATCTGCTGGCGCGGACGGACACTATCGCTAGAAATAAGAGGTCATTCACACTTCACAATAGATCGCTTGTAAAAAGCTTCAGAGTCATGTACAACAAGAGGGTGCTCCTCTCCGATTATTCCACAGTTCCTTATGGATTCTAACAATATTATGAGTCATTGTAACGTGTGAAACAGATGATTTTGACTTTAGATTGCAGCACCCATTTTCAGGGTTAGTCTCGGGTCCCAGTAACAGTGGGAAAACATATTTTGTAAAAACTTTGATGTATAATTCAGAATAAATGTGTTCTGTAAAATTTGACAATTTTGTTTACATTTACAGCTGTTGACAACCGCTATATGATGAATTGATGCGAGTGTTTGATATTAAATTTATTGAAGGTATACCCAAATCCTCGAATGATGAATATTTATTTCCACCTCATAAGAGATCATTATTAATCCTTGATGACATCATGGACCATGCATCTTCTAATGTAGAAGTTCAACGAGCGTTCACGCAGTACACTCATCACAATTCAATAAGTACAATATTAATAATTCAAAACTTGTTCTTCCAGGGCAAATCTACCAGAACTATCAGTCTCAATATAAATTATTTAATTATTTTTAAAAACCCTAGAGATAAGCAACAAATTGGGGTTTTGGGGAGACAGATGTACCCCGGGGAGGCGAGATTCTTTATAGAGGCTTACCAGGACACCACCAGCTGTCCTTATGGATATTTACTGCTAGATTATAAAGCAAAAACACCAGAAAGACTACGACTCAGAACGGATCTGCTCTCAGACCATCCGGTAGTGTATATACAGAAAAGGAAGTAGTGATACGGAGGAGGTTACCATGAGCTCGAGATTTGTACCTCTTTTAAAGTTGTTATACAAAGGCACTCCTAAGCAAAGACGTCTTATTTTACAGTCGTCCTCTGACGAATTCATATTGGCTCTATGTGAGGTGGCTCTTAATGTTCTTCATGGTATAATACCGCTAACTACCAATCAGCTAAGCTTTACACTAATGCATTGCAAAGGTTTTTAGCTGTGGTGAAACAAGGTGACGCGGAGAGTAACGCATTAACCCTTACATTCCCTCAACACGATCCACGCTATGGTGAAACACCTGCCACGGGACCAGATGTCCCTGATAGGACTGATGATAATGACGGGGTGGAGGATGAAGTCGTAAACGAAGTGTTAAACAATGTCCCTCAGAGGCGTTTAAAAAATATCAAATACATTCTGGATAAGATGTCTAAAGCTAAACAGATATCGTCATGGACAGACTCTGGAGAATTTGTTTTTAAAGGAAAGCCCATTACGGGTTTACATATGCTTGATCTGTTGAAAAGCATAACGATGCCGCATATGATACGTGACGACCGCAGGCCGGTAGGATGGCTTGACTTTCTGGAGGCATTTGCCGGCTTAAACATACCTTTCTTGACTGTAAGTAATCATCATGTTAGGCGCATGATCAAATCTTTTAAGAGAAAAAGATCTACGGGTAGCTCCGCCACTGCAACATCTATGCCGGTGAAAAAACGCAAGTCTGGAAAACAGATGTATCCCCTTTCACCACCATCATCCCGGTCAGACATTTCAGGCGACAATGTATTTAATTTGCCTATATTGGATTCGAGTCAGTGGCTGACTTTTTAAGTTTGTTCGTTCGTTCGTTTATTTATATTTTTAAACTTTTTTTATTAGTTCTTTGTTTTAAAAAATGATGTATACTATAATTATGTGATTGTGATTACTCCTTTAAATATGTATCATATTCTGATGTCAATACAAAATAATAATAATAATACAAAAAGAGCCTTAAAAAGTTGTTTGTGAGTCCTTTATTCGTAAGAATGTATGTAAGAATGAGTAAGAATGAGTCCTTTATTCATTACATCTACATACATTCACATGCATCCGTATTAATTAACATGTCTGAAACATTTTTCCCTGTACACACTGAACACAAACGTTTTGCCGTTAAACGGGTTTAATTTTTTTTCACAAAAAGAGATACCATTAAGTCATTTTTAATTAGATCATCATGATACATTTTCATAACATCTTCATAATTACAACCTCTTGATATGTGATACAGAAAAAAACACACAATGCTATCCACAAGTATCCGATGAATAATCCTGAACTTGCTTGTTAGAGTACTGAACATTGCGAGAGTTGTTTTTTAGAAAGTCTTGAAAACCTGATGGAAAACGATCCGCATCTGGCTTGTTGCCAAAACTGTCAAAAAAGCAACCGATGCCATCTTTGCATATGTATGCGGCGACCCAGTGTTCGCCCGGCTTGTTTGCTGGGTCGGTGTTCATTATAAAATAGCATGGTAAATCCTTTACCGATGCTTTGGGGAGATGATCGCACGGGAGCACTCCTAAAAAATTTCTGTTACATGAAATTTTATCCATGACAGCTGTCAGCTGTATCGTGTTCATTTCACGTTATTCAGTAGTCCGCAAACACCTGTCGTCTGTTAGAGATTTCAAGAACAGAGTCAAAAATCGCATATATTAAAATACTAACAGTGTGACTGAGAGGTTCTCTGAAGCGTGCCTCTAATCTAATGTTTCCTGTCCTAATTAGAGACACATATTGACCGCATTCTTCATCGGGCGTCAAGTTAAATGCATAGAGGGTGTAGCCATTAAGGAAATCTTCTCGATCAATAGCCACTGATTGATTCTTGAGATGTTTACCGGTAGCTAATACTAGTGGGTAAAATTCTCTCACGGCGGAACCGTTATCATACTG
This sequence comes from Paracanthobrama guichenoti, assembly GCA_018749465.1. NCBI lineage: Eukaryota > Metazoa > Chordata > Actinopteri > Cypriniformes > Gobionidae > Paracanthobrama > Paracanthobrama guichenoti. Next base: position 20,506,783 of record CM031959.1, on the reverse strand, counting down.
AGGCTGAAAAGGATGGGAGGGTATCTGGGTACCGTTCTGCACCAGACCTAGGTATTCAAGATTAAAGTGTTTAAAGGCAAAGGGATTTTTGTCGTAAGCTCCTGTAAATGCAGAATTATCTGTCATTGCTAAAATTATGGATTTTGGCAGAGCCCCGAGAAAGAGATTTTCCTGATTAGATACGTGTGTGCCTCCAGGGATCGAAAAGTTCTTCACGCATACAAGTTCTATAGGATACTTAACCGTAGGGGAAAGAAGGGCTTGTGCATGACCCAGTCGAACTGCGGGCGATACCACCACCTTTTCACAAAAAGAGAGGCAGCTAAAATGTTGAGTTTATAAGCTATGTCATCAGATCTCATCAGACAAAATTCATCTTTTGCTCTGGTCATACGGATCTTTATATCAACGCCGTTTAGCAATAATTTATCCTGAAAGAAAATATCACTATGAATAGGTGCCAGTAATTCTACAACACTACTGGCATTGGTAAAAGCGGCTCTCTTTGTTAATCCGGCCTTCGCACCCCCCGGATCTGTGATATCCATATGACCGGCCGTATCTTTGTAGAAAAGACCTGCTGAAAAGTTACTCTCCAGAGTATCTTTTCCGTAATTCATGAGAACTTCTATGATGCATCTGTAAGGGTATGTATTTGAGCTCTGTGAAACTAGCCAATCTCCTAAGGTGACATCAACCTGTGAGAAAATACAGGCTCCGGGGTAGTTTATGAGCCCAACAGGTGCACCGTCAGCCATGTCAGAACCATCAGGTCGAGATATTTTAAGTCGAGTATATAACAATGTATTATTCAGATCTGTGTAATCATCCCCGGTCCCTGCGATAAAAAACTCTATTGGAGAGATACCAGTTATAGCAGATAGAGGGAGGATTTCCACGTAGGTGTTTTTTCAATGGCCGTCTGTGTCAGGGTACTGTAAAAATATCTAATTCGATTTAACACATTCGTCCGACATGGAATGTAGCAGGGCCATACTTTAGAAAATAGTGTTCGCACGTCTTTTAGTTCTTGTAGACTTTTTCACACGTTTCACACGAATCCTCCTCCGAGTGTTTTGCAACTGACCGCTTCTTGCTAGTGCGTCTAGTCTTCTTTACGCGGTGACCACTCCCCCTTCTCATCCTAACCCCTGGAGGTTTAAAGCCTTTACAACGCATGACCATCAATCCGTTACCGTCCTGACCATTATTATTATTATTACCGCTGTAAGATTTTGTTAGGGCGGTGGTAACAACGTCACTGAAAATATTTTTTGCGGCCGTTTTTAAATGAGGTTTAGCTATACTGAATCCTCTTCTTAAGAATGGTAGGGCAGCACGAAAAAGGCCTTTAAAATCCCCCCAATTCCCCCACCGTACATCGCACTTGACCCAGCAAAACCTGGTAAGCCGTTACCGGCCTGATTCTGATAATAGGCGACATATCGTTCCGGGTCAATTCAATATTCTATTGGATGTGCCATTTAAAATAAATACTGTTTCACAGGTCTGAAGTGAAGTTTGACAACTACTTTACCATAAGTGAATTGTACGTCTTGGGTTTGATCGTCTTTCACTTCGATGCTGATCTCGGTGATGCTACATTTATTAACACGTATGTAATGGGACTTGTCGTATCTAACACTGACTATCTTGTTAGGTTCACCGTCTATATGTACGGTGCTTAATAAAGGTACGTATACGTCACCAACTGATTGGTAGTCAATAATGTCTGTGTACAGGAATAACGTGTAAAATCCACCTCTTATATCTTATCCGTTTCTATAGAAACACCTGGCTGTAATCCCAGGATGATAGCCAACTTGTCATAAAACGTTAATGAAGTTCTCTGAGGTGCTTTTAGAAAAACCTTATTCTTTATATGATCGTAACCAAGGTGTACGCGTGGTGGGAGGGATGCGTTTATTTCCCTGAGCAGAAATGGTACATCCTCGTAATATCCAGTCTTTAAAGTATTACGCAACACAGGTATTGATTGAGCCTTATTGACAATGTGTATATTAATATCGTTGCTCACATTATAATGTTCGCTAACAGGATGTAACATCTTTTGGTCACTGTTGATAATAAAAGCCGCATCCTCTTCATTAAATGTATACCATGATATGGGGTATTCAAATCCAACCAGCGCCACCTCCCATGACCCCTTCAGATGTATAGTTTTCCCCAATCTGGTTCTGTAATTAGATATACTGTTTTCTGTATATAATGTAACGTAGAAACCCTCCTCGGTTATGATGATGATGATAATGATTTTTCAGAAATGACCAGTGCCTTACAAACCTAAACCTTTAAGGTGTCTGTAAGTCCACCACCTGCTTTTCCGGAACCCATGAATTGAATTTTGGCCCCCACCCCCACCACTTGACCAGCGCATACAAAGTTTTCCCCCACGTCGTCTATCTAAAATCTTTTCTATTTTGAATGATTTATCATCACTCAAGATAATTTTCTGTAGTTCTTCTTCATAAAAACATCCATCAATAATTTCCCCATCGTAGTCTTGTATCTTGTATACGGGTGGTTGTCGTGGCACACACGCTGCTATGGTAAAGTACTCTTCTGTATAATTCTGTTCGTATCCTTTCAAGAATATATTTCTGACTTTAGACACTCTGACAACATCACCTATCTTATAAGTAAAGACAGGTGTCTCTTTACACGCAGATTTCCGTACAGGTTGTTAAACACGGTCGTCTCATTTTCTTTATGAACGTCAATCGGCCTCATTCGTATGGACTTGTGATAACTAGAGTTATACCCCTCTGTCAGATCTTGCAAGATATCACAGTAACGTTTGGAATTGACGGCCGTTAAATATCTCCACATACGCCCTTTTAGAGTTCTGTTAAACCGCTCAACTACGCACGCTTTTAAATCGCTGGCCGTGGTGAAATTATGTACGTTATACTTTTTCATAAATTGCTGAAAATGCTTATTGAGGAATTCCTTCCCCAGATCCGTTTGAAGCTTTTGTGGTATTCGTCTTTCTCTTAATATTGATTCAAATTAGTTACCTCCTGCCCAGTCTTATTCTTCAACGGTCGCGCCCACGCATATTTGCTAAATACGTCTATACACGTTAGTAGGAATTTGATATTATCGTTATCCTTTGAATAAGCAGACATGTCAACCAGATCCGCTTGAAACTGCATATCTTTCCCATACACCACTACTCTATTTCGCTTATATTTTATAGGTGCGGTCCGGTGTAATGTATATGTATCTTGGCAGGCCAACCAGTCGGTCACCTCCTTATCTTTCAGACGTACACCATATTCCTGCAACACAGCTTGTTTTAATCTGTTTTTACCACCCAAACCCCCTGGGCTTGACGGATTGTAATATATTTTTTTCATGAGCTCTGACATGTTGTCTCTCTCCGTGTTTCACCAAGTAATGACCAGATTTTTTAATGTTTTTTTATTTTATTTGCAGAATATAAAAGTAACCATTTTACAAACAGACAGGACAAATCATAAATCGTCCAGATAAAACAGAAATTTTACACACATTACAAAATTTTAGTAATGAATCACATTAAGTATTCAACCAATGTGTCAATAATTTTACAAACATCGGCAGGTTCATTTCTTGACAGGAGTGTTAAACATACATCAGTTACATAAATTAACTTACTCGAATCTATCGACACTGAACTTGATTGGAGGATCGATTGCTCCTGCTTGGATTGATTGCTCCTGTCTTCGATTGCTCCTGTCTACCCTGTTTGCTACTGCTGCTGTGCTCGCATGTGCTCTGCTCTGCTCTTTTTGGATTTTTATTTGATATAATTCTCTGTTGTTTAAACTGCTAATTATAACCTACTCATCTTTATATATTGTCTAACACTGCCTACCACATTAAATCTGACATCACTAGCTTTTAATCTAAATCACTATCACACGTTAGCTTTTCGCTAGCCTGTTAGCTTGCTATCTCTGCACCCGGGTTTCCTGTTTTCTGAGTTCACTAAACAACTGTGGTGAGTTGGATTAGTAAATAGACTCCATCAAACAACTTTGGTAAATTGGATTAATCAACAAATACGGTAAGCCATGTCTTCTTCTCCAGTCATTGTCACTTGCACCGCATGTTTCATGTTTAGTGTATCTGTCTCCGTTGGCGAACAGGGCTTCACATGTGATAAATGTAAGGAGATAGTTAGGCTGACGGAGAAGATTTCAGAATTAGAGACACATCCAGACTTTATTTGAGAGTAGTGAGAATGTAACAGCTTTAGACACTGCTCTGGATGCGACTAGCTTAGTGAAGCGTTGTACATTGTTCAGTTCGGCTGTAGAGCCCGTGCAGCAGGGCACTTGGGTGACGGTCAGACGGCATAGTCGCGGATCAAAAAACCACTCTTCCATTCCGATTGGAACATCAAACAGGTTCTCCCCACTCAGTGACGCACCCACTGAGAATCCTGTTAAAAGTGCCCTAGTTATTGGTGATTCTATTACACGAACGTGAAAATAGAGACACCAGCCACTATAGTCACATGTTTACCGGGAGCCAGAGCGCCTGACATCAAAGCAAATTTAAAAGTGCTGGCTAAAGCTAATCGTAAATTCTCTAAGATTATTATTCACGTCGGCACTAACGATGTTCGACTTCGCCAGTCGGAGATCACCAAAATTAACATTAAAGAGGTGTGTGAACTTGCAAGTACGATGGCAGATGCAGTTTTTTGTTCTGGTCCGCTCCTGTTAAAAGGAGTGATGAGATACTTAGCAGACTATCATCACTCAATGGCTGGTTGTCTAAGTGGTGTCCGCAAAATAACATAGGGTTCATAGACAATTGGAAAAGCTTTTGGGGCAGACCTGACCTGTTGAAGAGGGACGGCATCCATCCTTCTTGGAGTGGTGCTGCTCTTCTCTCTAGTAATTTGGCATATAGTCTTAAAGCTAAACCTTGACTAACTGGGGCCCAGGTCAGGAAGCAGACGGACTGGCTTACCCGACCGTCTGCTAGCTGTCTCCGTTACAGAAGTCAGATAAATCCCAACACATAGAGACTCTTTCACCTAGATATTATCACATAGAGACTGTGTCTGTTCCCGAATTAGTAAATACAAAAAAACATCAAGACCATTCAACAGTAAAAACTTAATTGATGTCAAACGAATAAACAACAGATATAATACAGATGATCAAATGATAAAGCTCGGGTTGCTGAATATTCGATCCCTTTCCCAAAAGCACTTATTGTTAATGATATAATTACAGATAATAATCTAGATTTGCTGTGTTTGACAGAAACCTGGCTAAAACCTGACGACTACATTACTTTAAATGAGTCCACCCCCAAGATTATTGTTATAAACACGAGCCGCGTCTGAAAGGTAAAGGGGAGGGGTTGCTGTAATTTATAATAATATCTTCAGTATTACTCAGAAGTCTAGTTTCAAATATAATTCTTTTGAAGTTTTGGTGCTTTATGTAGCATTATGTAGTGTAATTGATAAATCCCGTTTCACATTTGTGTTGGTTACTGTATACAGGCCACCAGGGCACAATACAGACTTTATCAAAGAATTTGCTGACTTTCTATCCGAGTTAGTACTGGCTGCAGATAAAGTACTAATTGTTGGTGATTTTAATATCCATGTAGATAATGAAAAAGACGCATTGGGATTAGCATTTAGAGACATTCTAAACTCTATTGGAGTAAGGCAACATGTGTCAGGACCCACTCATCGCCTTAATCATACGTTAGACCTAATATTGTCACATGGAATAAATGTTGATACCGTTGAAATTCTGCAGCAGAGCGACGACATCTCAGATCATTACCTAGTATCATGTATACTTAATTTAGCTAAGGCTGCAAAGCCGTCCCCTCGCTTCAAATATGGCAGAACTATCACTGCCGCCACTAAAAATTGCTTTTAAATAATCTTCCTCATCAGTTTCATCTCCTCAGCATCCCAGATAGCCTAGAGGAACTCGATTTTGCAACAGAAACTATTGACTCTCTTTTTCCAGCACTTTAGACACAGTTGCTCCCGGCGCTTAAAGAAGATTAAAGAAAATAGTCCAACGCCGTGGTACAATGAGCACACCGGGCCCTTAAAACAGTAGCCAGAAAATGGAGCGCAGCTGGAAGAAAACAAAATTAGAGATTTTTCAGTAATTCATGGAAAGAGAGCATGATCGCATACAGAAAGGCCGTAAAAACTGCTAGATCTGCTTATTTCTCGACTCTCTTAGAAGAAAACAAACACAACCCTAGGTATTTATTTGATACAGTGGCTAAGTTAACCAAAAATAAAGCTTATACTTCTGATGGTTGTAAACAGCACAGCAGTAATGACTTTATGAACTTCTTTACGTGTAAGATCGATAATATTAGGAAGAAAATTATAACCATGCAGCCGTCTACTATAGTGTCACATGAGACAGAGCATTGTTGTGTCACTGAGAAAAATTACATTCATTCACTGCTATAGGAGAGGAAGAATTGGCTAAACTCGTTAAATCATCTAAATCAACAACATGTATGCTCGACCCTATACCGACTAGGCTATTAAAAGAGATGCTACCAGAGGTCATAGATCCTCTTCTTAATATCATTAACTCATCTTTGTTATTAGGATATGTACCGAAAACTTTTAAGTTGGCTATTATCAAACCACTTATTAAAAACCTCAACTTGATCCTACAGAATTAGTCAATTATAGGCCGATCTCAAATCTACCCTTCCTGTCAAAAATACTGGAAAAGGCAGTGTCTTCACAATTATGTTCCTTTTAGAAAGAAATGGTATCTGTGAGGATTTCCAGTCAGGATTTAGACCGTATCATAGTACTGAGACTGCTCTCATCAGAGTTACAAATGATTTACTCTTATCATCCGATCGTGGTTGTATTTCTCTATTAGTGTTACTCGATCTTAGCGCTGCATTCGATACTATCGACCACAACATTCTTTTGAATAGACTCAAAATTATGTTGGCATTAGTGGAACTGCATTGGCATGGCTTAAATCATACTTATCTGACCGTTATCAGTTTGTAGCAGTAAATGAAGAGATGTCACACCGATCACAAGTTCAGTATGGAGTACCGCAGGGCTCGGTGCTAGGACCGTTGCTCTTCACCCTGTACATGCTACCACTGGGAGATATCATTAGGAAGCATGGCATTAGTTTTCACTGTTATGCTGACGATACTCAGCTCTATATTTCTTCACGCCTGATGAAACTTACCAATTCACAAGATTAACGGAATGCATAGCTGATATAAAACATTGGATGTCTAGTAATTTCCTGCAACTTAATTCAGAAAAAATGCATTTTTAATTATTGGAAAAAAACTCTGCAAGTAGTAACCTAGAATACTGTCTAACACTCGATGGCTGCTCTGTCAAGTCCTCGTCGTCAGTTAGGAACCTGGGTGTGCTCTTTGATACCAATCTTTCATTTGAAAGCCACGTTTCTAACATCTGTAAAACTGCATTCTACCATCTTAAAAATATATCTAAATTACGGCACATCCTTTCGATGCAAAATGCTGAACAGTTAATTCATGCGTTCATGACCTCAAGGCTAGATTACTGTAATGCTTTACTGGGTGGTTGCCCTGCTCACTTAATAAACAAACTCCAGCTGGTCCAAAACGCAGCAGCTCGAGCTCTTACTAGAACAAGGAAGTATGACCATATTAGCCCGGTTCTGTCAACACTGCACTGGCTCCCTATTAAACATCGAATCAATTTTAAAATCTTGCTTATTACTTACAAAGCACTAAATGGTTTAGCTCCCCAGTATTTGAGCGAACTCTTAACGCATTATACTCCATCACGTCTATTGCGGTCTCAAAACTCTGGCCAGTTGATAATACCTAGAATATCAAAATCAACTGCAGGCGGTCGATCCTTTTCCTATTTAGCGCCTAAACTTTGGAACAGTCTTCCTAGCATTGTTCGGGAAGCAGACACACTCTGTCAGTTTAAATCTAGACTAAAAACGCATCTCTTTACTATGGCTTACACATAAAACATTATCAATTTCTATTACTCAAATCAGTAAATGATTGTCAGGCTGCATTAACTAGGTCAGCCGGAACCGGGAACACTTCCCATAACACCTGATGTACTCGTTACATCATAAGAAGAATGGCATCTACGCTAATGTTAGTCTTTCTGTTTATACCGAGGTTTACTGCAGTCAGCCAGATCCAGGCCGTATCCAGATCAGATGGTGGACCAGCGCCTGGACATGACCAACGCATCCCTGAAATGTCTGCAGAGAGCGTGTCAAATAAACTCCCGTAAATTCCGCGTCTACATGACATCCTCATTAAACCCGTCTTCGGCGTGACGACTCCAATCTTTCAAATAATCTTACGAATATCTATTTACCTAATATGAATTAAGACCTGCAATGTTGCCAGAAATATAATCATACACTGTTTGTTCGTCGGCCAGAGGAGAACTGGCACCCTAAATTTCGGGGGCACCTAAATTTCATCTATATTACCGATCTGCCCGCATTGACACTATATGATACTTGAAATTATCTGTATAACATCACCGTTTCGCCAGAACGGCTGTACAAATTCTGTTGCATTATTTTCCTGCTAACAATGTGAAGCTGCTTTGAAACAATTGGACTTGTGAAAAGCGCTATATTAATAAAGGTGACTTGACTTGTATTTAAATAGGGAAAACGTGGAGGTGTTTGGTCGCTTCTAACTTGATCTCTGTTTGGTACCTAATGAATGAACTGGGTTTAATGGGCTAAGCTAAGTGTTATCAAAATTTCACAGCGCGTCAGAGCGATTAAGTGCACGCACAGAGACGAGAGAGGTATGCATCAACTTGTCTTAGTTAAGGGAATAACAGTTTAATATGAAAAAAACGGTGGCGTATCCCTTTAAGTGAATTGTACATTCTAATGCTTTACAATCTTATTCAAATGCACATAAAACATAAAAAAATGTTAATTCATAGTGTTTGGAAGTTTCCAGAGAAGCTCACAGAGGACTCTGTTGTGGGGCTTGAGTGTGCTGATACCGACTTCTTACCTGTGTTGGATTGTGCCAGTGCCTTATCTAGGATTTAGGACTGGATATCTTCATTGCTTGCTTGGACTTTACAAAGACTGGGACTTCTACAACACAGCAGAGTGTATACACAGCAGAGTCATTTTCCCTCTACGGCATTTCAATTGTTTGGTACACCTTCTAATATATATATATATATATACACTCACCTAAAGGATTATTAGGAACACCTGTTCAATTTCTCATTAATGCAATTATCTAATCAACCAATCACATGGCAGTTGCTTCAATGCATTTAGGGGTGTGGTCTCCTGAACTTCAAACTGAATGTCAGAATGGGAAAGAAAGGTGATTTAAGCAATTTTGAGCATGGCATGGTTGTTGGTGACTCAGACGGGCCGGTCTGAGTATTTCACAATCTGCTCAGTTACTGGGATTTTCACGCACAACCATTTCTACGGTTGTGCGTGGGAAAAACATCCAGTATGCGGCAGTCCTGTGGGCGAAAATGCCTTTTTGATGCTAGAGGTCAGAGGAGAATGGGCCGACTAATTCAAGCTGATAGAAGAGCAACTTTGACTGAAATAACCACTCGTTACAACCGAGGTATGCAGCAAAGCATTTGTGAAGCCACAACACGCACAACTTTGAGGCGGATGGGCTACAACAGCAGAAGACCCCACCGGGTACCACTCATCTCCACTACAAATAGGAAAAAGAGGCTACAATTTGCACAAGCTCACCAAAATTGGACAGTTGAAGACTGGAAAAATTTTGCCTGGTCTGATGAGTCTCGAGATTGTTGAGACATTCAGATGGTAGAGTCAGAATTTGGCGTAAATAGAATGATAACATGGATCCATCATGCCTTGTTACCACTGTGCAGGCTGGTGGTGGTGGTGTAATGGTGTGGGGGATGTTTTCTTGGCACACTTTAGGCCCCTTAGTGCCAATTGAGCATCGTTTAAATGCCACGGCCTACCTGAGCATTGTTTCTGACCATGTCCATCCCTTTATGAGCACCATGTACCCATTCTCTGATAGTTACTTCCAGCAGGATAATGCACCATGTCACAAAGCTTGAATCATTTCAAATTGGTTTCTTGAACATGACAATGAGTTCACTGTACTAAAATGGCCCCAAATGTGACAAAAGAAAAGATTTCAGCACATTATGTACATACCAGACACAGATGAAGTTTATTCTGTGCAGCAACAGACAGAGATCCAGCAGTGATGTACTGAGAGAGAGAAAAACACAGGACATTTCACAGTTCATACTGGAGATTAAAAAGAGAGCCTTTAAAGTAAAACCATTAAATTAAACTTACAATAAGGGATCCCCAGTAGGTTATGCCACTAATGACAGAAATAAGTGGGTACCTGAAGAAAGTGGTGGTGCGTACGATACAAAATAAAAACATCACCACTCCAATCATGATTTGGACAGTCTAGACAGGGCAGATATGAGTCAAGAACTGTTCTTCATAATGGCATAGCATTCATGTTTGAACACACACACACACACACACACACACACACACACACACACACACACACACACACACACACACACACACACACACACACTCACACTCACACTATCACAATAGAAGCTATATTAATGTTTTATGCACTATAAAGCAATCAGACAGGAACACATCTATTAACTTGAGGTCATATGATAACAGCTTTTATTTTCTGTTTCAGTTTTTTACAGAAGAAAATTAGACACTAAGGGCCAGATTTACTAAACAGGGTAAATTAGTGTGAGCGCTATAATCCCATAAAAGCGCCGATGGGAGTGTAAAGTTCAGCACGTGATCTACTGACGACACACATTAAAGAACACAGACACAGCCGATCATTTCCATCATGACCAACACAATCTACCAAGAGCAGCGCAGATTAGCGTCTGGTTTAAGACGGGCCTTTGGGCGGTAAATAATGGAGTAAACACAGTAAACTGATGAGCGCAAACCTTAGTAAATCAGCTTGTGTGATTGATTTAAATACTCTCCTCCCATAAATACTGCATCTGAAAGGGAAACTCCTACAAATGCATAAGCAATAAGATCAGCTGCAGAAATAACCCTGTCCACACATTTACAGCGCTAATGCTTCACTGCGTGTCTTTAGTGAATCCTGACAGAAGTTTTTAACACCAAAAGTTAACACCAACACCACTTTACAAAAAATCCCACCACGTGACCACGTGTACTGTGTCATGTTTATGTTTATGTTTATGTTTATGTTTATGTTTATGTTTTGTTGTGTTTGCTATGTAATGCTTGCTAAATTGCATTCTTGTATTTCTGGAGAGCGTAGGGCGGCGCCTGAATAATCGGCTGCGGCCCGGAGGCTTGCTCCAAACTTCATTTCGTTATACTGTACTTGTACATGTGTAATGACAAATAAACTTCAACTTCAACTTCAACTTCAAAAGAGGGTTTGAGCTGGAGCAAGCTGGTAGTAAATCTGGACCTAAAATATTCCCAAAATCATACACAATTATAATTCATAGTCAAATGCATTACCCCCAATGCCTTTGGTTGTGCTTTGAAAAATTCAGCGAGAGCCGTATTGCCATATGCTCCTCTGATCTCCTGTCCATCATCTCCAATAACAGTATTTTGTGTCACCTGTGGATTTACTTGGATGACCACTGTAGCTTTGTCAGTGGAGATGACCTTGCTGGTTTCCATTTTAGGGAGAGGTTTCACCTGTAATTAAGCATTACATTCTGCAGTTCACAACTCACTAAAGGTTGCTTTATTTTCTGTTTCATGTACAGTTCAGTATTTATGATTAAAGCATCAGCTGATGCCCTTGTCCAGAGTGACTTATAAAACCGTGATACTGCCAGGGTTTCTCAAACAAGGCTTACGTTAGCTTATCTTTGGACTTCTTCCTCTCCTCCGAAAGATCAGAGGATTAAAATTTACACTGTTCACAAATATTTTGCGTGATTGTATGTTTTGTAGCTTAATGTCCAAACAAATCACAAAACTATTAAATAGAACAATAAATGAACAACAGTTTACACTAAGACTCACTGGTGCCAAAAGATGAGGGTTGTTTTTAATTGATGTATATGAATGTGTGTAAATAAATATAGGCATTATAATTACTAAAAGAAAAACTTAAGTGATGCATACAATATTTTACCTGAAATGAGTTGCTGATGAGGATGTCTGATCGCTCTTATGGCGTATCTTTGTGTGTGTGGACTGTGAAGAACTGATAAGGAGGAGCTTGCTTTACACTTTTAAAGATTATGTTGATGCCCTTCCTCCTAAAAGTCAAAGAACTTTACATATAGATAAAAACTACAAGGTAGCATAAATTATGGCCATTGACTGAGGACACAAATATATGTGATTAAAAGCACTAACAGATGAAGGGACGGGAATATTTTTATGTGCAAAAACAAACAACAACTTTATTCAACAATTTCTCCTCGTCTGTGTCAAACTAATCGAGCTAAAGGCAGTTTATCATGGCACATCTGTGGTTGCCTTATATTTCCTTTCCAATCTGCTAGCTGTACCTTTGCTGTTTTGAGTAATGTGAGTTTTGAAGAATCAAAACCATGACTCTGCAACATTGGTCAGGATCATTGCTAACAGATGCAGGAAACAAACTCACCACAAACCACAAGCTGTCATGCACACTGACAGCTTCTTCTTCACTGAACAGAGACCTGGCTTTAATGGATATTAACCTCAGAATTCTGATTCAGACATCTCAAACAGGGGTCCGTTCTTCATACGCCACTAACTTTCAGATTATTGATGATTTGGCATGATCTTGGATTGTTTGGTTCTTCGAAGCTCATCTTGGACTCCAGGTCCATAAGCTCAAACCTGCTCAGGTGCAGCTTATTTCATGTAAACAGAGTTAGACTTTGCGACATTTCTGAGACACTGAATTTGGGATTTTCCTTAGTTGTCAGTTATAATCATCAAAATTAAAAGAAATAAACATTTGAAATATATCAGTCTGTGTGTAATGAATGAATATCATTCACTCATATAGTTTCACTTTTTGAATGGAATTAGTGAAATAAACCAACTTTTTGATGATATTCTAATTATATGACCAGCACCTGTATGTGCATTTATGTTTTTACTCTATATGAGCATATTAGGATATTTCATATATGAGACAAATGTCAAAATATGTATTATACATACATAAACTTATATAATATATTGGATAAAATTGTCAATATATGGAATTGTTCCAATTTCGAATAGGTTTCATATATGTCTTTGCTTTATGTATAGCATATATCGCATATATTGATATTTCATGTATACACATATATTAAATTTCGTGATGGGTAAAATCACAGATTGAGGGGGCTGCGTCTGTGAACAGTTGGATATCAAAGGGGGACAAAACGAGATTGCTATAGAAATAGGATAGGCCATTCCACTGGTTTAGGAACGTTAACCATAAGTTAAGAATTTGTTACGGCATGCTTGAGTTATGGAAATGAGGTCCTCTAGCGAGTGGACAGAGGATGTAAGTTTGCATTTGGAACAATTTGAGTTATCGAGGAGGGTAGATGAGACAAGAATTATTTGGTTGATTTTCTCTTTGGATAGGGATGCCTGGAATTTGACTGAATCTAAATGAATTCAGAGGACGTCTTGGTTATGTAACCCTCGTTCCCTGAAGGAAGGGAACGGAGACTTTACGTCAGTACTGACGAAATGGGGGTTTCGCTTAGAAGCCAATCGCCTCTGAGATCTACAAAACGAGCCAATGGCATGTAAATGCCATGGGTCTGCGGAATTTACATAACGCAACCCCGCTCCACCATGTGGGTATAAAGGGAGTTGCATTGCAGATTCACATTATGTTTACCTGCTGAAGAGCCGAGGCTGAGCCCCCCGGCGGTTCCAGCGGTACAGCTCTTGTGGCAGGGGGACGTAACGTCTCCGTTCCCTTCCTTCAGGGAACGAGGGTTACATATGTAACCGAGACATTCCCTTTCAGTCAGTACACTACGAGTTATGTCAGTACTGATGAAATGGGGGTCCCAATTCAATCTCGCCACAACAGCTGTCTTCCAGCATCCTGTGCTGACCTGAGGTCCCTGCCGTGAAACCTGTCACAAACGAGGGGCTGGGCTCAGCTTACCAAGGTATACTGGGAAGCATATCCCATGTGGAGAAATGCAAAACAATGCCTACCCGCAGGGAGGACTTAGGAACACACATATGGCCCTCGTAGCAGCTAACATATGGAACACTCTGGGGTATCCAGCCGCAGGTGGAATATTTCAACCCGGGGTTATCAAGGTGTCTTGCCAAGGGAAGGCACGTGCTCGAAGAGACTTACCGTGGAATACACATGTGGGGGTTGCCCAGAGGGGGAACCATGCACATGGAAGCACCTAGCCTAACACGAGGGCTGACCAAGCGGGCATGCACTCAGGTGCCGGCATCAACAGTGCTGGAGGAAATCAGGGCTTACTGAGAAACTCACCTGAGAAGATATGCGCACGCATCCAGTCCAGAGAGTGGAATGGCGCAGCAAGCAATGACACCTGAGCCTGTTCAGATACTGGCCCCTTGGGGCGAGTACACGAGAGGAACTGGCTACACTCAGAGATTATGTAATCTAGCGAATGTGTTGGGTGTCGCCCAGCCTGCAGCTCTAAGTCTGTTAGCGAGGCGCCATGCGCTAAGCCCAAGAGGAGACAACACTCAGTGGAGTGTGCCGAGACCCCTAGGGGGCATGGCATGCCCTGAACCATAAGCTCAATGGTGTGACAACCTCTGCTTGGAGAGAGCCTTCCCTTTCTGCTGCTCTCCGAAACAGACAAGAACTGGTCAGAGGTCCTGAACACTGCGATCGGTCTACGTAAGCGCAAGGGTGCGTACTGGACAGTGCAGTGTCAAGGCTGGGTCTACCTCCTCCAAGGCAGCGCTTGCAGGTTCAGCACCTGAAGAGGTGGGAACCTTGGGCACACATACAAGCCAGGGTTATCAAGCTCAGGTTATCACGTGACAGTAAGCCAGCTTGAATTCCAGGCACGCTTCGTCACCGACAAAGCCTGCAGGTCTCATACCCCCTTGATAGGAGCTAGGCAATCAAGAGCGTCACTTTTCATTGAAAGGAACTTACAACTCAAAAGGACGGCGAAGCTCAAAGCAAGCACTCAGCAGGGTAGATAACACCACTGCGACGTCACAAGAGGGCATAAGACCTGCGGATCAGGTTGTGCTGTCCTACCATTTTAGAGTCCACCAGGTTGTGGTGAGCCAATATAGCGACCCTGCTTGGAGGAAGGAGAGCACAGACCCGAAAAGGCATTTCCTGGGGTCTTCCGTGGAAGAGCGCCAGGTGACGAAGAGGTTCCACTTCAGCACATAGGCCTGTCATAGACAAGGCCCTGGCAGAAGTGAAGGTAGCCACCATGTGTTGGTAGGGAACAAAACCTGCCGCATCCTGTCAGGGCCCACATAAGTAGGATACCACAGACAGGGACGTGGGTGCCAGGGTGCCCCGTCTCTGAGTAAGGAGGTCCTACCTCAGAGGGCTCGACCAGGGAGGACAGTAAATCCAGTTTTGTAAAGACGGATGCTCCCTGCAACCTCTCGAAGGCTGAAAGCATCAACAGCAAAGGATAAGTATTCTTTACCATGATGTTGTTCAGCCCTCTGTAATCAATACAAGGTCGCAGGGAACCATCCTTCTTACCCACAAAAAAGAACCCCGAAAAAAGAACAATCGGATAAAACACTTTTCTGGTAATACTGGCAAAAAGCTTGTTGCTTAAGGTCATTTGGGTAATTGCATTTGCTGCACGGAGCACTCCTTCACTGCTACACTCTGTAAGGGACACGTGCCCCCAGTCTGCTATTTCAGAGGGACATACCACTGCTTTCCAAATGTCCTATTATTGTCTTTTCCAGTATCAGAGTTTTTTTTTTAAAAAGTCATTCAAATGTTTTGCTGTCCGTTTGTGGCTGGGGAGATTTCAGCATTTGGTTTTGTTTTGGGGGGTTATCACTAGGGTTGGGTACCGAAACCCAGTACCGTATCTATATAATCGGAACAGAACACAGATTTCGGTGCCTCATTGCAGTGCCTCATTTCGGTGCCACTTAAATTCAAACGTGCTTTTGCGCTTTGGCTGGCGCTGAGCCAGAGACAGACGCGCTCAGCGATCAACAATCCTTTCAGACAGTTATAATTTGACTGTGTGTCTTATTTATATCAAATACTCATTATATAGTTAACTATATGGTTTACTCAGTTCTTCTCCCAGTTCACCGGTCACTTACTTTCATGTATTTTGTGAGACATGATGTAAATCCGACAGATCCGATTCTCTGAGGTGCAAACTAACATGGCGGCGCCCATCGCACATTATAGATCAACTGACACACATTCACTTGCACATATTTGAAAATCCAAATATCAGATACTTCATGACATAGTTAACAAGTTTGTGTATATTTTGAATAAAAAATAAATAAAATAAAACAATAGCCTACATCTGTCATACAGTGCTATTGTGGCTGCCGTGTGTCATGTGAGAAGCACGATGCAACACGTCACCATGGAAACAATAAGGCAATGCGTTCTAAAATATTTAGCCAGAGAATATGATCACATTTCTGCAAAATAATGCTGAACCTTGAAGCTGGTTTGTAGCAGACCAAGAATACAGACTTCTTTGCTGTTATTAGTGTTGTAACTGTTATTTAGTGTTAAATTAGGCCTGTTGTTGTTGAGATAGGTGGCTTAGGATTTACTGTGAATTTAAGTAAATTTGTTGTGTTTTGCATTTATTTATATTTATATATTTAAGTATACTTTAATGTTTTAATACAGTTTTCAATTTAAAGAATTTATCTTTACCCAACCCTAGTTATGACTGCTCTCCCTGATCTTATCCATGCTAGGCTGCAGGGATGGGCCGAGCATTTTAGGGTTCTCTCTCAGAACAATGTTAATCATCTTTGACAATAGTGGTGCTTACAGAATTATGATTCCAGACAAACATACCTGGTCCTCAACTGTATGATAAAAATATACTTACCCCCAAAATCAAATGTAAAATCAACAGATAGAATTTGCCGCCCATTCTATCTGCCGAGGGAGTTTTCCTCGGTCATCACCACTGCCGTTTACATTCCATTTACATTCCACCACAGGCAGACACAGGGCTGGCTTTATCTGGCCTTCATGATGTTACCAGCAGCTTCATAAACAAACACCCCAATGCTGCTTTCATTGTCGAGGGCGATTTTAACAATGCAAACCTAAAGAAAGTCTTGCCAAACTTTCACCAGCATGTCTCCTGTCCTACACAAGGAGCAAACACACTGGATCATTGCTACTCTTTGTTTAAGAACACCTATAAAGCCCATTCACTACCAGCATTTGGCAAATCGGAACATGCCGCCATTTTCCTCACACCTGAATACAGACAAAGGCTCGTTCAGGAACCCCCGGTGAGGTGGGAAGTTAAACGTTGGTCACCCCATTCAGGGACTGCGCTACAGGCAGCTCTTGATGACGTCGACTGGGACATGTTCCGGGCGAGTTCATCTGACATCAGCAAGTTCACAGATGTGGCGCTTTGCTTCATCAACACGCTTACAGAGCAAGCCACACAAACAATAACAATAACGTCCTTCTCAAATCAAAAACCGTGGGTGGACAATTCAATCCGTGCTGCAGTGAACACACGCACTGCCGCATACAACGCCGGTCTCCTAACAGGGAATATGAATGACTATAAATCATCCTGCTATGCTCTCCGACACGCAGTTAAAGCCACAAAGCTCCGTTATAAGGATCGAGTGGAGTCTCATTTCCAACTCAACGACTCCCGGCGCATGTGGCAGGGACTGAGGACCATCTGTGCTTTTGGATCTAAATCCTCTGCAGAGGTGAGAGCTGATCCGTTGCTTGTGAACGAGTTAAACTCTTTCTATGCTCGCTTTGATTGTAATCACGGCAGCGTGACTCCGCCAAGTGACGCGTCAGAGGGAATTACTCAGAGTAGCAACAACCACGTGATCTCTGTCTCGGAGGATGAAGTTCGGAGGGCACTCAAGCGTGTTGATGTCAGGAAAGCTGCCGGGCCGGATGGTATTTCAGGTCATGTTCTGCGGTCCTGTGCTGATCAGCTTGCCAGGTTGTTTACATCCTTCTTTAATGAGTCCCTCGCTACATCTGTGGTCCCCACCTCCTTCAAAAAATCCACCATCATCCCTGTCCCTAAGAACAGTAAACCCTCTTGCCTAAATGACTATCGTCCAGTGGCTCTCACATCTATAGTCATGAAGGTCTTTGAGAGACTCATTAAAAACACCATTTGCTACTTCATTCCTGACACTTTGGACTCTCTTCAGTTTGCCTATCGTCCCAATAGATCGACTGAAGATGCCATCTCTCATGTCCTCCACTCCTCCCTCACTCACATCGACAGCAAAAGTGGGAACTACGTAAGGCTGCTATTTATTGACTATAGCTCAGCCTTTAACACCATAGTTCCCATTAAGCTAACCGCCAAACTCCTGGATCTTGGCCTGAATTCTTCTCTCTGCCACTGGATTGAAGACTTCCTCACTGGCAGGCCTCAGGTGGTGAGAATAGGCCAGTTCACCTCCACCTCCATCACCCTGAGTGTGGGAGCTCCACAGGGTTGCGTCCTGAGTCCCGTGCTCTACTCTCTCTACACGCATGACTGTTTGTCCACACACAGCTCCACCTCTATCATCAAATTTGCTGATGATACTGTTGTCCTGGGCCTCATTTCCAACAACATGAGACGGCATACTTGGACGAGGTGGAGCAACTAACATCATGGTGCCAGGACAACTGTCTCTCTCTGAATGTTGGCAAGAAAAAAAAGAACTGATTGTGGACTTCAGGAAGAGACAGCAACGGACATACTCCCCTCTCATGATCAGCGGGTCACCAGTAGAGAGAGTGAGCAGCTTCAAGTACCTGGGTGTAAACATCTCCGAGGACCTGACCTGGACTGCACACATTCAGACACAGGTGAAAAAAGCCAGGCAAAGACTGTACCACCTGCGCCAGCTGAGGAAATTCAGGGTTTCACCAGCTATCCTGAAAACTTTCTATTTAGGGGCGATAGAAAGTGTATTAACTCAGTGCATCACAGCGTGGTATGGGAACAGCACCAGTCATGACTGCAAAGCCCTGCAAAGAGTCATGCGCTTATCCGAGCGTATCTCAGGGTCAGCTCTCCCATCTCTGCAGGACGTCTACACCAAACGCTGCAAAGGTAGAGCTACTAAGATCATCAAGGACTCTAATCACCCTGCAAACCTAGAGCTAATATATATATATATATATATATATATATATATATATATATATATATATATATATATATATATATATATATATATATATATATATATATATATATATTAGTACTTTTTATTCTATTTCTATTATAATTTCCTCTTTGTGTTTTTAATTGTGAATTTGCACTGTCCATGGAGCGGACCTTTTTACATGTATACTGTGAATCTTGAATCTTGAAGCAATAAAACTTTTTCATTTTAAAAAAAAAAAAAAAAAAAGATTAAAAAAAAAAAGAAGAGCCACAAAAGGGATTTTGCATCAACAAAAATTTATTTGATGTACTTTCAATTCTTAATTCTCACTTCTCAAAAACACTCTGTTGAATCATCCGATGCAACAATGTGAGATATTAATTCCTCTCAACCTTTGGCTGTTAGGATTTCCTCACTGTGATTCAGTATTCCTGGGAAGTAACAGATGTTTTAGTACACAAGACACTCAGACTCTTTATCAGGTGTAATTTTACTTATAAGGTCCATACACCATTCAGACTATTATTATAGGCTATACTGTGATGAAGTGAAAAGCCCACTGTCACCCACTTCAACAGTCTAGCAGTAGGAAAAGGCTGTGGTTTACAATGAAGTGGGTACGGAAAGTATTCAGACCCCCTTACATTTTTCACTCTGTTATATTGCAGCCATTTGCTAAAATCATTTAAGTTCATTTTTTTTCTCATTAATGTACACACAGCACCCCATATTGACAGAAAAACACAGAATTGTTGACATTTTGCAGATGCATTAAAAAAGAAAAACTGAAATATTACATGGTCCTAAGTATTCAGATCCTTTGCTGTGACACTCATATATTTAACTGCTGTCCATTTCTTCTGATCATCCTTGAGATGGTTCTACACCTTCATTTGAGTCCAGCTGTGTTTGATTATACTGATTGGACTTGATTAGGAAAGCCACACACCTGTCTATGTAAGACCTTACAGATCACAGTGCATGTCAGAACAAATGAGAATCATGAGGTCAAAGGAACTGCCTGAAGAGCTCAGAGACAGAATTGTGGCAAGGTTACAAAAAAGAATTCTGCTGCACTTAAGGTTCCTAAGAGCACAGTGGCCTCCATAATCCTTAAATGGAAGACGTTGGGGACGACTAGAACCCTTCCTAGAGCTGGCCGTCCGCCCAAACTGAGCTATATGGGGAGAAGAGCCTTGGTAAGAGAGGTAAAGAAGAACCCAAAGATCACTGTGGCTGAGCTCCAGAGATGCAGTCGGGAGATGGGAGAAAGTTGTAGAAAGTCAACCATCACTGCAGCCCTCCACCAGTCGGGGCTTTATGGCAGAGTGGCCCGACGGAAGCCTCTCCTCAGTGCAAGACACATGAAAGTCTGCGTGGAGTTTGCTAAAAAACACCTGAAGGACTCCAAGATGGTGAAAAATAAGATTATCTGGTCTGATGAGACCAAGATAGAACTTTTTGGCCTTAATTCTAAGCGGTATGTGTGGAGAAAACCAGGCACTGCTCATCACCTGTCCAATACAGTCCCAACAGCATGGTGAAGCATGGTGGTGGCAGCACCTTCTCCAGAGTGCTCAAGACCTCAGACTGGGCCGAAGGGTCATTGTCTTGTTGGAAGGTGAACCTAAGCACACAACTAAAATAAAGAAGGAGTGGCTTCACAACAACTCTGTGACTGTCCTTGAGTGGCCCAGCCAGAGCCCTGACTTAAACCCAATTGAGCATCTCTGGAGAGACCTGAAAATGGCTGTCCACCAACATTTACCATCCAACCTGACAGAACTGGAGAGGATCTGCAAGGAGGAATGGCAGAGGATCCCCAAATCCAGGTGTGAAAAACTTTTTTATCTTTACCAAAAAGACTCATGGCTGTATTAGATCAAAAGGGTGCTTCTACTAAATACTGAGCAAAGGGTCTGAATACTTAGGACTTAGGACTTAGGATACTTAATTAATTTTATCAAATGGCTGCAAAATAACAAAGAGTGAAAAATTTAAGGGGGGTCTGAATACTTTCCGTACCCACTGTATAACAGTAGTAAATTAATGACATTTTTTTATTTTGGCTGTTGGGATAAATGCTGACTGCCACCCTGGTTATATCTAATAATTCCATCATTTCCAGTAAATCGTTTACCTGGTTTAGTGCCACATTGACCACTGTAGAGTTTCTGTTATAGGTGGCTTTGCAGGCAAATCCTGAGATACAGATGGAGATGATGAACTGAGTAATGGAGAACACCAGAAATATTCCACTGATCCCCAGATAATATCTCTGAAAAATATAGATCATATAAAAATAGATTACAAATAATATCCCATCAATTATTGAGGTGCTAAAAGTTCATATTATACTATAAAGAGGCATCATATGGCCTTTTCAAGTCACATGGACTACTTTGTAACTTTTATGATGCCTTTTGTTTCATTTGAAGCATAATTTCCAGTCATCATAACTGTATGGAAAAGACTGAAAAGCACAATCTTTATTAGTAAAAATTAGTTTCAATGAAATAGTTTCTGATTAGTTTCTTACAAAATAAATGATAATTTTTGGGTGAACTATTAAAGTAAACAGCAATTAAAAAAATAAAAACATTTGAACAGATTACATTGTACATGTAGTACCTTCAAATTTGAACAGACGTCACTAGAACAATTAAGGTAATAGTAGCGCCACATTGGACTGGAAATGATTGCCATCTCTATGGACATCAGAACAATGGCTATCGCTGCAGTAATGGCACTGAGCACATTCATTATAAGAGATGCTTTCACCTACAGGGGGAAAAAGCTGACATGTGAATGGTGACATATAGTAATAGTAAGGGTGTACATTTATAAAACGTCCTGAAGTGCAGTTTTAAATATGTAAATTGATATGAATGTGTCATTGTTCTATAAGAAAGCTGAGATTAATGTGCAAGCTTTTTTCAGAGGACTTTTTAATGCTTTAACAAATAGCATGTAAATTAAAGTTAAAAATATAAAATTTAAATTAAAGTGACGTGACGGCCAAGTACGGTAACCCGTACTCAGAATTTGTCCTCTGCTTTTAACCCGTCCACGTTAGTGCACACACACATTAGGAGTAGTGAGTAGGGAACACACACACTTCAAACCTACAAGGGTAACTTTCATATTACAGAAGAACATCACATGCTTCACAATATCATAGAAATAAAAAAGATAGAGCAGGAAAAGAGAAAGAAAGAAAACAGAGAGGGTACATATCTGTATATTGCTGAACAAGCATAGACACTTTTTATATGAAAGTAAGAACATCATATTGCAGTTGCTTTAATTGCTTTGCTATTTTTACTCCTTCTCAAGCACTGTAAAATTGGGTTTGCCGTTTATAAATATATTTATTTATTAATCATCACTATTGCTTCAATGCACATGATAAGTGTGCCATTATTTGTTGTGTAGTCACGTGTGTGTTCAAGCAAGCCAGATATGCACAGATTCTGCGCAATACACTGTATTTATTATATCATGATGATTCACCAGCTGAGCTAAATCTGTGCAGATTTGGATTACACTTTGCGCCCAGAAAAAATACAGAAAAAAGTATCCCCCCCAATATTAATTTCCTATGTGGCGTCTACTGAGCCCCCAAACATCCTGCGTGTGACTTTCTTTTGTCACACTAACATACAATCAGATACCATTTCATTTTTTTCTGTGAAGATGTGAGAAAAGTCATCAAGTTTCATGCCATTTAGATGAAAGTATAATTTTTTTTTTTAATATGATAGCAAACGTCATTAGTAGTTGCCCATGACCTCAACAGCACATAAGGGTTAGATGCTTTGCTGCTAATGGATGATGATATCT
The DNA here is from genome assembly GCA_018749465.1 of Paracanthobrama guichenoti. Classification (NCBI taxonomy): domain Eukaryota; kingdom Metazoa; phylum Chordata; class Actinopteri; order Cypriniformes; family Gobionidae; genus Paracanthobrama; species Paracanthobrama guichenoti. Next base: position 20,483,564 of record CM031959.1, on the reverse strand, counting down.
GGACTGCTGCTATATGTTTGACAGGTTGTGATGATTTAAACTGCACAACAGTTTCTTGAGTAATAGTAGTGTATGAATACATTAGAAACAATGTGACAAAAGAACAGATTTCAGCACATTATGTACATACCACACACAGATGAAGTTTATTCTGTGCAGCAACAGACAGAGATCCAGCACTGATGTACTGAGAGAGAAACACAGGACATTTCACAGTTCATACTGGAGATTAAAAAGAGAGCCTTTAAAGTAAAACCATTAAATGAAACTTACAATAAGGGATCCCCAGTAGGTTATGCCACTAATGACAGAAATAAGTGGGTACCTGAAGATATCGGTGGTGTGCACGATACCAAATAAAAACATCACCACTCCAATCATGATTTGGACAGTCTAGACAGGGCAGATATGAGTCAAGAACTGTTCTTCATAGTGGCATAGCATTCATGTTTGAGCACACACACACACACACACACACACACACACACACACACACACACACACACACACACACACACACACACACACACACACACACACACACACACACACACACACACACACACACACACACACACACACACACACACACTCTAGAAGCTATATTAATGTTTTATGCACTATACAGCAATCAGACAGGAACACATCTATTAACTTGAGGTCATATGATAACAGCTTTTATTTTCTGTTTCAGTTTTTTACAGAAGAAAATTAGACACTAAGGGCCAGATTTACTAAACATGGTAAATTATTGTGAGCGCTATAATCCCATAAAAGCGCCGATGGGAGTGTAAAGTTCAGCACGTGATCTACTGACGACACACATTAAAGAACACAGACACAGCCGATCATTTCCATCATGACCAACACAATCTACCAAGAGCAGTGCAGATTAGCGTCTGGTTTAAGACGGGCCTTTGGGCGGTAAATAATGGAGTAAACACAGTAAACTGATGAGCGCAAACCTTAGTAAATCAGCTTGTGTGATTGATTTAAATACTCTCCTCCCATAAATACTGCATCTGAAAGGAAACTCCTACAAATGCATAAGCAATAAGATCAGCTGCAGAAATAACCCTGTCCACACATTTACAGCGCTAATGCTTCACTGCGTGTCTTTAGTGAATCCTGACAGAAGTTTTTAACACCAAAAGAGGGTTTGAGCTGGAGCAAGCTGGTAGTAAATCTGGACCTAAAATATTCCCAAAATCATACACAATTATAATTCATAGTCAAATGCATTACCCCAATGCCTTTGGTTGTGCTTTGAAAAATTCAGCGAGAGCCGTGATTGCCATATGCTCCCTCTGATCTCCTGTCCATCATCTCCAATAACAGTATTTTGTGTCACCTGTGGATTTACTTGGATGACCACTGTAGCTTTGTCAGTGGAGATGACCTTGCTGGTTTCCATTTTAGGAGAGGTTTCACCTGTAATTAAGCATTAAATTCTGCAGTTCACAACTCACTAAAGGTTGCTTTATTTTCTGTTTCATGTACAGTTCAGTATTTATGATTAAAGCATCAGCTGATGCCCTTGTCCAGAGTGACTTATAAAACCGTGATACTGCCAGGGTTTCTCAAACAAGGCTTACGTTAGCTTATCTTTGGACTTCTTCCTCTCCTCCGAAAGATCAGAGGATTAAAATTTACACTGTTCGCAAATATATTTGCGTGATTGTATGTTTTGTAGCTTAATGTCCAAACAAATCACAAAACTATTAAATAGACCTTTATGGGCCAAAATATAGCAATAAATTATGTTTTATTAACATAGTTCAGGAGGAACACGTCAAAATAAGCTACTCAAGTGTCACCAGCTGTCTATAATCAATAATCAACAAATCTACCCAATCAGCACAAAGTCAAGCCATATATAATCACAGTCAAACTCACCTAAGGATTCTCTACAGTCTTCAGAATCCCTCCACCACCCTGGCACCCTGTACTTCCTATACTTACTCTATCTGACTTATTTGTAAGTTTGAACTTGTGAAATGAACAACAGTTTACACTAAGACTCGCTGGTGTCAAAAGATGAGGGTTGTTTTTAATTGATGTATATGAATGTGTGTAAATAAATATAGGCATTATAATTACTAAAAGAAAAACTTAAGTGATGCATACAATATTTTACCTGAAATGAGTTGCTGATGAGGATGTCTGATCGCTCTTATGGCGTATCTTTGTGTGTGTGGACTGTGAAGAACTGATAAGGAGGAGCTTGCTTTACACTTTTAAAGATTATGTTGATGCCCTTCCTCCTAAAAGTCAAAGAACTTTACATATAGATAAAAACTACAAGGTAGCATAAATTATGGCCATTGACTGAGGACACAAATATATGTGATTAAAAGCACTAACAGATGAAGGGACGGGAATATTTTTATGTGCAAAAACAAACAAAATAACGTCTTTATTCAACAATTTCTCCTCGTCTGTGTCAAACTAATCGAGCTAAAGGCAGTTTATCATGGCACATCTGTGGTTGCCTTATATTTCCTTTCCAGTCTGCTAGCTGTACCTTTGCTGTTTTGAGTAATGTGAGTTTTGAGGTATCAAAACCATTACTCTGTTTACTGAAATATTGGTCAGGATCATTGCTAACAGATGCAGGAAACAAACTCACCACAAACCACAAGCTGTCATGCACACTGACAGCTTCTTCTTCACTGAACAGAGACCTGGCTTTAATGGATATTAACCTCAGAATTCTGATTCAGACATCTCAAACAGGGGTCCGTTCTTCATACGCCACTAACTTTCAGATTATTGATGATTTGGCATGATCTTGGATTGTTTGGTTCTTGAAGCTCATCTTGGACTCCAGGTCCATAAGCTCAAACCTGCTCAGGTGCAGCTTATTTCATGTAAACAGGATTAGACTTTGCGACATACTTTGTAATTGTGTCTTATATTTTTATGCTGAAAGTTGTGTACCATGGATTCATGTTTAATTATGTTTACTTAAGTTCTATCTGGCCAAAATAAATGTTAACCTTGATTTATCTTGTATTATTCTGAAATCGCTATTCTAGTATGGATCAATGCAGAGTCCTTTATTACCGCAAATCTTTTGCCCAGGATAGATCAAACCGAGGACTTTTGAGTTAATCTGATAATCTTACTGTGTGTTGAAGTTGAAGTTGAAGTTTATTTGTCATTACACATGTACAAGTACAGTATAACGAAATGAAGTTTGGAGCAAGCCTCCGGGCCGCAGCCGATTATTCAGGCGCCGCCCTACGCTCTCCAGAAATACAAGAATGCAATTTAGCAAGCATTACATAGCAAACACAACAAAACATAAACATAAACATAAACATAAACATGACACAGTACACGTGGTCACGTGGTGGGATTTTTTGTATGGAGTGGGAGAGGAGATAGATAACAGACAGGCAGACGGATGGGGCGGGGAGGGAATAAGGTCAGGTATGTATGGTGCGAGTGAGTCTGAGATTGTGTTGTGTGAGAATGTTAGCCATAACTTCAGATGTTTTCGAGTTCAGTTCTATGGTTTGTCCTTGAAGGGAGATAAGGCAGTGCACAGGGAAAGATAGCAGACAGCTGCCCGGCTGACCTCCCAACCGAGAGATAGGGACCAAGTGAGGTTCGTTGGGCTAGTTGATTAGGTCAGGCAAATACAATTTATTATTTTTTAATCCATTTGATGATCTTCGGTAATTTGTCCGGATCATAATCAATCAATCAGATCTGGTCCTCAGCATTCGCGTCGGTCTGTGCAGTTTCCCTAGATATTACGTCCAGCCTCATGGCCAGACCGGTTACAGTCCGTAAAAGTTCACCGATCTGACCCCCGATAGAGCCCACTCTACCCTGCGTATCCGCAGTCCGGACTGCGTTGTTACGGTTCAGTTCCTCAATTCCTATCACTTTCTGATCTAATTCCTTCAGACGGTCACACACAACCCCGAAGCATTCTTTAATTTCCACAGACAGCGGCTGGGTGAATTTGCTTGCAGCTGTCTTACCAATCTTCCGATAGGTCAGGGCAATCCCAAAGCCAAAGAATAGGAACCCCGCCATCAATAATCCAATCATGTATAAATCTTCCGCATCCTCCACGGACAGAGCCTCCAGGCACAGGACTTGCCAGTTGTTCCATGCGTCCCTCACGTACCCTAAAGGTCCCGTCCGGGCAGGTGGGTTCTCCCGGGGCACCCTTCCTTAGTGAGAAAATCTTGTCGATCGCGCTGATTGACCAGTTAATCAATTCCATTTCAGTATTTTCAGGAGTCCAGCAAAGCAGCAGTCAGAGAAGAGAAGAGACGAAACACTAGACAAAACAAAACAGCGCGAGAGCCAGCAGGGAGCAGAGAGAAAACACGTCTGCACGGATTGAAGGACAGAAAGGAAAAAGTGTGTGTGTGTGTGTGTGTGTGTGTGTGTGTGTGAGCTGTGAGCTGTGAGGTGTGAGCTGTGAGCTGTGAGCTCTGGACTCTGGAAGAACACTCAGGAGTCAAAACTGCAGTGGCTTTGGATCAGAACCAGAGAGACCAGAGACAAGAGTAGATCACTCACCTTTCCTTTGAGACTGGAAACTCCTGCAGAACAAACACAGCATTTATCATCAAGAATTCAATCAATGAAGCAATGACCTTCAGAAAGCAGATGTCACTGGCTCTCATCATCTCCTCCATGTCTTTGATTGTGTGTGAAAGAGCTGAGATGTGTGTGTTCATCTCCTCCAGCTTCTCCTTCATCATCTGCTGCTTCTGCTCCTCTTCCTCCCTCAGTGCAGTGATTGTAGCTTCTTCTTCATCTCTGAGGAACTGATGAAGCTTCTTAAACTGCTGTTTAATCTGACGCTCTGTGTGCTCAGCCTGAGACTGAAATCAAATCACATTCGCTTCAATCATCTCAATCCACACACATCAACACTTCACATCATTCATATCAGAGAGAAACTCCCGTACCCGACATAACGGATCCAGAAGCAGATGCTGCTCGTCGTTTACAGAAATATCCCATATATTATGTATGTTTATGTATGTATAATACATATTTTGACATATATGAAATATCCTAATATGCTCATATAAATACATAAATGCACATTTATGCACAGCTATCAGAAATTCCATATATTGACATATATCTCTATTCCACATATTATATGTTTAAATTATATTTGTGACAAATCACTATCACTGACAAATGCCGTAGTCTTAGTATAGATGTTATGTATAAAACAAATGAAATTTAAAATATTATTTTTATTTTTTAATTTTTTTATTGTCAGGTGAGGCAAGGGATGAAGGACTCAAGGATGCAGAAGTTAATGGGCTTTTTATTAGACTTCAAAAATAAACCATTAAAACACAAACAAACCCCTTCATGCTTGTAACTGACTCGTTTTTTATACAATAAGAAAGCTTGACTCTGTCCTTCATTCAATGCAGACGTGTTTTCTCTCTGCTCCCGCTGTGCTCTGGCGCTTGGTATTTTGTCCTTTTCTTTTTCTCTCTGACCCGCTGCTTGCTGGACTCCTGAAAATACTGAAATGGAATTGATTAACTGGTCAATCAGCGCGATCGATAGGATTTTCTCACAAAGGAAGGGTGCCCCGGGAGAACCCACCTGCCCGGACGGGACCTTTGCTGCAGGGTACGTGATGGACGCATGGAACAACTGGCAAGTCCTGTGCCTGGAGGCTCTGTCCGTGGAGGATGCAGAAGATTTATACATGATTGGATTATTGATGGCGGGGTTCCTATTCTTTGGCTTTGGGATTGCCCTGACCTATCGGAAGATTGGTAAGACAGCTGCAAGCAAATTCACCCAGCCGCTGTCTGTGGAAATTAAGGAATGCTTCGGGGTTGTGTGTGACCGTCTGAAGGAATTAGATCAGAGAGTGATAGGAATTGAGGAACTGAACCGTGTAATAACGCAGTCCGGACTGCGGATACGCAGGGTAGAGTGGGCTCCACCGGGGTCAGATCGGTGAACTTTACGGACTGTAACCGGTCTGGCCATGAGGCTGGACGTAATGTCTAGGGAAACTGCACACGGACCGGACGCGAGTGCTGAGGACCAGAACTGATTGATTCATTATGATCCGGACAAATTACCGAAGATCATCAAATGGATTAAAAAATTATATTTGCCTGACCTAATTCAACTACCCCACCGAACCTCACTTGTCCCTATCTCTCGGTTGGGAGGTCAGCCTGACAGCTTGGTCTGCTATCTTTTCCTGTGCACTGCCTTATCTCCCATCAAGGACAAACCATAGAACTGAACTCGAAAACATCTGAAGTTATGGCTAACATTCTCACACAACACAATCTCAGACTCACTCGCACCATACACTCCCGATCCCGATCCCAGCCCCCCTCCATCCATCTGCCTGTCCTTATCTATCTCCTCTCCCACTCCATACAAAAAATCCCATCACGTGACCACGTGTACTGTGTTATGTTATGTTTTGTTGTGTTTGCTATGTAATGCTTGCCAACTGCATTCTTGTATTTCTGGAGAGCGTGTGGCGGCGCCTGAAAAGGCTGCGGCCCGGAGGCTTGCTCCAAACTTCATTTCGTTATACTGTACTTGTACATGTGTAATGACAAATAAACTTGAAACTTGAAACTTGAAGCCTCATAAAAGGGGAATTCACTTTTGCCAATAGTTTGTGTTCAAACTAACTGTAAGAGTCTCAATGAGGGAGTGAAAATAAATCGTATCTATTGAATCACTGAATGATAACATAGTAACAATTTGCACATGGTGGAAATCCAAGACAGCATTGTGGTCCATGTATCACCTGATCATTCAATTATTTCATTTAATCTAGCAAATGAAAAACGGGCAAAACAGATCGATATTTAGTTTTTCGGTGGTTCTGAATGAACCAAAAATGAAAGCTGATGTCTTTTTCCAAACTATTTACTACTAAGGACTACTATATACAGGTTCATAATTAATGTGAATAATGCATAATATAGAATAAATTCTAAAGTGAAAAACATGATAACTCTCTAGTAATGACTGAAGTGTTACTATCCAAAACCTTACAAAAAACCTCATAAACTATGATTTCAGTCATTACTAGAGAGTTATCATGATCTTCACTTTAGAATACTGATCCAAATAATTATTAATTAGTAACACTTGAGTCATTGCATGTGGGTTACCTTTACTTTAGAATTAATTATACATTATGCATTAATGAAGGAACAGTATTCTAAAGTGTTACCAAACTGATTATACAAATGGTAATCGATACACGAAAAAAACATGGTTACCACACTTTTATAATAAAAAATGGTAAATGGCAAAGGTGTCAGTCCATAAGTTACTGACCTGTTGGAACCGTGCAGTTATGTGTTGCCAAAAGTTCTCCTTACCCTATCCCCACTCAATGGAGTTTAACTAATGCTGTCTAAACATTCTGCTATATAGTAATTATCTTTGTGGTTATAATGTTCAGATTGTATTAAAACTGATTTAGAGAGTTTTGATGCGGTCATGTGGTTGCAGTTACTGGTTGAAATGTTGTGTGTTGTACTGACAGGTTTTTATTATTTTGTGTACCCCATTTAGATCATTTCAGCTCAATGACAGAAACACCTTTCTGTGCAATACAGTTCAATAACACCACAAACTGCATCCTCCAAAATGACCATACACTTGAGGAAATGCTTCTCTAAAACACTTTCAACAAATCTGAATATTATAACTTAGCCATTATTTATCGAAGGACTGCTGTGTTTGATTTCATTAGTTTTAGCTTAGTGAACCTAAAATATGACATCTGATTGTAGTGGTTCCTATACATATCTAAAGAATAAAGGGTACAATGAATTTCATGCTGGTTGTGCCTACTTAAGAAAACCTTACTTTTTAATTCTAATTTTCTGAGATACTGAATTTGGGATTTTCCTTAGTTGTCAGTTATAATCATCAAAATTAAAAGAAATAAACATTTGAAATATATCAGTCTGTGTGTAATGAATGAATATCATTCACTCATATAGTTTCACCCGCCCCACCGTGTGGGTATAAAGGGACTGCAGACTCGCATTATGTTTACCTGCTGAAGAGCCGAGGCTGAGCGCCTGGCGGTTCCAGCGGTTCCAGCGGTATAGCTGTTGTGGCAGGGGGACGTAACGTCTCCGTTCCCTTCCTTCAAGGAACGAGGGTTACATATGTAACCGAGACATTCCCTTTCAGTCAGTACACTACGGGTTATGTCAGTACTGACGAAATGGGGGTCCCAATTCAATCTCACCACAACGGCTGTCTTCCAGCATCCTGTGCTGACCTGAGCTCTTTCTGACCTGGGAAGCGTATCCCATGTGGAGAAATGCAAAACAATGCCTACCCGCAGGGAGGACTTAGGAACACACATATGGCCCTCGTAGGAGCGAAAAGTTGGGTGTCGCCCAGCCTGCAGCTCTAAGTCTGTTAGCGAGGCGCCATGCACTAAACCCAAGAGGAGACAACACTCAGTGGAGTGTGCCGAGACCCCTAGGGGGCATGGCATGCCCTGAACCATAAGCTCAATGGTGTGACAACCTCTACTTGGAGAGAGCCTTCCCTTTCTGCTGCTCTCCAAAACAGACAAGAACTGGTCAGAGGTCCTGAACACTGCAATCGGTCTACGTAAGCGCAAGGGCGCGTATTGGGCAGCCAGTGTCAAGGCTGGGTCTGCCTCCTCCAAAGCAGCGCTTGCAGGTTCAGCACCTGAAGAGGTGGGAACCTTGGGCACACATCCAAGCCGGGGTTATCAAGCTCAGGTTATCACGTGACAGTAAGCCAGCTTGAATTCCAGGCACGCTTCGTCACCGAAAAAGCCTGCAGGTCTCATACCCCCTTGATAGGAGCTAGGCAATCAAGAGCGTCACTTTTCATTGAAAGGAACTTACAACTCAAAAGGACGGCGAGGCTCAAAGCAAGCACTCAGCAGGGTAGATAACACCACTGTGAGGTCACAAGAGGGCATAAGTCCTGCGGATCAGGTTGTGCTGTCCTAACATTTTAGAGTCCACCAGGTTGTGGTGAGCCAATATAGCGACCCTGCTTGGAGGAAGGAGAGCACAGACCCGAACAGGCAGAGCCTATCTTTCTCCGTGGAAGAGCGCCAGGTGATGAAGAGGTTCCACTTCAGCACATAGGCCTGTCATAGACAAGGCCCTGGCAGAAGTGAAGGTAGCCACCATGTGTTGGTAGGGAACAAAACTTGCCGCATCCTGTCAGGGCCCACATAAGTAGGATACCACAGACAGGGACGTGGGTGCCAGGGTGCCCCGTCTCTGAGTAAGGAGGTGCTACCTCAGAGGGCTCGACCAGGGAGGAGCTGTCGCAAAGGAGTAAGAGTTCATAGAACCAGCTCCGGCCGGGCCAATATGGGGCGACCAAAGGAGCTGCTCCTTGCCCTCTGTGATCAGCACAAAACCTGTGCAAGACTGCTCACTGGGAAAACGTGATGCTTGCATGGGCCCCGCAGCCTGCTGAGCCTAGTAGGCAATGGGAAGAGAGAGAGGGAGGCGACAGGGTTACCTGTGCATTGCTGAGCTGTTCCCAAATCAGCTGGCCGTTAGGGGATGGAGTCTACATTCCTACATTCCTACATTTCTACATACACACACTATACAGTTAAGTGGCGAACCCTGAAAGCTTGTAGGCTGCGTGAGTCAGTTTGCGGGATGAACGCTACGAAGCAACCTCAGATGCTTCAGACTCCAAGGAGAAGATGGCGGCCGAGTTGCAACATCCGGTGGGAGCGTAGACCACCTTATCGGTTGGTGTACGCCACTGTCACCGAGATGTGGGAGTGGACCAGCACGTGTCTGACCTAAAGCAGGGCTCGGGAGCGTTGCGGGTCAAGACATACGACCAGCAACTCGAGGCAATTTAACTCGCTGTAGGCGCTGGGGTCCTTTACAGGAACCCGTGGCAGCATGTCAATTGCGCATGGCACCCCAGCCCATGACAGCATTAGTATGCAAGAAACTCATTCTAAGGGAACTTTAGCCCGTAGAAAAATGAGGTTCACACGGGGTGAAGGTATGATGGCAGGCCTGAGCCACTGGGACCCGGAGCGTGCCCTGTTGCCATGCCCATCTCGGGACTCGATCGCGAAGCCAGTGCTGAAGCGGTCTCATATGAAGTAACCCAAGCAGCGTTACTGCGGCTACGGATGCCATATGCCCCAGGAGCCTCTGAAATAACTTCAGTGGAACCGCACTCTTGCCCTCAAATTGACAAGGGCAAGTCAGCATTGACTGCACGTGCTCGCACTGTGTGTGCATGGCGACTGAGTCGGGAAAAGAGATCCTCTTCAGGGAAGAGTTTGCTCTTTCCTCAAGTGACCTGAAGGCCCAACGGGTGAGGTGCCGGAGCACAAGGTCCCTGTCTCGAGAGTGAGCTAGTTAGCCAGTCATCGAGAAAACTCAGGAATGCGAACCTTGTGTGCCTGAGTGGCACAAGGGCTGCCTCTGACTTCAGTGAAGCCACAAAGAGACAGGGCTACCCAAATGGAAGAACTGCGTACCGGTATTCCTGCCCCCAGAAGGCAGACCTGAGAGACGGTCTGGGTCGGACGAGAATGGAGACATGAGTACGCGCCCTTCAGGTCGGTGCTGCAGACCAATCCATAGACACATTCAAAAACGCGTTACGCTTTGAACATCTTGAAATGGAAGCCTAGGAAGGGTTCAGCTCAAGATACACATGTCCAGGAATGGTCGTGACCCATCGCTTCTACTAGGTACCATGAAGTCAGGACTGTGGAAGCCGGACTCCACCTCGGCTGGAGGACAATATCGACCGCACCCCTCGCCAGTAGGGTGTCGACCTCCCGCACGCATGACAGTGGCGTGGTCACCTGCCACGGTATAGCGGACTCTCCGCTTAAACCGGGAGGAGATTGTGCAAACTAAATCGCATAGCCGAACCTGTGGGAGAACCAGCTGAACAGTTTGGAAGCTCTATTTAGGCTCCCAGAACTGAAGCAGCGGATGTGCAAGCCACAGGTGTACCCATCATGGGGCAGCGGCGGAATGACTGGCCCAGACATGGGGAGGCGTGGGAGCATCCCAAGGCGTGGACGGGTCAAATTCTGCACCCTGCCGGAAGAGACCAGGGAGGGACCAGCGTTCCACGGGGTCTCATCTGACAGGGGGCTGGTGACAGAGGGGGCTGAGAGTGGCGAGGCTGTGCGTCGCATACTGCCAGCCACGCCCTCTTGGGGCTCAGAGGTGAATCAGTCAGCTTTCTTTCAATGAAGGAAAACAAAAGATTCTCCCCTGACCCTCGACCAGGGGAAGGAGTGGCACTGTTACCATCTCCTGAGAAAGAACTGAATTCACCTCTGAGCAGCCCGTGTCAGGAGCACCGCATGGCTTGCCGCTTAGCAGGGATGGGGGCTGAGAAGGGCTGGGCTGCTGTCGCGGCGGCCTCCTCCAAGCCCCTAGCCCAGGTATAGGCTGCTGCTGCTGGGGCTGGGCAGGGAGGGGCGGGAGCCGCAGGAGGGCAGCCCTGGGGGAGAGCAGGCCAAGGCATCTGTGCCGGTGGCTGGGTGAAGGCAGCAGCAGGCCGCCGGGGCAGAATGTGTTTAACCGCCTCAGCCTGCTTTTGTCCGGCCGAGAACTGGTGGGCAAAGTTCTCGACGGCCCCGCCGAATAGCCCAGTCTGGGAGATAGGGGAGTTGAGGAAACGTGTTCACTCAGCCTCCATCCATGAACGAGCGCTCAGCATGCACGAGGCCCAAGCACACCAAACAGCGCTCATGCCCGTCAGACGGACTAATCAGCTCCCAGAAACAATGCACGGGTGAAACGTCTTGAAAAAGACGTGCCACGTGCAGCTCTTTTAGAGAGGAGAAAGCTTAGGAGAAATGCCGAAGCACCCAGGGAGAACACACACGCTGTGCTAGATCACTGCACAGATCAGACAGGAAATGCGGAACTTGCTGGAACGCGCCATAACACCGACACTCTGGAAAGACACTCGTCTTGAAGAGAGAAAGCTCAGAAGGCAAGTAACACTCGGCTCTGAAGCAGAAACATAATGCAAGTCTGCAACGCAACTCCCTTTATACCCACGCGGTGGGGCGGGGTTGCGTTATGCAAATTCCACAGACCCATGGCATTTTCATGCCAGTGGCTTATTTTGTAGATCTCAGAGGCGATTGGCTTCAAAGCGAAACCCTCATTTCGTCAGTACTGACGTAACTCGTAGTGTACTGACTGAAAGGGAACTTGATGGATGTGGCGGGACCCATGGTTTTCTCCTGTGCGATGGGGAAACTTTTTGAACTATGAAGATATGTGCGGCAGGGATGAAATTGGGAGGCAAAATTATAAAAACAATCTTTAGCAGGTAAATGAGCTGCAAACAGCTTCTAATAGAATGTCAAATATTTTAGGGCTGCTTTTGCATCCAAAAGTTAAGCGCACAGCAAAATAGTATTTTCCAAGTCAGCATACTCCAAATAGATGTCGTGAATCTGGATGGATAGGCATTATTTTGAAAGCAGAAGTAATGTAGATTTTGGCAAGCCAAGTGCCTGACCTGCAATTTTAATCATATCTATGTTGTGGTATTTGAGTGAAAATTTGTTGAGAGGTATCAAGCTGTTTATGCTTTGGAACAGGGAATTGTGTAGAGCTGACAGTTCGATTATGAGGCATTTTACCTGAAAATGTCCTTGTATCCACTCCAACGGGCTGATACGAAAAATGTTGATGGGGTATTGTCGAAAGGGCCGATCATGAAGCCTGACTCAACTTCTTTTTGATCAGTTTTCTATGACTTTATTTTCTGTAAAGGCGGATTGAAGATTATTACAGATGGTGTTCTGGGTTAGTGGGCATTCTACACCAGGTTTAAAAAATACAACATAAAGAACCGATAAGAATACAGTTAAAGTACCAGATTGATGAGCAGTATCAGTAAGAGTAGTAATACTGTTAAAACCCAAAGAGATACCCTCCTTATTCATGTTGACCTCAAGGTTTTTCAGGTTATCAGCAGTATGCTTAACAGCTTAGACACAGCAAGCCTAGATTAAGAAATAGTGGCAACAAGCAACTGTGATTTACATTTATGTTTACATTGCCTGCATCTGGGTTAAGTTGTGCTTAAACACAGTGTAAGACTACAGCCAACAAGCATGCACATCTGCACAAGCATGTGAGGAAATACCTGTCCACACCAGCAGGGAGGTAGTAGTGTTCATCACTCTAAAGAAACTGGAACTTGGACCACAGATATACAAACCATAAGCAAGCAGCACTTGATTGATGTTGATCACTGGTAGATTACTTAGACAAATGACAATGAGTGTATATATACACACAGATAACGAGTAGCAGCTGGCAGTGATGAGCAGCCAAGTGGTAATCAGCGGCCACACCCACACACACATAAACACAGAGCAAGAACGAGTCAGTGAATTCATGAACTGTGAAAGTACCCCCTGGCATTCCCAGATGAACTTACCCATTGATTGTAATCATCAATAAGGGAGTGGTCCAGAATGTCCCTAGCAGGAACCCAACTTCTCTCCTCCAGACCGTAACCTTCCCAGTCCACCAAATACTGAAATCTACGTCCCTCAGTCTCGAGTCCAGAACACAATTGACTGAATAAGTGGGCTGGCAGATTAATATGTGAGTGAAGCACAGGTTTTAATTTGGATACATGAAAGACGGGATGAATTATCCTGTATGCCGGAGGAAGTTTGAGGCGAACTGTCACTGGATCTTGGTTGATGAATTTGGGAGGTTATGTAAGCGAAAGACATGGTCTCGACAGCCACCGCTGTCTACTTGGCAGAAGGTAATTTGGGCAAGAGAATGAAATGAGCCGGCTTCGAGAACCGCTCCACGACAGTCAAAATGACAGTCTTGCCCTGGGAGGCGGTGATAAAATCTAGAAGAATCTCAAATCTCAAATCGAGCAGGCCAAAACAAAACTCTGAATGTCGCAAGCCATAGCTGGCCACCAGAATCATTGCTTACCAGGAGGTTTACTCCTGGATGACATGCTACGTTGGAACAATGACCTCATCGAATGACGTTGGACCGTAGTCCCTCCCGCATGAACAACCGACTCGGTAGGCAACCGGGTGGAGGCGTTACCCCTTCTAAGGCTGATTTGACCTTTGACTCGATTTCCCATGTGAGTGTGGAGACAATGAGTCTCTCAGGTAAAATGCACTCGGGAGTGGATCATAAATTCTTATGATCAGTCCAGACGATAAAAGGTACCCTGGCCCTTCTAACCAATGATGCCACTCTTCCAACGCTAGCTTGACCGCCAACAATTCTCTGTTACCAATGTCATAGTTATGTTCTGCTGGCGATAGACAATGGGAAAAAACACACAAGGATGCATCTTGTCATCCGAAGAAGAGCGCTGGGAGAGAACCACACTTACCCTCACCTCTGACGCATCGACCTCCACCACAAACTGATGTGATGGACAAAGGGCTATCAGAATGGGAGCTGAAACTAAGCAGCTCTTGAGTTTGGAAAATGTAACCGGCTACACCAGACCACCTGAACTTTGTCCTGGGGGAGGGTCAAGGCCGTCAGAAGAGCAGCTAGTTGGCTGAAATTGCGAATAAAATGACTGTAAAAATTCTCGAACCCCAGAAACCTCTTTAGGGCCTTACAGGAATCTACCACAGCCTTAACCTTGTCAGGATCCATGCGCATTCCTTGGACGAGATTATGTAACCTAGGAAAGGAACAGACTTTTCATGAAATGCGCATTTCTCCGCCTTGACAAAAAGCCCATTCTCTAGTAACCTCTGGAGCACTCTGCCTGATGTGCTGAACATGTTCCTGGAGAGAGGAAGAAAATATCAGTATGTCATATGTTGTGGATTAAATGCTGCCGTTTTCCTCTTCTTTAGAAATAACACTTCACTCAGACTTTGATGCCAGAATATAGGTTTTATTCTTTTAAACAAAACCGAGTAGATCTGCAGATCTCCTTATGACTCAGGGAAATCCCCCCATTATATAGGCAGTTCCTAAACATTCCAAACCCACTACATCATTGTTTATCTTTCCCCCATATGTCTTAACTTGGCTTGAGTCCAGCACTATATCTCCATATATGGACTTAACACCCAACACTGTGAGGGGTGGTCTTCCAGTCTCCTGCAGACCCCTGCACTCCCTCAGCTGCATATCATCATATAAATAATAGTGTATAATCATACAGTTAAATTGTAATAAAATACTTATTATTCATGCAATATTGATGCAATAAACACTTCAACACATACAGGTAGACATAAATTATTAAATTATTAAATTATCTACCATGTTTCTCAGCACATCATTGACGAGTACTTGGAAGACTGCAGGGGAGTTAGACAGCCCAAAAGGCATGACCAAATATTCAAAATGGCCCCTGAGGGTATTAAACGCAGTCTTCCACTCATCCCCCTCTCTTATGTGAACCAAATGATAAGCATTGTGTAAATCCAGTTTTGTAAAGATGGATGCTCCCTGCAACCTCTCGAAGGCTGAAAGCATCAACAGCAAAGGATAAGTATTCTTTACCATGATGTTGTTCAGCCCTCTGTAATCAATACAAGGTCGCAGAGAACCATCCTTCTTATCCACATGTAAGGACCGGTTTTACTGCTAAGACAAAAGCTGAGATCCAACACCCTGCATTAAAACAATAAAACTCAATCTGAAGAGAAGATCTCACAGAGAAACTGTAGGACACCGCCCTGACCAAAACCCTCTCCCCCTCTTTACCTCCCTTTCCCCCTTCCCCCTGATTCAAGTCCCAGAATGCAGATATACTACATATGATTTATCTTGTGAATCTATTGTTTTATCCCTTTCATGTCTGGTGTCTTTTTAAAGGTCATAGTGCGATTGGTAAAATGGTCTCAACATCACTGAAGTCACTGGTAGGGTTAGAAAGATTGAAACATATGAGAATTGTGTTCTCCTTTTTTGAGTGGTCTCTCCAAAGATATCTGATCTTCTACCCCAAACTAGGTGTTTGTGTTGCAAATATTTACAACCCTTTGTTCTGGTCTGGGTATTTAAGGAAGGGTAGCAGGGCTGCCATTTGGGAACATTCTGTAGACAGAACCCCCATACAGTGTTGTGTCAGTGTCATAAGAGACACTACACACACACTGTATGTAGTGTGCCAGATATGATTCTTTGAAACTATTTTCATATTACTTAATTGTATTTTATGCTGAAAGTTGTGTACCATGGATTCATGTTTAATTATGTTCTTTAAATTCTGTCTGGCCAAAATAAATGTTAATCTTGATTTATTCTGTATTTTCATAAATCATTACTCAAGTAGTGTTGCATGCGGAGTTTTGTAGGAGTTTCCGTAAATCTTTCTGTCAGGGCAGATTCATACCGAGGACCCCATGACCGGAGCATGGCGCTAAGCATGAGGGGCAATCTGATTTCTGGGTGTCACTGTTATTATCAAGTTACAGCTCTCGTGACTATTGCTAAAATTACACTTTCTGTTATGAGTAAGCATTTGCGACTCACTTAAAGGTAAAATAGTTCTGGGCTGGGTCTGCCTCCTCCGGGGCAGCACTTGCAGGTTCACCACCTGGTCTCTGAAGGGAGTGGTAGGAACCTTGGGCACATAGCCAGGCCGGGGCCTTAGTACCACGTGGGTATTACCGGCTGCCGAACTCTAGGCACGATTCGTCAACCGAAAATGCCTGCAGGTCCCCTACCCTCTTGATGGAGGCCAATGCAGCCAACAGCAAAGTCTTCATAGATAGAATCTTTAGCTCTGCTGAGTGCAAAGGCTCGAATGGGGCATTCTGGAGTGCTCAGAGCACCAGAGCAAGATCCCAAGAGGGTATGGAGGGGGTCGAGGAGGATTTAACCGTCTCGCCCCTAAGGAACCTGACGACCAGGTCGTGCTTCCCAACCGACTTACCTTCTCACGTGGTCGTGATAGGCGGATATAGCAGCAACATAGACCTTGAGGGTGGAGGGTGACAGCCTACGCTCCAACCCTTGTTGCAGGAAGGAAAGCACAGACACGATCGAACATCTTTGGGGTCCTCTCAAGAGAAGAACACCACTCGACGAACAGGTTCCACTTCGAGGCGTAAGCCTGTCTTGTAGACGGTGCATGTGCCAAAGTGATGGTGTTAACTACCTCTTGGGGTAAGTCACCTAGAACCTCCGCGTCCCGTCCAGGGGCCAGACATGAAGCTTCCACAGGTCTGGACGTGGGTGCCACAGGGTGCCCTGTCTCTGAGTCAGAAGGTCCTTCCTCAGAGGAATCGGCCAAGGAGGGCTGTCGCGAGGAGCATAAGTTCTGGGAACCAGGTCGGTTGGGCCAGTGCGGTGCCACCAACAGGACCTGCTCCTCGTCTCTCCCTGACCTTGCACAGTGTCTGTGCAAGTAGGCTCACTGGGGGAAACGCATATTTGCGCAGCCCCTGGGGCCAGCTGTGCGCAAGGGCATCCATGCTGAGTGTACCCTCGGTCAGCGAATAGAACCACTGGCAGTGGACGTTTCTGGGGAAGCAAACAGGTCGACCTGTGCCACCCCAAACTGTCTCCCGATCAGCTGAACCACCTGGGGTGGAGTCGCCACTCCTGGGAGCGCAGCTCGTGAGAGCTCGTCGGCCACGGTTGCGCACACCAGGGACATGAATGGCCCGAAGTGACCTCAGACACTTCTGACTCCAGAGGAGGAGAGATGGCGGGCGAGTTGCGACATGCGACGGAGCGCAGACCACCTTGTCGGTTGATATACGCAACGGTCGCAGTGTTGTCGTGTAGGACCAGTACATCTTTGCCCCATAACCGCCCTTTGAGGCGGCTCAGAGCAAGATGTACTGCTAGCAACTCGAGGCAATTGATGTGCCAATGCAGGTGCGGGCCCGTCCAAACCCCTGACACTGCATGCCCATTGTACGTGGCTCCCCAGCCCATGGCGGAGGCATCCGTGAAAACCACAGCATGCCTGGACACCTGTTCCAGGGGCACTCCAGCCCGAAGGAACGAGGGTCTGACCACGGACTGAAGGACTGGCGACAGGCCGGTGTGATGCTCACCCGGTGAGTGCCGCGTTGCCACGCCCATCTCGGGACTCGGCCGTGTAGCCAATGCTGAAGCGGTCTCATATGAAGCAGGCCGAGCGGCGTCACTGCCGCCGCGGCTGCCATATGCCCCAATAGCCTCTGAAACTGTTTCAGTGGAACCGCCATCCTGCCCTGAAGCGTGTTCAGGCAGTTCAGCATCGACTGGACATGCTCCTCTGTGAGGGCGCTGCCTGCTCGACCGAATCCAACTCCATACCGAGAAAAGAGATCCTCTGCCCGGGGCGAAGTTTGTTCTTTTCCCAGTTGACCCAAGACCCAACTGGCTGAGGTGTCTGAGCACCGAGCACTGAGCACTGAGTCGCCGAGATAGTTGAGGATGCGAACGCCCCGTTCTCTCATGGGCACGAGGGCCCCCTCCGTGACTTTCGTAAAGACACGGGGGGACAGGGCCAGCCCGAAGGGCAGGACTTTGTACTGATATGCTCGACCCTCAAACGCAAAGCGCAGAAATGGCCTGTGTCGAGGAAGGATCGAGACATGAAAGTACGTGTCCTTCAGGTCGATCGCTGCAAACCAATCTTGGGGACGGATGCATTCGAAAATGCGCTTCTGCGTGAGCATCTTGAACGGTAGCTTGTGGAGGCTCCGATTCAGGACTCGCAGAGGTCCAAGATTGGCCGTAACTCCACCGGTTTTCTTGGGTACAATGAAGTACGGGCTGTAGAGGCGGTCTTCATATCAGCTGGAAGGACCGCTCTATCGCTGCGTCCTTCGCCAGTAGGACAGCGATCTCACACGCAGGACATGGGCATCTGCAGCATTAACCGAAGTGAAGCGGACGCCCCTGATCCTGGTGGCGCGCCAGGCGAACTGAATCGTGTAGCCGAGCCTGATGGTCCGAATGAGCCAGCGAGACAGACCGAGGAGCACTAGCCAGGCTCCCAGGGACCGTACAAGCAGGACCATAGGGACCACCGGCGTACCCACCGTGGGGCAGCGAGGTGGAATGCAGGTACCGGACTGGGGCGGCTGTCTCGTGGAGGCGGCCCACAGCGAGGTGAGAGTGTGCCGTGCAACACTTACCTGATTCCACAGGTGGGCAGCAGGAACATGAGGGGTTGTCCACTGCTGCCCGCTGGCGAGAGAGGGAGGATGAGTGTGGTCGGCGCTTGACCGCCACAACTCTCCGAGCCCCCTGCAGACCCGGAGATGGAAGGAACTGCTCTTGTGTTGAGAATTTGGGTACCGCTGGGGCTGAGCCCAGTGGCGGAACAGAAACAAAATGGAACACAAGATTCTCCTCCCGGCCCTCCACCGGGGGATGGAGCGGTGCGGTCACCATCTCCAGAAGAGCAGTCCTCCTCACCTCCGGTCGCCGTCTCATGGCAGCTTGCTCTTGGCCTTGCCACCCTCTTGGCAGGCGTCTAGACGGGTAGGGCGGCCTGCTTGCGCCCGGCCCACAACGCCGCTTGGGTGGAGGCTGCTGCTGCGGCACGGGAGCGGAGGCAGGCGCGGCGGCGCCCCCTCGGCGGCGAGCAGGCTGAGGCGCTGCCGGCGGCGGGGTGGAGACAGCAGCTGACCGCCGTGGCAGAATGTGACTGGCCGCCTCAGTCTGCTTCTGTGTGGCCGAGAACTGCTGGGCGAAGTTCTGGGCCGCGTCGCCGAAGAGGCCAGTCTGGGAGACGGGGAGTTAAGGAACCTGACTTTGTCGGTCTCCCTCATATCCGCCAGATACAGCCAGAGGTGGCGCTCCTGGACCACCATAGTGGACATTGCACAACCCACGGCCCGCGCCGAACCTTCGTCGCACGGTGCGAGGTCCGTTGCGGTTCTCAGTTCCTGGAGAACTGCGGACCACCATCCTCGTGCAAGGTCTTCAGAGCCGGGGCCTGATGGACCTGCAACAACGCCGTAGCGTGTAAAGCAGAGCCTGCCTCTCCACAAGCCAGGTAGGTCTTCCCGATCAGATCAGATGAGTACCTACAGGCCCCGGAGGGAAGACACGGGTTCCCCCTGGAAGTGGAGTTAGGGCACAGTTGCATAGCAACGGCCCGTTCCACGGGAGGAACCTGCATGTATCCCTTTGCAGGTCCGCCATCGAGGGTGGTGAGGGAGGAGGATCCACTAGGCTGGTTTCGGGCAGTAAAAGGTGCCGTCCACGACCTCGTGAGCTCCTCGTGCACCTCCGGGAAAAAAGGAACCGGGGTGGGGCGCTGAGAACCAGCACGGGCCACCCCGAGAAACCAATCATCCAGCCTTGAGGGTACAGGACGGTGGAGGGTTCCACACGAGCCCGACTCTCTCGGTGGCCCGGGCAAGCATAGCCATCATCTCCGGATCAGTATCGGGCACAGCAGGTCTACCCGGAGGAGCCCCTGCGCCGACACATCCTCTCCAGGGTTCTGACCCTCCTCCAATGCAGCGATGGACATCTGGTCCTCAAGGGAGCCCCAAAGGATACGGATGATGCGCATCTCGTGGATGGCCCACCGTGTTCCAATGGCAGCTCTACTGGCTGCGGAGTGCGAGAGGATGAGGGTTCCCGGGGTTGGTTCCTGGGGAAACGCGCGCCACCGTAACCCTCAAATCAGCCGGGCTACTGCCTGAGTAACTCTCTGAGGAGAGTTAGATCACGGCAGAGGCACAGAAGGCTCCGCCCTTGCGACGGAGCCGCGATCGCAACTCCAAGATGGTCATGTTCCCGCAGTGAGAACATGATTCATCCACCAGCGCTGCCTCAGTGTGCTGAACGCCCAAACACGAGATACAGCGCTGATGACCATCCCTCGGTGACAGGAAACCACCACATCCAGAAACACACAGATAGAATGTCATCTTGAAAAAGACGCAAGCTCTATCTGTGTAAGCTCTTTCAGAAGGACGCTCTCCTTGGTGCTGAAGCACGCAGGGGGAGGGGTCGCGGTGACCCCAGGGGATAGTGCAGCCTGACGTGCGCGCTCTCTCACACAAAGGCGCTCTCTTACCAGCCGTGGGAACGGCTTTTTAGCGCTCTCCACCTAGCGCACCGAACCGGCTGTGAGAACAGCCTTTGTGATCGTTCTGTTCAAACAACAAAGAGAGATGATCGGAAAACCACCACGACCCACTGCTGTGCCGTCACACCAACACCGAATGAAGAGATCGCTTCCAAAGGCGGCTTCCGTCTTCAGTCAGGACTGCGAAGTAAGGAGTGATATCTGTAGTAACCATCTACCACTCGGCTCCGAAGCAAAATGCTAATTTGATGCAATCACCTGTGTCTCATTTATACCCGCACAGCGTGGCATGAGCACCTGGTGCAATCATTGCATGCCAATGTGCATTGGCTCGTTTTAGTTACACTCGAAGTAGATTGGCTCTCGCGAGCGAGATTCCTATTCGTCGGTACTTCGACGTGGCTTCGAGAGTGACCGACTGAATGGGAAGCACAGATTCTGCGCAATACGCTGTATTTATTATATCATGATGATATAATAAATATCATTATATCATTATGATATTTATTATACGTGACAAGCCATGTGCTCACACCAAACATGACAAACACAAGCACATGGCCAGCAATGACAAATACCAGCCATGTGCTCAAACAAAGACAAGACAGACATGTGACGCCCCCATCAGAGGGAGTGAACTTAATAAGTAAAATCTGCCACAGCTGATTTTTATACACATTTGGCTTTATATATATATATATATATATATATATATATATATATATACAAACCCGATTCAAAAAAGTTGGGACACTGTACAAATTGTGAATTAAAAAGGAATGCAATAATTTACAAATCTCATAAACATATTTTATGCACAATAGAATATACATTCATCTAAAGGATTATTAGGAACACCATACTAATACTGTGTTTGACCCCCTTTTGCCTTCAGAACTGCCTTAATTCTACGTGGCATTGATTCAACAAGGTGCTGAAAGCATTCTTTAGAAATGTTGGGCCATATTGATAGGATAGCATATTGCAGTTGATGGAGATTTGTGGGATGCACATCCAGGGCACGAAGCTCCCATTTCACCACATCCCAAAGATGCTCTATTGGGTTGAGCATCAATAGAGTTTAGTCTATTGCTAAACTCTAAACTCTATTGGAGTAAGGTAACACGTGTCAGGACCCACTCATCGCCTTAATCATACGTTAGACCTAATATTGTCACATGGAATAAATGTTGATACCGTTGAAATTCTGCAGCAGAGCGACGACATCTCAGATCATTACCTAGTATCCTTAGTATACTTAATTTAGCTAAGGCTGCAAAGCCATCCCCTCGCTTCAAATATGGCAGAACTATCACTGCCGCCACTAAAAATTGCTTTTTAAATAATCTTCCTCATCAGAGGAACTCGATTTTGCAACAGAAACTATTGACTCTCTTTTTTCCAGCACTTTAGACACAGTTGCTCCCCGGCGCTTAAAGAAGATTAAAGAAAATAGTCCAACGTCGTGGTACAACGAGCACACCCGGGCCCTTAAAACAGCAGCCAGAAAAATGGAGCGCAGCTTGAAGAAAACAAAATTAGAGGTTTTTCGTAATTCATGGAAAGAGAGCATGATCGCATACAGAAAGGCCGTAAAAACTGCTAGATCTGCTTATTTCTCGACTCTCTTAGAAGAAAACAAACACAACCCTAGGTATTTATTTGATACAGTGGCTAAGTTAACCAAAAATAAAGCTTCTACTTCTCATGGTTGTAAACAGCACAGCAGTAATGACTTTATGAACTTCTTTACGTGTAAGATCGATAATATTAGGAAGAAAATTATAACCATGCAGCTGTCTACTACAGTGTCACATCAGACAGAGCATTGTTGTGTCACTGAGAAAAAATTACATTCATTCACTGCTATAGGAGAGGAAGAATTGGCTAAACTCGTTAAATCATCTAAATCAACAACATGTATGCTCAACCCTATCCCGACTAGGCTATTAAAAGAGATGCTACCAGAGGTCATAAATCCTCTTCTTAATTCATTATAAATCATTAACTCATCTTTGTCATTAGGATATGTACCAAAACTTTTAAGCTGGCTATTATCAAACCACTTATTAAAAACCTCAACTTGATCCTACAGAATTAGTCAATTATAGGCCGATCTCAAATCTACCCTTCCTGTCAAAAATACTGGAAAAGGCAGTGTCTTCACAATTATGTTCCTTTTTAGAAAGAAATGGTATCTGTGAGGATTTCCAGTCAGGATTTAGACCGTATCATAGTACTGAGACTGCTCTCATCAGAGTTACAAATGATTTACTCTTATCATCCGATCGTGGTTGTATCTCTCTATTAGTGTTACTCGATCTTAGCGCTGCATTCGATACTATCGACCACAACATTCTTTTGAATAGACTCGAAAATTATGTTGGCATTAGTGGAACTGCATTGGCATGTCTTAAATCATACTTATCTGACCGTTATCAGTTTGTAGCAGTAAATGAAGAGATGTCACACCGATCACAAGTTCAGTATAGAGTACCGCAGGGCTCAGTGCTAGGACCGTTGCTCTTCACCCTGTACATGCTACCACTGGGAGATATCATTAGGAAGCATGGCATTAGTTTTTACTGTTATGTTGACGATACTCAGCTCTATATTTCTTCACGCCCTGACGAAACGTACCAATTCACAAGATTAACGGAATGCATAGCTGATATAAAACATTGGATGTCTAGTAATTTCCTGCAACTTAATTCAGAAAAAAATGAATTTTTAATTATTGGACAAAAAAACTCTGCAAGTAGTAACCTAGAATACTGTCTAACACTCGATGGCTGCTCTGTCAAGTCCACGTCGTCAGTTAGGAACCTGGGTGTGCTCTTTGATACCAATCTTTCATTTGAAAGCCACGTTTCTAACATCTGTAAAACTGCATTCTACCATCTTAAAAATATATCTAAATTACGGCACATCCTTTCGATGCAAAATGCTGAACAGTTAATTCATGCGTTCATGACCTCAAGGCTAGATTACTGTACTGTTTTACTGGGTGGTTGCCCTGCTCGCTTAATAAACAAACTCCAGCTGGTCCAAAACGCAGCAGCTCAAGCTCTTACTAGAACAAGGAAGTATGACCATATTAGCCCGGTTCTGTCAACACTGCACTGGCTCCCTATTAAACATCGTATAAATTTTAATATCTTGCTTATTACTTACAAAGCACTAAATGGTTTAGCTCCCCAGTACTTGAGCGAGCTCTTAACGCATTATATTCCATCACGTCTATTGCGGTCTCAAAACTCTGGCCAGTTGATAATACCTAGAATATCAAAATCAACTGCAGGCGGTCGATCCATTTCCTATTTAGCGCCTAAACTCTGGAACAGTCTTCCTAGCATTGTTTGGGAAGCAGACACACTTTTTAAAAGTCAGTTTAAATCTAGACTAAAAACGCATCTCTTTACTATGGCTTACACATAAAACATTATCAATTTCTATTATTCAAATCAGTAAATGATTGTTAGGCTTCATTAACTAGATCAGCTGGAACCGGGAACACTTCCCATAACACCTGATGTACTCGTTACATCATAAGAAGAATGGCATCTACGCTAATGTTAGTCTTTCTGTTTATCCCGAGGTTTACTGCAGTCAGCGGATCCGGGCGTATCCGGATCAGATGGTGGACCAGCACCTGGACATGACCAACGCATCCCTGAAATGTCTGCAGAGAACATGTCAAATAAACTCCCCGTAAATGCTGCATCGACACGACATCCTCATTAAACCCGTCTTGGCGTGGCGACTCCAATCTTTCGAATAATCTTACAAATATCTATTTGCCTAATATGAATTAAGACCTGCTATGTTGCCAGAATTATAATCATAACATCACCGTTTCACCAGAACGGCTGTACAAATTCTGTTGCATTATTTTCCTGTTAACAATGTGAAGCTGCTTTGAAACAATTGGACTTGTTAAAAGCGCTATATAAATAAAGGTGATTTGATTTGATTTGAGATCTGGTGACTGTGGGGGCCATTTTAGTACAGTGAACTCATTGTCATGTTCAAGAAACCAATTTGAAATGATTCGAGCTTTGTGACATGGAGCATTATCCTGCTGGAAGTAGCCATCAGAGAATGGGTACATGGTGGTCATAAAGGGATGGACATGGTCAGAAACAATGCTCAGGTAGGCTGTGGCATTTAAACGATGCCCAATTGGTACTAAGGGGCCTAAAGTTTGCCAAGAAAACATCCCCCACACCATTACACCACCACCAGCCTGCACAGTGGTAACAAGGCATGATGGATCCATGTTCTCATTCTGTTTACGCCAAATTCTGACTCTACCATCTGAATGTCAAACAGAAATCGAGACTCATCAGACCAGGCAACATTTTTCCAGTCTTCAACTGTCCAATTTTGGTGAGCTTGTGCAAATTGTAGCCTCTTTTTCCTATTTATAGTGGAGATGAGTGGTACCCGGTGGGGTCTCTCTGCTGTTGTAGCCCATCCGCCTCAAGGTTGTGCATGTTGTGGCTTCACAAATGCTTTACTGCATACCTCGGTTGTAACGAGTTGTAATTTCAGTCAAAGTTGCTCTTCTATCAGCTTGAATCAGTCGGCCCATTCTCCTCTGACCTCTAGCATCAACAAGGCATTTTCGCCCACAGGACTGCCATCACTGCCTTCCCTTTTCACACCATTCTTTGTAAACCCTAGAAATGGTTGTGCGGGAAAATCCCAGTAACTGAGCAGATTGTGAAATACTCAGACCGGCCTGTCTGGCACCAACAACCATGCCACGCTCAAAATTGCTAAAATCATCTTTCTTTCCCATTCTCACATTCAGTTTGGAGTTCAGGAGATTGTCTTGACCAGGACCACACCCCTAAATGCATTGAAGCAACTGCCATGTGATTGGTTGATTAGATAATTGCATTCATGAGAAATTGAACAGGTGTTCCTAATAATCCTTTAGGGGAGTGTAGGTAACATGTCAAATGTTGAAAGTGAGACATTTTGAATTGTCATACCAAATATTGGCATATAAGGAACAGCCGGAGGACCAATTTGCAACTTATTAGGTCAATGAGCAACTAGAAGCCTGTATTAGACAAGAATGGGACAACATTCCTATTCCTAAACTTGAGCAACTTGTCTCCTCAGTCCCCAGACGTTTGCAGACTGTTAGAAAAAGAAGAGGGGATGCCACACAGTGGGAAACATGGCGTGTCCCAACTTTTTTGAGATGTGTCGATGCCATGAAATTTAAAATCAACTTATTTTTTCCTTAAAATGATACATTTTCTCAGTTTAAACATTTGATATGTCATCTATGTTGTATGTTGTATTCTGAATAAAATGAGCCCCAAACATCCTGCGTGTGACTTTTTTTGTCACACTAACATACAATCAGATACCATTTCATTTTTTTCTGTGAAGATGTGAGAAAAGTCATCAAGTTTCATGCCATTTAGATGAAAGTATAATTTTTTTAATATGATAGCAAACGTCATTAGTAGTTGCCCATGACCTCAACAGCACATAAGGGTTAGATGCTTTGCTGCTAATGGATGATGATATCTGGACCGCTGCTATATGTTTGACAGCTTGTGATGATTTAAACTGCACAACAGTTTCTTGAGTAATAGTAGTGTATGAATACATTAGAAACAATGTGACAAAAGAACAGATTTCAGCACATTATGTACATACCACACACAGATGAAGTTTATTCTGTGCAGCAACAGACAGAGATCCAGCACTGATGTACTGAGAGAGAAACACAGGACATTTCACAGTTCATACTGGAGATTAAAAAGAGAGCCTTTAAAGTAAAACCATTAAATGAAACTTACAATAAGGGATCCCCAGTAGGTTATGCCACTAATGACAGAAATAAGTGGGTACCTGAAGGAATGGGTGGTGCGCACCATACCAAATAAAAACATCACCACTCCAATCATGATTTGGACAGTCTAGACAGGGCAGATATGAGTCAAGAACTGTTCTTCATAGTGGCATAGCATTCATGTTTGAGCACACACACACACACACACACACACACACACACACACACACACACACACACACACACACACACAGAACACTATATTAATATTAATGTTTTATGCACTATACAGCAATCAGACAGGAACACATCTATTAACTTGAGGTCATATGATAACAGCTTTTATTTTCTGTTTCAGTTTTTACAGAAGAAAATTAGACACTAAGGGCCAGATTTACTAAACATGGTAAATTATTGTGAGCGCTATAATCCCATAAAAGCGCCGATGGGAGTGTAAAGTTCAGCACGTGATCTACTGACGACACACATTAAAGAACACAGACACAGCCGATCATTTCCATCATGACCAACACAATCTACCAAGAGCAGTGCAGATTAGCGTCTGGTTTAAGACGGGCCTTTGGGCGGTAAATAATGGAGTAAACACAGTAAACTGATGAGCGCAAACCTTAGTAAATCAGCTTGTGTGATTGATTTAAATACTCTCCTCCCATAAATACTGCATCTGAAAGGGAAACTCCTACAAATGCATAAGCAATAAGATCAGCTGCAGAAATAACCCTGTCCACACATTTACAGCGCTAATGCTTCACTGCGTGTCTTTAGTGAATCCTGACAGAAGTTTTTAACACCAAAAGAGGGTTTGAGCTGGAGCAAGCTGGTAGTAAATCTGGACCTAAAATATTCCCAAAATCATACACAATTATAATTCATAGTCAAATGCATTACCCCCAATGCCTTTGGTTGTGCTTTGAAAAATTCAGCGAGAGCCGTATTGCCATATGCTCCTCTGATCTCCTGTCCATCATCTCCAATAACAGTATTTTGTGTCACCTGTGGATTTACTTGGATGACCACTGTAGCTTTGTCAGTGGAGATGACCTTGCTGGTTTCCATTTTAGGAGAGGTTTCACCTGTAATTAAGCATTAAATTCTGCAGTTCACAACTCACTAAAGGTTGCTTTATTTTCTGTTTCATGTACAGTTCAGTATTTATGATTAAAGCATCAGCTGATGCCCTTGTCCAGAGTGACTTATAAAACCGTGATACTGCCAGGGTTTCTCAAACAAGGCTTACGTTAGCTTATCTTTGGACTTCTTCCTCTCCTCCGAAAGATCAGAGGATTAAAATTTACACTGTTCGCAAATATATTGCGTGATTGTATGTTTTGTAGCTTAATGTCCAAACAAATCACAAAACTATTAAATAGACCTTTATGGGCCAAAATATAGCAATAAATTATGTTTTATTAACATAGTTCAGGAGGAACACGTCAAAATAAGCTACTCAAGTGTCACCAGCTGTCTATAATCAATAATCAACAAATCTACCCAATCAGCACAAAGTCAAGCCATATATAATCACAGTCAAACTCACCTAAGGATTCTCTACAGTCTTCAGAATCCCTCCACCACCCTGGCACCCTGTACTTCCTATACTTACTCTATCTGACTTATTTGTAAGTTTGAACTTGTGAAATGAACAACAGTTTACACTAAGACTCGCTGGTGTCAAAAGATGAGGGTTGTTTTTAATTGATGTATATGAATGTGTGTAAATAAATATAGGCATTATAATTACTAAAAGAAAAACTTAAGTGATGCATACAATATTTTACCTGAAATGAGTTGCTGATGAGGATGTCTGATCGCTCTTATGGCGTATCTTTGTGTGTGTGGACTGTGAAGAACTGATAAGGAGGAGCTTGCTTTACACTTTTAAAGATTATGTTGATGCCCTTCCTCCTAAAAGTCAAAGAACTTTACATATAGATAAAAACTACAAGGTAGCATAAATTATGGCCATTGACTGAGGACACAAATATATGTGATTAAAAGCACTAACAGATGAAGGGACGGGAATATTTTTATGTGCAAAAACAAACAAAATAACGTCTTTATTCAACAATTTCTCCTCGTCTGTGTCAAACTAATCGAGCTAAAGGCAGTTTATCATGGCACATCTGTGGTTGCCTTATATTTCCTTTCCAGTCTGCTAGCTGTACCTTTGCTGTTTTGAGTAATGTGAGTTTTGAGGTATCAAAACCATTACTCTGTTTACTGAAATATTGGTCAGGATCATTGCTAACAGATGCAGGAAACAAACTCACCACAAACCACAAGCTGTCATGCACACTGACAGCTTCTTCTTCACTGAACAGAGACCTGGCTTTAATGGATATTAACCTCAGAATTCTGATTCAGACATCTCAAACAGGGGTCCGTTCTTCATACGCCACTAACTTTCAGATTATTGATGATTTGGCATGATCTTGGATTGTTTGGTTCTTCGAAGCTCATCTTGGACTCCAGGTCCATAAGCTCAAACCTGCTCAGGTGCAGCTTATTTCATGTAAACAGGATTAGACTTTGCGACATACTTTGTAATTGTGTCTTATATTTTTATGCTGAAAGTTGTGTACCATGGATTCATGTTTAATTATGTTTACTTAAGTTCTATCTGGCCAAAATAAATGTTAACCTTGATTTATCTTGTATTATTCTGAAATCGCTATTCTAGTATGGATCAATGCAGAGTCCTTTATTACCGCAAATCTTTTGCCCAGGATAGATCAAACCGAGGACTTTTGAGTTAATCTGATAATCTTACTGTGTGTTGAAGTTGAAGTTGAAGTTTATTTGTCATTACACATGTACAAGTACAGTATAACGAAATGAAGTTTGGAGCAAGCCTCCGGGCCGCAGCCGATTATTCAGGCGCCGCCCTACGCTCTCCAGAAATACAAGAATGCAATTTAGCAAGCATTACATAGCAAACACAACAAAACATAAACATAAACATAAACATAAACATGACACAGTACACGTGGTCACGTGGTGGGATTTTTTGTATGGAGTGGGAGAGGAGATAGATAACAGACAGGCAGACGGATGGGGCGGGAGGGAATAAGGTCAGGTATGTATGGAGTGCGAGTGAGTCTGAGATTGTGTTGTGTGAGAATGTTAGCCATAACTTCAGATGTTTTCGAGTTCAGTTCTATGGTTTGTCCTTGAAGGAGATAAGGCAGTGCACAGGGAAAGATAGCAGACAGCTGCCCGGCTGACCTCCCAACCGAGAGATAGGGACCAAGTGAGGTTCGTTGGGCTAGTTGATTAGGTCAGGCAAATACAATTTATTATTTTTTAATCCATTTGATGATCTTGGTAATTTGTCCGGATCATAATCAATCAATCAGATCTGGTCCTCAGCATTCGCGTCCGGTCTGTGCAGTTTCCCTAGATATTACGTCCAGCCTCATGGCCAGACCGGTTACAGTCCGTAAAAGTTCACCGATCTGACCCCCGATAGAGCCCACTCTACCCTGCGTATCCGCAGTCCGGACTGCGTTGTTACGGTTCAGTTCCTCAATTCCTATCACTTTCTGATCTAATTCCTTCAGACGGTCACACACAACCCGAAGCATTCTTTAATTTCCACAGACAGCGGCTGGGTGAATTTGCTTGCAGCTGTCTTACCAATCTTCCGATAGGTCAGGGCAATCCCAAAGCCAAAGAATAGGAACCCCGCCATCAATAATCCAATCATGTATAAATCTTCCGCATCCTCCACGGACAGAGCCTCCAGGCACAGGACTTGCCAGTTGTTCCATGCGTCCCTCACGTACCCTAAAGGTCCCGTCCGGGCAGGTGGGTTCTCCCGGGGCACCCTTCCTTAGTGAGAAAATCTTGTCGATCGCGCTGACCAGTTAATCAATTCCATTTCAGTATTTTCAGGAGTCCAGCAAAGCAGCAGTCAGAGAAGAGAAGAGACGAAACACTAGACAAAACAAAACAGCGCGAGAGCCAGCAGGGAGCAGAGAGAAAAACACGTCTGCACGGATTGAAGGACAGAAAGGAAAAAGTGTGTGTGTGTGTGTGTGTGTGTGTGTGTGTGTGTGAGCTGTGAGCTGTGAGGTGTGAGCTGTGAGCTGTGAGCTCTGGACTCTGGAAGAACACTCAGGAGTCAAAACTGCAGTGGCTTTGGATCAGAACCAGAGAGACCAGAGACAAGAGTAGATCACTCACCTTTCCTTTGAGACTGGAAACTCCTGCAGAACAAACACAGCATTTATCATCAAGAATTCAATCAATGAAGCAATGACCTTCAGAAAGCAGATGTCACTGGCTCTCATCATCTCCTCCATGTCTTTGATTGTGTGTGAAAGAGCTGAGATGTGTGTGTTCATCTCCTCCAGCTTCTCCTTCATCATCTGCTGCTTCTGCTCCTCTTCCTCCCTCAGTGCAGTGATTGTAGCTTCTTCTTCATCTCTGAGGAACTGATGAAGCTTCTTAAACTGCTGTTTAATCTGACGCTCTGTGTGCTCAGCCTGAGACTGAAATCAAATCACATTCGCTTCAATCATCTCAATCCACACACATCAACACTTCACATCATTCATATCAGAGAGAAACTCCCATTACCCGACATAACGGATCCAGAAGCAGATGCTGCAAGTCGTTTACAGAAATATCCCATATATTATGTATGTTTATGTATGTATAATACATATTTTGACATATATGAAATATCCTAATATGCTCATATAAATACATAAATGCACATTTATGCACAGCTATCAGAAATTCCATATATTGACATATATCTCTATTCCACATATTATATGTTTAAATTATATTTGTGACAAATCACTATCACTGACAAATGCCGTAGTCTTAGTATAGATGTTATGTATAAAACAAATGAAATTTAAAATATTATTTTTATTTTTATTTTTTTATTGTCAGGTGAGGCAAGGGATGAAGGACTCAAGGATGCAGAAGTTAATGGGCTTTTATTAGACTTCAAAATAAACCATTAAAACACAAACAAACCCCTTCATGCTTGTAACTGACTCGTTTTTATACAATAAGAAAGCTTGACTCTGTCCTTCATTCAATGCAGACGTGTTTTCTCTCTGCTCCGCTGTGCTCTGGCGCTTGGTATTTTGTCCTTTCTTTTCTCTCTGACCCGCTGCTTGCTGGACTCCTGAAAATACTGAAATGGAATTGATTAACTGGTCAATCAGCGCGATCGATAGGATTTTCTCACAAAGGAAGGGTGCCCCGGGAGAACCCACCTGCCCGGACGGGACCTTTGCTGCAGGGTACGTGATGGACGCATGGAACAACTGGCAAGTCCTGTGCCTGGAGGCTCTGTCCGTGGAGGATGCAGAAGATTTATACATGATTGGATTATTGATGGCGGGGTTCCTATTCTTTGGCTTTGGGATTGCCCTGACCTATCGGAAGATTGGTAAGACAGCTGCAAGCAAATTCACCCAGCCGCTGTCTGTGGAAATTAAGGAATGCTTCGGGGTTGTGTGTGACCGTCTGAAGGAATTAGATCAGAGAGTGATAGGAATTGAGGAACTGAACCGTAACAACGCAGTCCGGACTGCGGATACGCAGGGTAGAGTGGGCTCCACCGGGGGTCAGATCGGTGAACTTTTACGGACTGTAACCGGTCTGGCCATGAGGCTGGACGTAATGTCTAGGGAAACTGCACGGACCGGACGCGAGTGCTGAGGACCAGAACTGATTGATTCATTATGATCCGGACAAATTACCGAAGATCATCAAATGGATTAAAAAATTATATTTGCCTGACCTAATTCAACTACCCCACCGAACCTCACTTGTCCCTATCTCTCGGTTGGGAGGTCAGCCTGACAGCTTGGTCTGCTATCTTTTCCTGTGCACTGCCTTATCTCCCATCAAGGACAAACCATAGAACTGAACTCGAAAACATCTGAAGTTATGGCTAACATTCTCACACAACACAATCTCAGACTCACTCGCACCATACACTCCCGATCCCGATCCCAGCCCCCCTCCATCCATCTGCCTGTCCTTATCTATCTCCTCTCCCACTCCATACAAAAATCCCATCACGTGACCACGTGTACTGTGTTATGTTATGTTTTGTTGTGTTTGCTATGTAATGCTTGCCAACTGCATTCTTGTATTTCTGGAGAGCGTGTGGCGGCGCCTGAAAAGGCTGCGGCCCGGAGGCTTGCTCCAAACTTCATTTCGTTATACTGTACTTGTACATGTGTAATGAGACAAATAAACTTGAAACTTGAAACTTGAAGCCTCATAAAAGGGAATTCACTTTTGCCAATAGTTTGTGTTCAAACTAACTGTAAGAGTCTCAATGAGGGAGTGAAAATAAATCGTATCTATTGAATCACTGAATGATAACATAGTAACAATTTGCACATGGTGGAAATCCAAGACAGCATTGTGGTCCGTGTATCACCTGATCATTCAATTATTTCATTTAATCTAGCAAATGAAAAACGGGCAAAACAGATCGATATTTAGTTTTTCGGTGGTTCTGAATGAACCAAAAAATGAAAGCTGATGTCTTTTTTCCAAACTATTTACTACTAAGGACTACTATATACAGGTTCATAATTAATGTGAATAATGCATAATATAGAATAAATTCTAAAGTGAAAAACATGATAACTCTCTAGT
The DNA here is from genome assembly GCA_018749465.1 of Paracanthobrama guichenoti. Taxonomy (NCBI): domain Eukaryota; kingdom Metazoa; phylum Chordata; class Actinopteri; order Cypriniformes; family Gobionidae; genus Paracanthobrama; species Paracanthobrama guichenoti. Next base: position 20,450,044 of record CM031959.1, on the reverse strand, counting down.
AATGACTGAAGTGTTACTATCCAAAACCTTACAAAAACCTCATAAACTATGATTTCAGTCATTACTAGAGAGTTATCATGATCTTCACTTTAGAATACTGATCCAAATAATTATTAATTAGTAACACTTGAGTCATTGCATGTGGGTTACCTTTACTTTAGAATTAATTATACATTATGCATTAATGAAGGAACAGTATTCTAAAGTGTTACCAAACTGATTATACAAATGGTAATCGATACACGAAAAAAAACATGGTTACCACACTTTTATAATAAAAAATGGTAAATGGCAAAGGTGTCAGTCCATAAGTTACTGACCTGTTGGAACCGTGCAGTTATGTGTTGCCAAAAGTTCTCCTTACCCTATCCCCACTCAATGGAGTTTAACTAATGCTGTCTAAACATTCTGCTATATAGTAATTATCTTTGTGGTTATAATGTTCAGATTGTATTAAAACTGATTTAGAGAGTTTTGATGCGGTCATGTGGTTGCAGTTACTGGTTGAAATGTTGTGTGTTGTACTGACAGGTTTTTATTATTTTGTGTACCCCATTTAGATCATTTCAGCTCAATGACAGAAACACCTTTCTGTGCAATACAGTTCAATAACACCACAAACTGCATCCTCCAAAATGACCATACACTTGAGGAAATGCTTCTCTAAAACACTTTCAACAAATCTGAATATTATAACTTAGCCATTATTTATCGAAGGACTGCTGTGTTTGATTTCATTAGTTTTAGCTTAGTGAACCTAAAATATGACATCTGATTGTAGTGATTCCTATACATATCTAAAGAATAAAGGGTACAATGAATTTCATGCTGGTTGTGCCTACTTAAGAAAACCTTACTTTTTTAATTCTAATTTTCTGAGATACTGAATTTGGGATTTTCCTTAGTTGTCAGTTATAATCATCAAAATTAAAAGAAATAAACATTTGAAATATATCAGTCTGTGTGTAATGAATGAATATCATTCACTCATATAGTTTCACCCGCCCCACCGTGTGGGTATAAAGGGACTGCAGACTCGCATTATGTTTACCTGCTGAAGAGCCGAGGCTGAGCGCCCTGGCGGTTCCAGCGGTTCCAGCGGTATAGCTGTTGTGGCAGGGGGACGTAACGTCTCCGTTCCCTTCCTTCAAGGAACGAGGGTTACATATGTAACCGAGACATTCCCTTTCAGTCAGTACACTACGGGTTATGTCAGTACTGACGAAATGGGGGTCCCAATTCAATCTCACCACAACGGCTGTCTTCCAGCATCCTGTGCTGACCTGAGCTCTTTCTGACCTGGGAAGCGTATCCCATGTGGAGAAATGCAAAACAATGCCTACCCGCAGGGAGGACTTAGGAACACACATATGGCCCTCGTAGGAGCGAAAAGTTGGGTGTCGCCCAGCCTGCAGCTCTAAGTCTGTTAGCGAGGCGCCATGCACTAAACCCAAGAGGAGACAACACTCAGTGGAGTGTGCCGAGACCCCTAGGGGGCATGGCATGCCCTGAACCATAAGCTCAATGGTGTGACAACCTCTACTTGGAGAGAGCCTTCCCTTTCTGCTGCTCTCCAAAACAGACAAGAACTGGTCAGAGGTCCTGAACACTGCAATCGGGGTCACGTGAAAGCGCAAGGGCGCGTATTGGGCAGCCAGTGTCAAGGCTGGGTCTGCCTCCTCCAAAGCAGCGCTTGCAGGTTCAGCACCTGAAGAGGTGGGAACCTTGGGCACACATCCAAGCCGGGGTTATCAAGCTCAGGTTATCACGTGACAGTAAGCCAGCTTGAATTCCAGGCACGCTTCGTCACCGAAAAAGCCTGCAGGTCTCATACCCCCTTGATAGGAGCTAGGCAATCAAGAGCGTCACTTTTCATTGAAAGGAACTTACAACTCAAAAGGACGGCGAGGCTCAAAGCAAGCACTCAGCAGGGTAGATAACACCACTGTGAGGTCACAAGAGGGCATAAGTCCTGCGGATCAGGTTGTGCTGTCCTAACATTTTAGAGTCCACCAGGTTGTGGTGAGCCAATATAGCGACCCTGCTTGGAGGAAGGAGAGCACAGACCCGAACAGGCAGAGCCTATCTTTCTCCGTGGAAGAGCGCCAGGTGATGAAGAGGTTCCACTTCAGCACATAGGCCTGTCATAGACAAGGCCCTGGCAGAAGTGAAGGTAGCCACCATGTGTTGGTAGGGAACAAAACTTGCCGCATCCTGTCAGGGCCCACATAAGTAGGATACCACAGACAGGGACGTGGGTGCCAGGGTGCCCCGTCTCTGAGTAAGGAGGTGCTACCTCAGAGGGCTCGACCAGGGAGGAGCTGTCGCAAAGGAGTAAGAGTTCATAGAACCAGCTCCGGCCGGGCCAATATGGGGCGACCAAAGGAGCTGCTCCTTGCCCTCTGTGATCAGCACAAAACCTGTGCAAGACTGCTCACTGGGGAAAACGCATGCTTGCATGGGCCCCGCAGCCTGCTGAGCCTAGTAGGCAATGGGAAGAGATAGAGGGAGGCGACAGGGTTACCTGTGCATTGCTGAGCTGTTCCCAAATCAGCTGGCCGTTAGGGGATGGAGTCTACATTCCTACATTCCTACATTTCTACATACACACACTATACAGTTAAGTGGCCGAACCCCTGAAAGCTTGTAGGCTGCGTGAGTCAGTTTGCCGGGATGAACGTTACGAAGCAACCTCAGATGCTTCAGACTCCAAGGAGAAGATGGCGGCCGAGTTGCAACATCCGGTGGGAGCGTAGACCACCTTATCGGTTGGTGTACGCCACTGTCACCGAGATGTGGGAGTGGACCAGTACGTGTCTGACCTAAAGCAGGGCTCGGGAGCGTTGCGGGTCAAGACATACGGCCAGCAACTCGAGGCAATTAACTCGCTGTAGGCGCTGGGGTCCTTTACAGGAACCCGTGGCAGCATGTCAATTGCGCATGGCACCCCAGCCCATGACAGCATTAGTATGCAAGAAACTCATTCTAAGGGAACTTTAGCCCGTAGAAAAATGAGGTTCACACGGGGTGAAGGTATGATGGCAGGCCTGAGCCACTGGGACCCGGAGCGTGCCCTGTTGCCATGCCCATCTCGGGACTCGATCGCGAAGCCAGTGCTGAAGCGGTCTCATATGAAGTAACCCAAGCAGCGTTACTGCGGCTACGGATGCCATATGCCCCAGGAGCCTCTGAAATAACTTCAGTGGAACCGCACTCTTGCCCTCAAATTGACAAGGGCAAGTCAGCATTGACTGCACGTGCTCGCACTGTGTGTGCATGGCGACTGAGTCGGGAAAAGAGATCCTCTTCAGGGAAGAGTTTGCTCTTTCCTCAAGTGACCTGAAGGCCCAACGGGTGAGGTGCCGGAGCACAAGGTCCCTGTCTCGAGAGTGAGCTAGTTAGCCAGTCATCGAGAAAACTCAGGAATGCGAACCTTGTGTGCCTGAGTGGCACAAGGGCTGCCTCTGACTTCAGTGAAGCCACAAAGAGACAGGGCTACCCAAATGGAAGAACTGCGTACCGGTATTCCTGCCCCCAGAAGGCAGACCTGAGAGACGGTCTGGGTCGGACGAGAATGGAGACATGAGTACGCGCCCTTCAGGTCGGTGCTGCAGACCAATCCATAGACACATTCAAAAACGCGTTACGCTTTGAACATCTTGAAATGGAAGCCTAGGAAGGGTTCAGCTCAAGATACACATGTCCAGGAATGGTCGTGACCCATCGCTTCTACTAGGTACCATGAAGTCAGGACTGTGGAAGCCGGACTCCACCTCGGCTGGAGGGACAATATCGACCGCACCCCTCGCCAGTAGGGTGTCGACCTCCGCACGCATGACAGTGGCGTGGTCACCTGCCACGGTATAGCGGACTCTCCGTTTAAACCGGGGAGGAGATTGTGCAAACTAAATCGCATAGCCGAACCTGTGGGAGAACCAGCTGAACAGTTTGGAAGCTCTATTTAGGCTCCCAGAACTGAAGCAGCGGATGTGCAAGCCACAGGTGTACCCATCATGGGGCAGCGAAGCGGAATGACTGGCCCAGACATGGGGAGGCGTGGGAGCATCCCAAGGCGTGGACGGGGTCAAATTCTGCACCCTGCCGGAAGAGACCAGGGAGGGACCAGCGTTCCACGGGGGTCTCGTCTGACAGGGGGCTGGTGACAGAGGGGGCTGAGAGTGGCGAGGCTGTGCGTCGCATACTGCCAGCCACGCCCTCTTGGGGCTCAGAGGGGCTTTCTTTCAATGAAGGAAAACAAAAGATTCTCCCCTGACCCTCGACCAGGGGAAGGAGTGGCACTGTTACCATCTCCTGAGAAAGAACTGAATTCACCTCTGAGCAGCCCGTGTCAGGAGCACCGCATGGCTTGCCGTTTAGCAGGGATGGGGGCTGAGAAGGGCTGGGCTGCTGTCGTGCGGCCTCCTCCAAGCCCTAGCCCAGGTATAGGCTGCTGCTGCTGGGGCTGGGCAGGGAGGGGCGGGAGCCGCAGGAGGGCAGCCCTGGGGGAGAGCAGGCCAAGGCATCTGTGCCGGTGGCTGGGTGAAGGCAGCAGCAGGCCGCCGGGGCAGAATGTGTTTAACCGCCTCAGCCTGCTTTTGTCCGGCCGAGAACTGGTGGGCAAAGTTCTCGACGGCCCCGCCGAATAGCCCAGTCTGGGAGATAGGGGAGTTGAGGAAACGTGTTCACTCAGCCTCCATCCATGAACGCGCGCTCAGCATGCACGAGGCCCAAGCACACCAAACAGCGCTCATGCCCGTCAGACGGACTAATCAGCTCCCAGAAACAATGCACGGGTGAAACGTCTTGAAAAAGACGTGCCACGTGCAGCTCTTTTAGAGAGGAGAAAGCTTAGGAGAAATGCCGAAGCACCCAGGGAGAACACACACGCTGTGCTAGATCACTGCACAGATCAGACAGGAAATGCGGAACTTGCTGGAACGCGCCATAACACCGACACTCTGGAAAGACACTCGTCTTGAAGAGAGAAAGCTCAGAAGGCAAGTAACACTCGGCTCTGAAGCAGAAACATAATGCAAGTCTGCAACGCAACTCCCTTTATACCCACGCGGTGGGGCGGGGTTGCGTTATGCAAATTCCACAGACCCATGGCATTTTCATGCCAGTGGCTTATTTTGTAGATCTCAGAGGCGATTGGCTTCTAAGCGAAACCCTCATTTCGTCAGTACTGACGTAACTCGTAGTGTACTGACTGAAAGGGAACTTGATGGATGTGGCGGGACCCATGGTTTTCTCCTGTGCGATGGGGAAACTTTTTGAACTATGAAGATATGTGCGGCAGGGATGAAATTGGGAGGCAAAATTATAAAAACAATCTTTAGCAGGTAAATGAGCTGCAAACAGCTTCTAATAGAATGTCAAATATTTTAGGGCTGCTTTTGCATCCAAAAGTTAAGCGCACAGCAAAATAGTATTTTCCAAGTCAGCATACTCCAAATAGATGTCGTGAATCTGGATGGATAGGCATTATTTTGAAAGCAGAAGTAATGTAGATTTTGGCAAGCCAAGTGCCTGACCTGCAATTTTAATCATATCTATGTTGTGGTATTTGAGTGAAAATTTGTTGAGAGGTATCAAGCTGTTTATGCTTTGGAACAGGGAATTGTGTAGAGCTGACAGTTCGATTATGAGGCATTTTTACCTGAAAATGTCCTTGTATCCACTCCAACGGGGCTGATACGAAAAATGTTGATGGGGTATTGTCGAAAGGGCCGATCATGAAGCCTGACTCAACTTCTTTTTTGATCAGTTTTTCTATGACTTTATTTTCTGTAAAGGCGGATTGAAGATTATTACAGATGGTGTTCTGGGTTAGTGGGCATTCTACACCAGGTTTAAAAAATACAACATAAAGAACCGATAAGAATACAGTTAAAGTACCAGATTGATGAGCAGTATCAGTAAGAGTAGTAATACTGTTAAAACCCAAAGATACCCCTCCTTATTCATGTTGACCTCAAGGTTTTTCAGGTTATCAGCAGTATGCTTAACAGCTTAGACACAGCAAGCCTAGATTAAGAAATAGTGGCAACAAGCAACTGTGATTTACATTTATGTTTACATTGCCTGCATCTGGGTTAAGTTGTGCTTAAACACAGTGTAAGACTACAGCCAACAAGCATGCACATCTGCACAAGCATGTGAGGAAATACCTGTCCACACCAGCAGGAGGTAGTAGTGTTCATCACTCTAAAGAAACTGGAACTTGGACCACAGATATACAAACCATAAGCAAGCAGCACTTGATTGATGTTGATCACTGGTAGATTACTTAGACAAATGACAATGAGTGTATATATACACACAGATAACGAGTAGCAGCTGGCAGTGATGAGCAGCCAAGTGGTAATCAGCGGCCACACCCACACACACATAAACACAGAGCAAGAACGAGTCAGTGAATTCATGAACTGTGAAAGTACCCCCTGGCATTCCCAGATGAACTTACCCATTGATTGTAATCATCAATAAGGGAGTGGTCCAGAATGTCCCTAGCAGGAACCCAACTTCTCTCCTCCAGACCGTAACCTTCCCAGTCCACCAAATACTGAAATCTACGTCCCCTCAGTCTCGAGTCCAGAACACAATTGACTGAATAAGTGGGCTGGCAGATTAATATGTGAGTGAAGCACAGGTTTTAATTTGGATACATGAAAGACGGGATGAATTATCCTGTATGCCGGAGGAAGTTTGAGGCGAACTGTCACTGGATCTTGGTTGATGAATTTGGGAGGTTATGTAAACGAAAGACATGGTCTACGACAGCCACCGCTGTCTACTTGGCAGAAGGTAATTTGGGCAAGAGAATGAAATGAGCCGGCTTCGAGAACCGCTCCACGACAGTCAAAATGACAGTCTTGCCCTGGGAGGGCGGTGATAAAATCTAGAAGAATCTCAAATCTCAAATCGAGCAGGCCAAAACAAAACTCTGAATGTCGCAAGCCATAGCTGGCCACCAGAATCATTGCTTACCAGGAGGTTTACTCCTGGATGACATGCTACGTTGGAACAATGACCTCATCGAATGACGTTGGACCGTAGTCCCTCCCGCATGAACAACCGACTCGGTAGGCAACCGGGTGGAGGCGTTACCCCTTCTAAGGCTGATTTGACCTTTGACTCGATTTCCCATGTGAGTGTGGAGACAATGAGTCTCTCAGGTAAAATGCACTCGGGAGTGGATCATAAATTCTTATGATCAGTCCAGACGATAAAAGGTACCCTGGCCCTTCTAACCAATGATGCCACTCTTCCAACGCTAGCTTGACCGCCAACAATTCTCTGTTACCAATGTCATAGTTATGTTCTGCTGGCGATAGACAATGGGAAAAAACACACAAGGATGCATCTTGTCATCCGAAGAAGAGCGCTGGGAGAGAACCACACTTACCCTCACCTCTGACGCATCGACCTCCACCACAAACTGATGTGATGGACAAAGGGCTATCAGAATGGGAGCTGAAACTAAGCAGCTCTTGAGTTTGGAAAATGTAACTTCGGCTACACCAGACCACCTGAACTTTGTCCTGGGGGAGGGTCAAGGCCGTCAGAAGAGCAGCTAGTTGGCTGAAATTGCGAATAAAATGACTGTAAAAATTCTCGAACCCCAGAAACCTCTTTAGGGCCTTACAGGAATCTACCACAGCCTTAACCTTGTCAGGATCCATGCGCATTCCCTTGGACGAGATTATGTAACCTAGGAAAGGAACAGACTTTTCATGAAATGCGCATTTCTCCGCCTTGACAAAAAGCCCATTCTCTAGTAACCTCTGGAGCACTCGTCTGATGTGCTGAACATGTTCCTGGAGAGAGGAAGAAAATATCAGTATGTCATATGTTGTGGATTAAATGCTGCCGTTTTCCTCTTCTTTAGAAATAACACTTCACTCAGACTTTGATGCCAGAATATAGGTTTTATTCTTTTAAACAAAACCGAGTAGATCTGCAGATCTCCTTATGACTCAGGAAATCCCCCATTATATAGGCAGTTCCTAAACATTCCAAACCCACTACATCATTGTTTATCTTTCCCCCATATGTCTTAACTTGGCTTGAGTCCAGCACTATATCTCCATATATGGACTTAACACCCAACACTGTGAGGGGTGGTCTTCCAGTCTCCTGCAGACCCCTGCACTCCCTCAGCTGCATATCATCATATAAATAATAGTGTATAATCATACAGTTAAATTGTAATAAAATACTTATTATTCATGCAATATTGATGCAATAAACACTTCAACACATACAGGTAGACATAAATTATTAAATTATTAAATTATCTACCATGTTTCTCAGCACATCATTGACGAGTACTTGGAAGACTGCAGGGGAGTTAGACAGCCCAAAAGGCATGACCAAATATTCAAAATGGCCCCTGAGGGTATTAAACGCAGTCTTCCACTCATCCCCCTCTCTTATGTGAACCAAATGATAAGCATTGTGTAAATCCAGTTTTGTAAAGATGGATGCTCCTGCAACCTCTCGAAGGCTGAAAGCATCAACAGCAAAGGATAAGTATTCTTTACCATGATGTTGTTCAGCCCTCTGTAATCAATACAAGGTCGCAGAGAACCATCCTTCTTATCCACATGTAAGGACCGGTTTTACTGCTAAGACAAAAGCTGAGATCCAACACCCTGCATTAAAACAATAAAACTCAATCTGAAGAGAAGATCTCACAGAGAAACTGTAGGACACCGCCCTGACCAAAACCCCTCTCCCCTCTTTACCTCCCTTTCCCCTTCCCCTGATTCAAGTCCCAGAATGCAGATATACTACATATGATTTATCTTGTGAATCTATTGTTTTATCCCTTTCATGTCTGGTGTCTTTTTAAAGGTCATAGTGCGATTGGTAAAATGGTCTCAACATCACTGAAGTCACTGGTAGGGTTAGAAAGATTGAAACATATGAGAATTGTGTTCTCCTTTTTTGAGTGGTCTCTCCAAAGATATCTGATCTTCTACCCCAAACTAGGTGTTTGTGTTGCAAATATTTACAACCCTTTGTTCTGGTCTGGGTATTTAAGGAAGGGTAGCAGGGCTGCCATTTGGGAACATTCTGTAGACAGAACCCCCATACAGTGTTGTGTCAGTGTCATAAGAGACACGCACACACACTGTATGTAGTGTGCCAGATATGATTCTTTGAAACTATTTTCATATTACTTAATTGTATTTTATGCTGAAAGTTGTGTACCATGGATTCATGTTTAATTATGTTCTTTAAATTCTGTCTGGCCAAAATAAATGTTAATCTTGATTTATTCTGTATTTTTCATAAATCATTACTCAAGTAGTGTTGCATGCGGAGTTTTGTAGGAGTTTCCGTAAATCTTTCTGTCAGGGCAGATTCATACCGAGGACCCCATGACCGGAGCATGGCGCTAAGCATGAGGGGCAATCTGATTTCTGGGTGTCACTGTTATTATCAAGTTACAGCTCTCGTGACTATTGCTAAAATTACACTTTCTGTTATGAGTAAGCATTTGCGACTCACTTAAAGGTAAAATAGTTCACTCTGTAATCCTCTGTAATATCAGAACTGACTAATTTGTGTCCGTGAGGTAATGTAATTATAATCGCGAGCATTATCCTCTGAGCGACTCCGGGTCCCATGGAGGAACGAGTATTTGAAATTAAGAGATACTAAGAGAAATCAACGATCTAAATTAAATCACAACTAAACTTATGATCAGCTGTTAAGTTACAAATGTAACAAATGTAACAAAGTTACAAAGAATTGGAGTAAGATCAAATTATTCATGGAGTCAGATTTAAAATTCGATGGTCATAAATTAAGTGAATCCAACAGAAGTGCTGAGAAGGCGAACACGCAGAAGTCCTTCGACCAGGCCGTTAGATTCCGTCCTTGGGCTAACGGATGGACCTTACACACAAAAAGAACCCTGAAAAAAGAACAATCGGATAAAACACTTTTCTGGTAATACTGGCAAAAAGCTTGTTGCTTAAGGTCATTTGGGTAATTGCATTTGCAGGGGTATGCTGCTCTTGTAACAGAGCACTCCTTCACTGCTACACTCTGTAAGGGACACGTGCCCCCAGTCTGCTATTTCAGAGGGACATACCACTGCTTTCCAAATGTCCTATTATTGTCTTTTCCAGTATCAGAGTTTAAAAAAAAAAGCCATTCAAATGTTTTGCTGTCCGTTTGTGGTTGGGGAGATTTCAGCATTTGGTTTTGTTTTGTGGGGTTATCACTAGGGTTGGGTACCGAAACCCGGTGCTGTACCTATATAATCGGAACAGAACACAGATTTCATTCCTCATTTCAGTGCCTCATTTCGATGCCACTTAAATTCAAACGTGCTTTTGCACTTTGACTGGCCAAAACTGAGAGACTCAGGAGGAGCTTCTTCCCTCAGGCTCCTGAACTCAGTCACTTAACACCACGTGACCATCGATACACTGACATTGCACTGCACTTTCTGTTCTCGCTGTTACTGTGTAACAACCTGTTATAAACCTGTTTGCACATTATACTCTTTGTACATTTGTTAACCACATATTTATAAGTCTACAGTTTACTTCAATTATTTTATTCCACTTCTTTATTTATTTATTTATTTATTTTCTACTTGATTTATTTATAATTCTACATATATATATATATATATATATATATATATATATATATATATATATATATATATATATATATATATATATAAAAGTACTATATATAAATATATAGTACTGTATATTCCTCCTATAGTATATATATATATATATATATATATATATATATATATATATATATATATATATATATATATATATATATATATATAGAGGAAATTATAATAGAAATAGAATAAAAAAGTACTAATATATATATATATATATATATATATATATATATATATATATATATATATATATATATATATATATATATATAGTACTTTTTTATCTTATTTCTATATAATTTCCTCTTTGTGTTTTTAACTGTGAATTTGCACTGTCCATGGAGCGGACCTGTTTACATTTCACTGCCGGTTGTATATTCTGTATATAACTGTGTATGTGACAAATAAAACTCTTGAATCTTGAATCTTGAAGCAATAAAACTTTTTAATTTTAGGTAAAAAAAGTAAATAAAATAAAAAAGATTTAAAAAAAAAAAAAAAGAGACACAAAAGGGATTTTTGCATCAACAAAAAGTGTATTTGATGGACTTTCAATTCTTAATTCTCGCTTCTCAAAAACACTCTTGAATCATCCGATGCAACAATGTGAGATATTAATTCCGCTCAACCTTTGGCTGTTAGGATCTCCTCACTGTGATTCAGTATTCCTGGGAAGTAACAGATAAGATGTTTTAGTACACAAGACACTCAGACTCTTTATCAGGTGTAATTTTACTAATAAGGTCCACACACCATTCAGACTATTATTATAGGCTATACTGTGATGAAGTGAAAAGCCCACTGTCACCCACTTCAGCAGTCTAGCAGAAGGAAAAGGCTGTGGTTTACAATGAAGCATGTTTTGATCGACTTATACTTCCTATATTGTTTCCATACTGTTTTTTTTTTTTTTTTGTGTAAATTAATTATTTTCTATGTAGCATTAATATTTCAACAATACAAGACTAAAATAGTTCTTGTTGATTTATATTTTCTTTCCATTCTGATAGCTTTACCTCTGGGTTGGCTTGTTTAACCTAAATAAAAAATAAATAAATAAAATAACTATTGGTTGTTGGGATAAAACTGACTGCCACCCTGGTTATATCCAGTGTTGGGGTAGTTACTCAAAGTAATTAGTTACTAGTTATTAGAAGAAAAAAAAAAATGAAGTGGTCAATGAATAAAATTGTCCCATAAAATTAAAACAGAAATGCACTTGAGCCTATAAAAAGGAAACAGAAAATGCAGTTAATTAAATAAACAAAATTCACGTCATCCCAAAAAAATTATTTTCCCCTTAGCTCGCTCTCCTCTGCCTACTGGAGGTGAGTTAACATACCAAGTCACAAACTTGAACTAGGGACTCGAAAGTTCTTTTGAGCTTCAATTCCATGTTGGAATAACACTTGTCCAGGTAATGGGAAAAGGTTTTCCTGTCAGACGTTGGCTTGCGTGTCGTGGGTATTTTATCTAGTATTTTTCTAAACCTGTGCGATTCAATGAACCCCTACAATGAACCCCGCATACAGCCTGTTCATTTCTTTTTGTGTTACCTGCTACGATCCAAGACTTGAGCAAAGCTTAGCTTGTTTAGGTGGGGTCGGCTGAGGGACTCCTTCAAATGACCGGTGAGCAGGATCTTTCTCCACAAGTTTTGTACTGCCATACTGGGCAGACAAATGCTTAGACGGGTTGCTCATTGAGTTGGCAGCAGTTGAAAGACACTTGCATTTCCCACAAATATTTTTTCTCCTTTTGAGCAGTAAACGGAAAGTAGGCTAATGTGAATATCGCCACTAGCCGAAACCTCCTGTCTCCATGACCGTCTCCATCTCCATTTCCCTCTCTCCTTCACACCAGCAGCTACCTCACTCAGTCGATCTCTCACAGGCAGCGCAGCAGCATGCATGCACGCAGCACTTAAACAGGTCAGAGCTTTACACACAGGCAAACACAGATTGGGTAACGCAGGAAAGCACATTCCTATAGTCTAGTAAAGTAGTGTAGTTTGTAGTAGTGTAAAACTGACATTTTTAGTGTAATGTGTTACTTTACTTCGCTACCCAAAAAAGTAATATCACTACTGTAATCCGTTTCTTTGTAACTCGTTACCCTCAATACTGGTTATATCTAATAATTCCATCATTTCCAGTAAATCGTTTACCTGGTTTAGTGCCACACTGACCACTGTAGAGTTTCTGTTATAGGTGGCTTTGCAGGCAAATCCTGAGATACAGATGGAGATGATGAACTGAGTAATGGAGAACACCAGCAATATTCCACTGATCCCCAGATAATATCTCTGAAAAATATAGATCATATAAAAATAGATTACAAATAATATCCCATCAATTATTGAGGTGCTAAAAGTTCATATTATACTATAAAGAGGCATCATATGGCCTTTTCAAGTCACATGGACTACTTTGTAACTTTTATGATGCCTTTTGTTTCATTTGAAGCATAATTTCCAGTCATCATAACTGTATGGAAAAGACTGAAAAGCACAATCTTTATTAGTAAAAATTAGTTTCAATGAAATAGTTTCTGATTAGTTTCTTACAAAATAAATGACACAATTGTAATTTTACAATTGTAACTATTCAAGTAAACAGCAATAAAAATAAATAAAACACATTTGAGCAGATCACATTAAAGTATTGCACACAGTACATTTAGTACCTTCAAAATTGAACAGGTGTCACTAGTACTATCATAGAGATAGTAACAATCACTGGAAATGATTGCCATCTCTATGGACATCAGAACAATGGCTATCGCTGCAGTAATGGCACTGAGCACATTCATTATAAGAGATGCTTTCACCTACAGGGGGAAAAAGCTGAAATGTGAACGGTGACATATAGTAATAGTAAGGGTGTACATTTATAAAACGTCCTGAACTGCACGTCCTTTAACCATTGTTCGTTGTTCAAATTCACTACCCTTTCATTATGTGGATGAAAAATGTGTGCTGTAAAAATGTATTAGATACACTCTTTAATTGCCAAGTTCATAAATGATGTCACTGATTTGGGGGACACAGGAATAACTTATTTTAGATATAAAAGTGATTGTGGACTGCATATCACAGTCTTGGACATGTCAAAGATTAGTAACAACATTGGCATTGATGCATTGTTAGTTTTTGTGCAGCATCAGGTACATTTTTTACATTAAGTAAGTTTTGAACATTAAGACTCAAAATTAAGACTCAACAGAACCCCATAGTGGATGAAAACTCCCTCAACATCACATAAGGGTGAAATATGTAAATTGATATGAATGTGTCATTGTTCTATAAGAAAGCTGAGATTAATGTGCAAGCTTTTTTTTCAGTGGACTTTTTAATGCTTTAACAAATAGCATGTAAATTAAAGTTAAAAATATAAAATTTAAATTAAAGTGACGTGACGGCCAAGTACGGTAACCCGTACTCAGAATTTGTCCTCTGCTTTTAACCCGTCCACGTTAGTGCACACACACATTAGGAGTAGTGAGTAGGGAACACACACACTTCAAACCTACAAGGGTAACTTTCATATTACAGAAGAACATCACATGCTTCACAATATCATAGAAATAAAAAAAGATAGAGCAGGAAAAGAGAAAGAAAGAAAACAGAGAGGGTACATATCTGTATATTGCTGAACAAGCATAGACACTTTTTATATGAAAGTAAGAACATCATATTGCAGTTGCTTTAATTGCTTTGCTATTTTTGCTCCTTCTCAAGCACTGTAAAATTGGGTTTGCCGTTTATAAATATATTTATTTATTAATCATCACTATTGCTTCAATGCACATGATAAGTGTGCCATTATTTGTTGTGTAGTGACGTGTGTGTTCAAGCAAGCCAGATATCGTCTCGGTTACGTATGTAACCCTCGTTCCCTGAAGGAGGGAACGGAGACGCCACGTCGGAGTACCGACGAATAGGAATCTCGCTCGCGAGAGCCAATCTACTTCGAGTGTAACTAAAACGAGCCAATGCACATTGGCATGCAATGATTGCACCAGGTGCTCATGCCACACTGTGCGGGTATAAATGAGACATAGGTGATTGCATCAAATTAGCCTTTTGCTGAGGAGCCGAGTAGGTAGGCAGGCACCCCAGCAGGGTACAGAGGACATGGCGACGGGACGTGGCGTCTCCGTTCCCTTCAGGGAACGAGGGTTACATACGTAACCGAGACGTTCCCATTCAGTCGGTCACTCTCGACGCCACGTCAGAGTACCGACGAATAGGAATCCCTACCAAAGTGCCATGGCCTTGCCCCCTTCCAGTGCCCAGTGTGAGCCGCCTGAGCTCTCTTACCGGATGAGACGGGGCTCACACCAGGAAGTCCATCACTACTGTTCCGCATGACCCTGTTCAGTGATTATTGGATGACACTGGGAAAGCGTGCCCTAGAAAAGGGGCCGCTGCGGAGCCCACATCGTACCCCAGAGGAGTTATGTGGAGTACAATGCTGAGCCGTAGCCCGCAAGGGAGGAGGGGGCTCAGTCCCGGTGACGGGAAGGCTCTCCCAAGGGAAAGACACGGGCTTCCCGTAGGAGCGACCGTGGAAGAAAATATGGGATCCCCGTAGGGTCACTCATATAACCCCAGCCCATTACCGGTTCTCAAGGATTCAACGGCAAGGGGCCTGATGCCCGACGTTCCGCGACGTCCGGCACCGAGGGTGATGGAGGACTCACAGAGTTTGCTTCTGGAGAATAAGAGCGCCGGAGTGCAGCAAGCCGACAAGAGCCGGGGCCTCTCAGTGCTTCTACCCGTTTGAGGTGAGAACACAGGAGGAGACCGGCTCTACACGTAGGCTATAGAATCTACTGAACGTGTTGGGTGTCGCCCAGCCTGCAGCTCTACAGATGTCTGACAGCGAGGCGCCACGTGCCAGCGCCCAGGAGGATGCAACACTTCTAGTAGAGTGTGCTCGCACCCTGAGCGGACAGGGCACACCTTGTGCTTGGTAAGCCAAGGTGATGGCATCCACTATCCAGTGGGCCATCCTCTGCTTGGAGACAGCCTTTCCCTTCTGTTGGCCTCCGTGACAGACAAAGAGCTGATCTGAGGTTCTGAAGCTTTGAGTTCTATCCACGTAGATCCGTAGAGCGTGGATGGGACAGAGCAAAGTTAGGGCTGGGTCTGCCTCCTCCGGGGGCAGCACTTGCAGGTTCACCACCTGGTCTCTGAAGGGAGTGGTAGGAACCTTGGGCACATAGCCAGGCCGGGGCCTTAGTACCACGTGGGTATTACCCGGCCCGAACTCTAGGCACGATTCGTCAACCGAAAATGCCTGCAGGTCCCCTACCCTCTTGATGGAGGCCAATGCAGCCAACAGCAAAGTCTTCATAGATAGAATCTTTAGCTCTGCTGAGTGCAAAGGCTCGAATGGGGCATTCTGGAGTGCTCAGAGCACCAGAGCAAGATCCCAAGAGGGTATGGAGGGGGGTCGAGGAGGATTTAACCGTCTCGCCCCCTAAGGAACCTGACGACCAGGTCGTGCTTCCCAACCGACTTACCTTCTACGTGGTCGTGATAGGCGGATATAGCAGCAACATAGACCTTGAGGGTGGAGGGTGACAGCCTACGCTCCAACCCTTGTTGCAGGAAGGAAAGCACAGACACGATCGAACATCTTTGGGGGTCCTCTCGGCGAGAAGAACACCACTCGACGAACAGGTTCCACTTCGAGGCGTAAGCCTGTCTTGTAGACGGTGCATGTGCCAAAGTGATGGTGTTAACTACCTCTTGGGGTAAGTCACCTAGAACCTCCGCGTCCCGTCCAGGGGCCAGACATGAAGCTTCCACAGGTCTGGACGTGGGTGCCACAGGGTGCCCTGTCTCTGAGTCAGAAGGTCCTTCCTCAGAGGAATCGGCCAAGGAGGGGCTGTCGCGAGGAGCATAAGTTCTGGGAACCAGGTCCGGTTGGGCCAGTACGGTGCCACCAACAGGACCTGCTCCTCGTCCTCCCTGACCTTGCACAGTGTCTGTGCAAGTAGGCTCACTGGGGGAAACGCATATTTGCGCAGCCCCTGGGGCCAGCTGTGCGCAAGGGCATCCATGCCGAGTGTACCCTCGGTCAGCGAATAGAACCACTGGCAGTGGGACGTTTCTGGGGAAGCAAACAGGTCGACCTGTGCCACCCCAAACTGTCTCCCGATCAGCTGAACCACCTGGGGGTGGAGTCGCCACTCCCCTGGGAGCGCAGCTCGTGAGAGCTCGTCGGCCACACGGTTGCGCACACCAGGGACATGAATGGCCCGAAGTGACCTCAGACACTTCTGACTCCAGAGGAGGAGATGGCGGGCGAGTTGCGACATGCGACGGGAGCGCAGACCACCTTGTCGGTTGATATACGCAACGGTCGCAGTGTTGTCCGTGCGGACCAGTACATCTTTGCCCCATAACCGCCCTTTGAGGCGGCTCAGAGCAAGATGTACTGCTAGCAACTCGAGGCAATTGATGTGCCAATGCAGGTGCGGGCCCGTCCAAACCCCTGACACTGCATGCCCATTGTACGTGGCTCCCCAGCCCATGGCGGAGGCATCCGTGAAAACCACAGCATGCCTGGACACCTGTTCCAGGGGCACTCCAGCCCGAAGGAACGAGGGGTCTGACCACGGACTGAAGGACTGGCGACAGGCCGGTGTGATGCTCACCCGGTGAGTGCCGCGTTGCCACGCCCATCTCGGGACTCGGCCGTGTAGCCAATGCTGAAGCGGTCTCATATGAAGCAGGCCGAGCGGCGTTACTGCCGCCGCGGCTGCCATATGCCCCAATAGCCTCTGAAACTGTTTCAGTGGAACCGCCATCCTGCCCTGAAACGTGTTCAGGCAGTTCAGCATCGACTGGACATGCTCCTCTGTGAGGCGCGCTGCCTGCTCGACCGAATCCAACTCCATACCGAGAAAAGAGATCCTCTGCCCGGGGGCGAGTTTGTTCTTTTCCCAGTTGACCCGAAGACCCAACTGGCTGAGGTGTCTGAGCACCGAGCACTGAGCACTGAGTCGCCGAGATAGTTGAGGATGCGAACGCCCCGTTCTCTCATGGGCACGAGGGCCCCCTCCGTGACTTTCGTAAAGACACGGGGGGACAGGGCCAGCCCGAAGGGCAGGACTTTGTACTGATATGCTCGACCCTCAAACGCAAAGCGCAGAAATGGCCTGTGTCGAGGAAGGATCGAGACATGAAAGTACGTGTCCTTCAGGTCGATCGCTGCAAACCAATCTTGGGGACGGATGCATTCGAAAATGCGCTTCTGCGTGAGCATCTTGAACGGTAGCTTGTGGAGGCTCCGATTCAGGACTCGCAGGTCCAAGATTGGCCGTAACCCACCGGTTTTCTTGGGTACAATGAAGTACGGGCTGTAGAGGCCGGTCTTCATATCAGCTGGAGGGACCGGCTCTATCGCGTCCTTCGCCAGTAGGACAGCGATCTCCACACGCAGGACATGGGCATCTGCAGCATTAACCGAAGTGAAGCGGACGCCCCTGATCCTGGTGGCGCGCCAGGCGAACTGAATCGTGTAGCCGAGCCTGATGGTCCGAATGAGCCAGCGAGACAGACCGAGGAGCACTAGCCAGGCTCCCAGGGACCGTACAAGCAGGACCATAGGGACCACCGGCGTACCCACCGTGGGGCAGCGAGGTGGAATGCAGGTACCGGACTGGGGCGGCTGTCTCGTGGAGGCGGCCCACAGCGAGGTGAGAGTGTGCCGTGCAACACTTACCTGATTCCACAGGTGGGCAGCAGGAACATGAGGGGGTTGTCCACTGCTGCCCGCTGGCGAAGAGGGAGGATGAGTGTGGTCCGGCGTTTGACCGGCCACAACTCTCCGAGCCCCCTGCAGACCCGGAGATGGAAGGAACTGCTCTTGTGTTGAGAATTTGGGTACCGCTGGGGCTGAGCCCAGTGGCGGAACAGAAACAAAATGGAACACAAGATTCTCCTCCCGGCCCTCCACCGGGGGATGGAGCGGTGCGGTCACCATCTCCAGAAGAGCAGTCCTCCTCACCTCCGGGTCGCCCGTCTCATGGCAGCTTGCTCTTGGCCTTGCCACCCCTCTTGGCAGGCGTCTAGACGGGTAGGGCGGCCTGCTTGCGCCCGGCTCCACAACGCCGCTTGGGTGGAGGCTGCTGCTGCGGCACGGGAGCGGAGGCAGACGCAGGCGGCCGCCCTCGGCGACGAGCAGGCTGAGGCGCTGCCGGCGGCCGGGTGGAGACAGCAGCTGACCGCCGTGGCAGAATGTGACTGGCCGCCTCAGTCTGCTTCTGTGTGGCCGAGAACTGCTGGGCGAAGTTCTGGGCCGCGTCGCCGAAGAGGCCAGTCTGGGAGACGGGGGAGTTAAGGAACCTGACTTTGTCGGTCTCCCTCATATCCGCCAGATACAGCCAGAGGTGGCGTTCCTGGACCACCATAGTGGACATTGCACAACCCACGGCCCGCGCCGTAACCTTCGTCGCACGAAGTGCGAGGTCCGTTGCGGTTCTCAGTTCCTGGAGAACTGCGGACCACCATCCTCGTGCAAGGTCTTCAGAGCCGGGGCCTGATGGACCTGCAACAACGCCGTAGCGTGTAAAGCAGAGCCTGCCTCTCCACAAGCCAGGTAGGCCTTCCCGATCAGATCAGATGAGTACCTACAGGCCCCGGAGGGAAGACACGGGTTCCCCCTGGAAGTGGAGTTAGGGCACAGTTGCATAGCAACGGCCCGTTCCACGGGAGGAACCTGCATGTATCCCTTTGCAGGTCCGCCATCGAGGGTGGTGAGGGAGGAGGATCCACTAGGCTGGTTTCGGGCAGTAAAAGGTGCCGTCCACGACCTCGTGAGCTCCTCGTGCACCTCCGGGAAAAAAGGAACCGGGGTGGGGCGCTGAGAACCAGCACGGGCCACCCCGAGAAACCAATCATCCAGCCTTGAGGGTACAGGACGGTGGAGGGTTCCACACGAGCCCGACTCTCTCGGTGGCCCGGGCAAGCATAGCCATCATCTCCGGATCAGTATCGGGCACAGCAGGTCTACCCGGAGGAGCCCCCTGCGCCGACACATCCTCTCCAGAGGGTTCTGACCCTCCCTCCAATGCAGCGATGGACATCTGGTCCTCAAGGGGAGCCCCAAAGGATACGGATGATGCGCATCTCGTGGATGGCCCACCGTGTTCCAATGGCAGCTCTACTGGCTGCGGAGTGCGAGAGGGATGAGGGTTCCCCGGGGGTTGGTTCCCTGGGGGAAACGCGCTCACCGTAACCCTCAAATCAGCCGGGCTACTGCCTGAAGTAACTCTCTGAGGAGAGTTAGATCACGGCAGAGGCACAGAGGCTCCGCCCCTTGCGAGACGGAGCCGCGATCGCAACTCCAAGATGGTCATGTTCCCGCAGTGAGAACATGATTCATCCACCAGCGCTGCCTCAGTGTGCTGAACGCCCAAACACGAGATACAGCGCTGATGACCATCCCTCGGTGACAGGAAACCACCACATCCAGAAACACACAGATAGAATGTCATCTTGAAAAAGACGCAAGCTCTATCTGTGTAAGCTCTTTCAGAAGGACGCTCTCCTTGGTGCTGAAGCACGCAGGGGGAGGGGTCGCGGTGACCCCAGGGGATAGTGCAGCCTGACGTGCGCGCTCTCTCACACAAAGGCGCTCTCTTACCAGCCGTGGGAACGGCTTTTTAGCGCTCTCCACCTAGCGCACCGAACCGGCTGTGAGAACAGCCTTTGTGATCGTTCTGTTCAAACAACAAAGAGAGATGATCGGAAAACCACACGACCCACTGCTGTGCCGTCACACCAACACCGAATGAAGAGATCGCTTCAAAGGCGGCTTCCGTCTTCAGTCAGGACTGCGAAGTAAGGAGTGATATCTGTAGTAACCATCTACCACTCGGCTCCGAAGCAAAATGCTAATTTGATGCAATCACCTGTGTCTCATTTATACCCGCACAGCGTGGCATGAGCACCTGGTGCAATCATTGCATGCCAATGTGCATTGGCTCGTTTTAGTTACACTCGAAGTAGATTGGCTCTCGCGAGCGAGATTCCTATTAAATCGGTACTTCGACGTGGCTTCGAGAGTGACCGACTGAATGGGAAGCACAGATTCTGCGCAATACGCTGTATTTATTATATCATGATGATATAATAAATATCATTATATCATTATGATATTTATTATACGTGACAAGCCATGTGCTCACACCAAACATGACAAACACAAGCACATGGCCAGCAATGACAAATACCAGCCATGTGCTCAAACAAAGACAAGACAGACATGTGACGCCCCCATCAGAGGGAGTGAACTTAATAAGTAAAATCTGCCACAGCTGATTTTTATACACACATTGGCTTATATATATATATATATATATATATATATATATACAAACCCGATTCCAAAAAGTTGGGACACTGTACAAATTGTGAATTAAAAAGGAATGCAATAATTTACAAATCTCATAAACATATTTTATGCACAATAGAATATACATTCATCTAAAGGATTATTAGGAACACCATACTAATACTGTGTTTGACCCCCTTTGCCTTCAGAACTGCCTTAATTCTACGTGGCATTGATTCAACAAGGTGCTGAAAGCATTCTTTAGAAATGTTGGGCCATATTGATAGGATAGCATATTGCAGTTGATGGAGATTTGTGGGATGCACATCCAGGGCACGAAGCTCCCATTTCACCACATCCCAAAGATGCTCTATTGGGTTGAGCATCAATAGAGTTTAGTCTATTGCTAAACTCTAAACTCTATTGGAGTAAGGTAACACGTGTCAGGACCCACTCATCGCCTTAATCATACGTTAGACCTAATATTGTCACATGGAATAAATGTTGATACCGTTGAAATTCTGCAGCAGAGCGACGACATCTCAGATCATTACCTAGTATCCTTAGTATACTTAATTTAGCTAAGGCTGCAAAGCCATCCCCTCGCTTCAAATATGGCAGAACTATCACTGCCGCCACTAAAAATTGCTTTTTAAATAATCTTCCTCATCAGTTTCATCTCCTCAGCATCCCAGATAGCCTAGAGGAACTCGATTTTGCAACAGAAACTATTGACTCTCTTTTTCCAGCACTTTAGACACAGTTGCTCCCGGCGCTTAAAGAAGATTAAAGAAAATAGTCCAACGTCGTGGTGGTACAACGAGCACACCCGGCCCTTAAAACAGCAGCCAGAAAAATGGAGCGCAGCTTGAAGAAAACAAAATTAGAGGTTTTTAGTAATTCATGGAAAGAGAGCATGATCGCATACAGAAAGGCCGTAAAAACTGCTAGATCTGCTTATTTCGACTCTCTTAGAAGAAAACAAACACAACCCTAGGTATTTATTTGATACAGTGGCTAAGTTAACCAAAAATAAAGCTTCTACTTCTCATGGTTGTAAACAGCACAGCAGTAATGACTTCATGAACTTCTTTACGTGTAAGATCGATAATATTAGGAAGAAAATTATAACCATGCAGCTGTCTACTACAGTGTCACATCAGACAGAGCATTGTTGTGTCACTGAGAAAAAATTACATTCATTCACTGCTATAGGAGAGGAAGAATTGGCTAAACTCGTTAAATCATCTAAATCAACAACATGTATGCTCAACCCTATCCCGACTAGGCTATTAAAAGAGATGCTACCAGAGGTCATAAATCCTCTTCTTAATTCATTATAAATCATTAACTCATCTTTGTCATTAGGATATGTACCGAAAACTTTTAAGCTGGCTATTATCAAACCACTTATTAAAAAACCTCAACTTGATCCTACAGAATTAGTCAATTATAGGCCGATCTCAAATCTACCCTTCCTGTCAAAAATACTGGAAAAGGCAGTGTCTTCACAATTATGTTCCTTTTAGAAAGAAATGGTATCTGTGAGGATTTCCAGTCAGGATTTAGACCGTATCATAGTACTGAGACTGCTCTCATCAGAGTTACAAATGATTTACTCTTATCATCCGATCGTGGTTGTATCTCTCTATTAGTGTTACTCGATCTTAGCGCTGCATTCGATACTATCGACCACAACATTCTTTTGAATAGACTCGAAAATTATGTTGGCATTAGTGGAACTGCATTGGCATGTCTTAAATCATACTTATCTGACCGTTATCAGTTTGTAGCAGTAAATGAAGAGATGTCACACCGATCACAAGTTCAGTATAGAGTACCGCAGGGCTCAGTGCTAGGACCGTTGCTCTTCACCCTGTACATGCTACCACTGGGAGATATCATTAGGAAGCATGGCATTAGTTTTTACTGTTATGTTGACGATACTCAGCTCTATATTTCTTCACGCCCTGACGAAACGTACCAATTCACAAGATTAACGGAATGCATAGCTGATATAAAACATTGGATGTCTAGTAATTTCCTGCAACTTAATTCAGAAAAAAATGAATTTTTAATTATTGGACAAAAAAACTCTGCAAGTAGTAACCTAGAATACTGTCTAACACTCGATGGCTGCTCTGTCAAGTCCACGTCGTCAGTTAGGAACCTGGGTGTGCTCTTTGATACCAATCTTTCATTTGAAAGCCACGTTTCTAACATCTGTAAAACTGCATTCTACCATCTTAAAAATATATCTAAATTACGGCACATCCTTTCGATGCAAAATGCTGAACAGTTAATTCATGCGTTCATGACCTCAAGGCTAGATTACTGTACTGTTTTACTGGGTGGTTGCCCTGCTCGCTTAATAAACAAACTCCAGCTGGTCCAAAACGCAGCAGCTCAAGCTCTTACTAGAACAAGGAAGTATGACCATATTAGCCCGGTTCTGTCAACACTGCACTGGCTCCCTATTAAACATCGTATAAATTTTAATATCTTGCTTATTACTTACAAAGCACTAAATGGTTTAGCTCCCAGTACTTGAGCGAGCTCTTAACGCATTATATTCCATCACGTCTATTGCGGTCTCAAAACTCTGGCCAGTTGATAATACCTAGAATATCAAAATCAACTGCAGGCGGTCGATCCATTTCCTATTTAGCGCCTAAACTCTGGAACAGTCTTCCTAGCATTGTTTGGGAAGCAGACACACTTTTTAAAAGTCAGTTTAAATCTAGACTAAAAACGCATCTCTTTACTATGGCTTACACATAAAACATTATCAATTTCTATTATTCAAATCAGTAAATGATTGTTAGGCTTCATTAACTAGATCAGCTGGAACCGGGAACACTTCCCATAACACCTGATGTACTCGTTACATCATAAGAAGAATGGCATCTACGCTAATGTTAGTCTTTCTGTTTATCCCGAGGTTTACTGCAGTCAGCCGGATCCGGGCCGTATCCGGATCAGATGGTGGACCAGCACCTGGACATGACCAACGCATCCCTGAAATGTCTGCAGAGAACATGTCAAATAAACTCCCCCCGTAAATGCTGCATCGACACGACATCCTCATTAAACCCGTCTTCGGCGTGACGACTCCAATCTTTCGAATAATCTTACAAATATCTATTTGCCTAATATGAATTAAGACCTGCTATGTTGCCAGAATTATAATCATAACATCACCGTTTCACCAGAACGGCTGTACAAATTCTGTTGCATTATTTTCCTGTTAACAATGTGAAGCTGCTTTGAAACAATTGGACTTGTTAAAAGCGCTATATAAATAAAGGTGATTTGATTTGATTTGAGATCTGGTGACTGTGGGGGCCATTTTAGTACAGTGAACTCATTGTCATGTTCAAGAAACCAATTTGAAATGATTCGAGCTTTGTGACATGGAGCATTATCCTGCTGGAAGTAGCCATCAGAGAATGGGTACATGGTGGTCATAAAGGGATGGACATGGTCAGAAACAATGCTCAGGTAGGCTGTGGCATTTAAACGATGCCCAATTGGTACTAAGGGGCCTAAAGTTTGCCAAGAAAACATCCCCCACACCATTACACCACCACCAGCCTGCACAGTGGTAACAAGGCATGATGGATCCATGTTCTCATTCTGTTTACGCCAAATTCTGACTCTACCATCTGAATGTCAAACAGAAATCGAGACTCATCAGACCAGGCAACATTTTTCCAGTCTTCAACTGTCCAATTTTGGTGAGCTTGTGCAAATTGTAGCCTCTTTTTCCTATTTATAGTGGAGATGAGTGGTACCCGTGGGGTCTCTCTGCTGTTGTAGCCCATCCGCCTCAAGGTTGTGCATGTTGTGGCTTCACAAATGCTTTACTGCATACCTCGGTTGTAACGAGTTGTAATTTCAGTCAAAGTTGCTCTTCTATCAGCTTGAATCAGTCGGCCCATTCTCCTCTGACCTCTAGCATCAACAAGGCATTTTCGCCCACAGGACTGCCATCACTGCCTTCCCTTTTCACACCATTCTTTGTAAACCCTAGAAATGGTTGTGCGGGAAAATCCCAGTAACTGAGCAGATTGTGAAATACTCAGACCGGCCTGTCTGGCACCAACAACCATGCCACGCTCAAAATTGCTAAAATCATCTTTCTTTCCCATTCTCACATTCAGTTTGGAGTTCAGGAGATTGTCTTGACCAGGACCACACCCCTAAATGCATTGAAGCAACTGCCATGTGATTGGTTGATTAGATAATTGCATTCATGAGAAATTGAACAGGTGTTCCTAATAATCCTTTAGGGGAGTGTAGGTAACATGTCAAATGTTGAAAGTGAGACATTTTGAATTGTCATACCAAATATTGGCATATAAGGAACAGCCGGAGGACCAATTTGCAACTTATTAGGTCAATGAGCAACTAGAAGCCTGTATTAGACAAGAATGGGACAACATTCCTATTCCTAAACTTGAGCAACTTGTCTCCTCAGTCCCCAGACGTTTGCAGACTGTTAGAAAAAGAAGAGGGGATGCCACACAGTGGGAAACATGGCCGTGTCCCAACTTTTTTGAGATGTGTCGATGCCATGAAATTTAAAATCAACTTATTTTTCCCTTAAAATGATACATTTTCTCAGTTTAAACATTTGATATGTCATCTATGTTGTATGTTGTATTCTGAATAAAATGAGCCCCCAAACATCCTGCGTGTGACTTTTTTTGTCACACTAACATACAATCAGATACCATTTCATTTTTTTCTGTGAAGATGTGAGAAAAGTCATCAAGTTTCATGCCATTTAGATGAAAGTATAATTTTTTTTTTTAATATGATAGCAAACGTCATTAGTAGTTGCCCATGACCTCAACAGCACATAAGGGTTAGATGCTTTGCTGCTAATGGATGATGATATCTGGACCGCTGCTATATGTTTGACAGCTTGTGATGATTTAAACTGCACAACAGTTTCTTGAGTAATAGTAGTGTATGAATACATTAGAAACAATGTGACAAAAGAACAGATTTCAGCACATTATGTACATACCACACACAGATGAAGTTTATTCTGTGCAGCAACAGACAGAGATCCAGCACTGATGTACTGAGAGAGAAACACAGGACATTTCACAGTTCATACTGGAGATTAAAAAGAGAGCCTTTAAAGTAAAACCATTAAATGAAACTTACAATAAGGGATCCCCAGTAGGTTATGCCACTAATGACAGAAATAAGTGGGTACCTGAAGGAATGGGTGGTGCGCACCATACCAAATAAAAACATCACCACTCCAATCATGATTTGGACAGTCTAGACAGGGCAGATATGAGTCAAGAACTGTTCTTCATAGTGGCATAGCATTCATGTTTGAGCACACACACACACACACACACACACACACACACACACACACACACACACACACACACACACACACACACACACACACACTCTAGAAGCTATATTAATGTTTTATGCACTATACAGCAATCAGACAGGAACACATCTATTAACTTGAGGTCATATGATAACAGCTTTTATTTTCTGTTTCAGTTTTTTACAGAAGAAAATTAGACACTAAGGGCCAGATTTACTAAACATGGTAAATTATTGTGAGCGCTATAATCCCATAAAAGTGCCGATGGGAGTGTAAAGTTCAGCACGTGATCTACTGACGACACACATTAAAGAACACAGACACAGCCGATCATTTCCATCATGACCAACACAATCTACCAAGAGCAGTGCAGATTAGCGTCTGGTTTAAGACGGGCCTTTGGGCGGTAAATAATGGAGTAAACACAGTAAACTGACGAGTGCAAACCTTAGTAAATCAGCTTGTGTGATTGATTTAAATACTCTCCTCCCATAAATACTGCGTCTGAAAGGGAAACTCCTACAAATGCATAAGCAATAAGATCAGCTGCAGAAATAACCCTGTCCACACATTTACAGCGCTAATGCTTCACTGCGTGTCTTTAGTGAATCCTGACAGAAGTTTTTAACACCAAAAGAGGGTTTGAGCTGGAGCAAGCTGGTAGTAAATCTGGACCTAAAATATTCCCAAAATCATACACAATTATAATTCATAGTCAAATGCATTACCCCAATGCCTTTGGTTGTGCTTTGAAAAATTCAGCGAGAGCCGTATTGCCATATGCTCCTCTGATCTCCTGTCCATCATCTCCAATAACAGTATTTTGTGTCACCTGTGGATTTACTTGGATGACCACTGTAGCTTTGTCAGTGGAGATGACCTTGCTGGTTTCCATTTTAGGGAGAGGTTTCACCTGTAATTAAGCATTAAATTCTGCAGTTCACAACTCACTAAAGGTTGCTTTATTTTCTGTTTCATGTACAGTTCAGTATTTATGATTAAAGCATCAGCTGATGCCCTTGTCCAGAGTGACTTATAAAACCGTGATACTGCCAGGGTTTCTCAAACAAGGCTTACGTTAGCTTATCTTTGACTTCTTCCTCTCCTCCGAAAGATCAGAGGATTAAAATGTACACTGTTCGCAAATATTTTGCGTGATTGTATGTTTTGTAGCTTAATGTCCAAACAAATCACAAAACTATTAAATAGAACAATAAATGAACAACAGTTTACACTAAGACTCACTGGTGCCAAAAGATGAGGGTTGTTTTTAATTGATGTATATGAATGTGTGTAAATAAATATAGGCATTATAATTACTAAAAGAAAAACTTAAGTGATGCATACAATATTTTACCTGAAATGAGTTGCTGATGAGGATGTCTGATCGCTCTTATGGCGTATCTTTGTGTGTGTGGACTGTGAAGAACTGATAAGGAGGAGCTTGCTTTACACTTTTAAAGATTATGTTGATGCCCTTCCTCCTAAAATTCAAAGAACTTTACATATAGATAAAAACTACAAGGTAGCATAAATTATGGCCATTGACTGAGGACACAAATATATGTGATTAAAAGCACTAACAGATGAAGGGACGGGAATATTTTTATGTGCAAAAACAAACAAAATAACGTCTTTATTCAACAATTTCTCCTCGTCTGTGTCAAACTAATCGAGCTAAAGGCAGTTTATCATGGCACATCTGTGGTTGCCTTATATTTCCTTTCCAGTCTGCTAGCTGTACCTTTGCTGTTTTGAGTAATGTGAGTTTTGAGGTATCAAAACCATTACTCTGTTTACTGAAATATTGGTCAGGATCATTGCTAACAGATGCAGGAAACAAACTCACCACAAACCACAAGCTGTCATGCACACTGACAGCTTCTTCTTCACTGAACAGAGACCTGGCTTTAATGGATATTAACCTCAGAATTCTGATTCAGACATCTCAAACAGGGGTCCGTTCTTCATACGCCACTAACTTTCAGATTATTGATGATTTGGCATGATCTTGGATTGTTTGGTTCTTCGAAGCTCATCTTGGACTCCAGGTCCATAAGCTCAAACCTGCTCAGGTGCAGCTTATTTCATGTAAACAGGATTAGACTTTGCGACATACTTTGTAATTGTGTTTTATATTTTTATGCTGAAAGTTGTGTACCATGGATTCATGTTTAATTATGTTTACTTAAGTTCTATCTGGCCAAAATAAATGTTAACCTTGATTTATCTTGTATTATTCTGAAATCGCTATTCTAGTATGGATCAATGCAGAGTCCTTTATTACCGCAAATCTTTTGCCCAGGATAGATCAAACCGAGGACTTTTGAGTTAATCTGATAATCTTACTGTGTGTGTGTGTGTGTGTGTGTGTGTGTGTGTGAGCTGTGAGCTGTGAGCTGTGAGCTCTGGACTCTGGAAGAACACTCAGGAGTCAAAACTGCAGTGGCTTTGGATCAGAACCAGAGAGACCAGAGACAGGAGCAGATCACTCACCTTTCCTTTGAGACTGGAAACTCCTGCAGAACAAACACAGCATTTATCATCAAGAATTCAATCAATGAAGCAATGACCTTCAGAAAGCAGATGTCACTGGCTCTCATCATCTCCTCCATGTCTCTGATTGTGTGTGAAAGAGCTGAGATGTGTGTGTTCATCTCCTCCAGCTTCTCCTTCATCATCTGCTGCTTCTGCTCCTCTTCCTCCCTCAGTGCAGTGATTGTAGCTTCTTCTTCATCTCTGAGGAACTGATGAAGCTTCTTAAACTGCTGTTTAATCTGACGCTCTGTGTGCTCAGCCTGAGACTGAAATCAGATCACATTCGCTTCAATCATCTCAATCCACACACATCAACACTTCACATCATTCATATCAGAGAGAAACTCCTGCATTACCCGACATAACGGATCCAGAAGCAGATGCTGCTCGTCGTTTACAGAAATATCCCATATATTATGTATGTTTATGTATGTATAATACATATTTTGACATATATGTCTCATATATGAAATATCCTAATATGCTCATATAAATACATAAATGCACATTTATGCACAGCTATCAGAAATTCCATATATTGACATATATCTCTATTCCACATATTATATGTTTAAATTATATATGTGACAAATCACTATCACTGACAAATGCCGTAGTCTTAGTATAGATTTTATGTATAAAACAAATGAAATTTAAAATATAATTTTTTTTTAAAATTTTATTTATTGTCAGGTGAGGCAAGGGATGAAGGACTCAAGGATGCAGAAGTTAATGGGCTTTTTATTAGACTTAAAAATAAACCATCAAAACACAAACAAACCCCTTCATGCTTGTAACTGACTCGTTTTTTTATACAATAAGAAAGCCTCATAAAAGGGGAATTCACTTTTGCCAAAAGTTTGTGTTCAAACTAACTGTAAGAGTCTCAATGAGGGAGTGAAAATAAATCGTATCTATTGAATCACTGAATGATAACATAGTAACAATTTGCACATGGTGGAAATCCAAGACAGCATTGTGGTCCGTGTATCACCTGATCATTCAATTATTTCATTTAATCTAGCAAACGAAAAACGGGCAAAACAGATCGATATTTAGTTTTTCGGTGGTTCTGAATGAACCAAAAAATGAAAGCTGGTGTCTTTTTTCCAGTTCTCATGGTGTTTTACAGCTGCATGCCTGCACTTTGCACATGCGCAATGAATGTAAGGCCGCTAGCCATAACCACATGTGTTTCAGGTTCACTCGGAGGCAACATAATTGCGACGAAATGGCTGTATCATTTGTTCTTTTCACTTCGTCTAGAAGGGTAACATTGAGAGAGAAGAAGACATGATGGTTGAAAACATTTCTAAAATATTTCAGGTAATATGGGCGAACTACAATAGTATGACCGCCCCCTTTCCCAAAGCTTATTAATGGAGATTTGCTGGCATTCAGTTTTGAATGTGTGACATTGAGTGGATACCCTTACAAAAATAACCATGTTTGTACTACAAAAATTATTGTACGTAAACCACAAATTAACCATGGTTTGGCTAGTTTTTTCTGAATTAAGTTGCAGGAAATTACTAGACATCCAATGTTTTATATCAGCTATGCATTCCGTTAATCTTGTGAATTGGTAAGTTTCGTCAGGGCGTGAAGAAATATAGAGCTGAGTATCGTTAGCATAACAGTGAAAACGAATGCCATGCTTCCTAATGATATCTCCCAGTGGTAGCATGTACAGGGTGAAGAGCAACGGTCCTAGCACTGAGCCCTGCGGTACTCTATACTGAACTTGTGATCGGTGTGACATCTCTTCATGTACTGCTACAAACTGATAACGGTCAGATAAGTATGATTTAAGCCATGCCAATGCAGTTCCACTAATGCCAACATAATTTTCGAGTATATTCAAAAGAATGTTGTGGTCGATAGTATCGAATGCAGCGCTAAGATCGAGTAACACTAATAGAGAGATACAACCACAATCGGATGATAAGAGTAAATCATTTGTAACTCTGATGAGAACAGTCTCAGTACTATGATACAGTCTAAATCCTGACTGGAAATCCTCACAGATATCATTTCTTTCTAAAAAGGAACATAATTGTGAAGACACTGCCTTTTCCAGTATTTTTGACAGGAAGGGTAGATTTGAGATTGGCCTATAATTGACTAATTCTGTAGGATCAAGTTGAGGTTTTTTAATAAGTGGTTTGATAATAGCCAACTTAAAAGTTTTCAGTACATATCCTAATGACAAAGATGAGTTAATGATATTAAGAAGAGGATCTATGAACTCTGGTAGCATCTCTTTTAATAGCCTAGTCGGTATAGGGTCGAGCATACATGTTGTTGATTTAGATGATTTAATGAGTTTAGCCAATTCTTCCTCTCCTATAGCAGTGAATGAATGTAATTTTTTCTCAGTGACACAACAATGCTCTGTCTGATGTGACACTGTAGTAGACAGCTGCATGGTTATAATTTTCTTCCTAATATTATCGATCTTACACGTAAAGAAGTTCATAAAGTCATTACTGCTGTGCTGTTTACAACCATGAGAAGTAGAAGCTTTATTTTTGGTTAACTTAGCCACAGTATCGAATAAATACCTAGGGTTGTGTTTGTTTTCTTCTAAGAGAGTCGAGAAATAAGCAGATCTAGCAGTTTTTACGGCCTTTCTGTATGCGATCATGCTCTCTTTCCATGAATTACGAAAAACCTCTAATTTTGTTTTCTTCCAGCTGCGCTCCATTTTTCTGGCTGCTGTTTTGAGGGCCCGGGTGTGCTCGTTGTACCACGGCGTTGGACTATTTTCTTTCATCTTCTTTAAGCGCCGGGGAGCAAAAAGAGAGTCAATATTTTCTGTTGCAAAATCGAGTTCCTCTAGGCTATCTGGGATGCTGAGGAGATGAAACTGATGAGGAAGATTATTTAAAAAGCAATTTTTAGTGGCGGCAGTGATAGTTCTGCCATATTTGAAGCGAGGCGACGGCTTTGCAGCCTTAGCTAAATTAAGTATACATGATACTAGGTAATGATCTGAGATGTCGTCGCTCTGCTGCAGAATTTCAATGGTATCAACATTTATTCCATGTGACAGTATTAGGTCTAGAGTATGATTAAGGCGATGAGTGGGTCCTGACACGTGTTGCCTTACTCCAATAGAGTTTAGAATGTCTCTAAATGCTAATCCCAATGCGTCTTTTTCATTATCTACATGGATATTAAAATCACCAACAATTAGTACTTTATCTGCAGCCAGTACTAACTCGGATAGAAAGTCAGCAAATTCTTTGATAAAGTCTGTATTGTGCCCTGGTGGCCTGTATACAGTAGCCAGCACAAATGTCAAACGGGATTTATCAATTACACTACATAATGCTACATAAAGCACCAAAACTTCAAAAGAATTATATTTGAAACTAGACTTCTGAGTAATACTGAAGATATTATTATAAATTACAGCAACCCTCCCCTTTACCTTTCAGACGCTGGCTCGTGTTTATAACAATAATCTTGTGGGGTGGACTCATTTAAAGTAATGTAGTCGTCAGGTTTTAGCCAGGTTTCTGTCAAACACAGCACATCTAGATTATTATCTGTAATTATATCATTAACAATAAGTGCTTTTGGGGAAAGGGATCGAATATTCAGCAACCCGAGCTTTATCATTTGATCATCTGTATTATATCTGTTGTTTATTTGTTGGACATCAATTAAGTATTTACTGTTGGATGGTCTTGATGTTTTTTGGTATTTACTAATTCGGGGAACAGACACAGTCTCTATGTGATAATATCTAGGTGAAAGAGTCTCTATGTGTTGGGATTTATCTGACTTCTGCAATGGGAGACAGCTAGCAGACGGTCGGGTAAGCCAATCCGCCTGCTTCCTGACCTGGGCCCCAGTTAGTCAAGGTTTAGCTTTAAGACTATATGCCAAATTACTAGAGAGAACAGCAGCACCACTCCAAGAAGGATGGATGCCGTCCCTCTTCAACAGGTCAGGTCTGCCCCAAAAGCTTTTCCAATTGTCTATGAACCCTATGTTATTTTGCGGACACCACTTAGACAACCAGCCATTGAGTGATGATAGTCTGCTAAGTATCTCATCACTCCTTTTAACAGGGAGCGGACCAGAACAAAACACTGCATCTGCCATCGTACTTGCGAGTTCACACACCTCTTTAATGTTAATTTTGGTGATCTCCGACTGGCGAAGTCGAACATCGTTAGTGCCGACGTGAATAATAATCTTAGAGAATGTACGATTAGCATTAGCCAGCACTTTTAAATTTGCTTTGATGTCAGGCGCTCTGGCTCCCGGTAAACGTGACTATGGTGGCTGGTGTCTCTATTTTCACGTTCCGTGTAATAGAATCATCAATAACTAGGGCACTTTTAACAGGATTCTCAGTGGGTGCGTCACTGAGTGGGGAGAACCTGTTTGATGTTCTAATCGGAATGGAAGAGTGGTTTTTTGATCCGTGACTATGCCGTCTGACCGTCACCCAAGTGCCCTGCTGCACGGGCTCTACAGCTGGAACCGAACAATATATAGAGTTCACTAAGCTAGTCGCATCCAAAGCAGTGTCTAAAGCTGTTACATTCTCACTACTCTCAAATAAAGTCTGGATGCGTGTCTCTAATTCTGAAATCTTCTCCATCAGCCTGACTATCTCCTTACATTTATCACATGTGAAGCCCTGCTCGCCAACGGAGACAGATACACTAAACATGAAACATGCGGTGCAAGTGACAATGACTGGAGAAGAAGACATGGCTTACCGTATTTGCTGATTAATCCAACTTACCAAAGTTGTTTGATGGAGTCTATTTACTAATCCAACTCATCACAGTTGTTTAGTGAACTCAGAAAACAGGAAACCCGGGTGCAGAGATGGCAAGCTAACAGGCTAGCGAAAAGCTAACGTGTGATAGTGATTTAGATTAAAAGCTAGTGATGTCAGATTTAATGTGGTAGGCAGTGTTAGACAATATATGAAGATGAGTAAGTTATAATTAGCAGTTTAAACAACAGAGAATTATATCAAATAAAAATCCCAAAAGAGCAGAACAGAGCAGAGCACATGCGAGCACAGCAGCAATAGCAAACAGGGTAGACAGGAGCAATCGAGGAGCACCGCTTTTGGCGGTGGACGGGTCGGGACAGGGCACCCTGACTGGTCATACGCAACAAACTGCGATGTACTGTGTATTCTGACACGTTTCTATCAGAACCAGCATTAATTTCTTGAGCAATGTGAGCTCCAGTAGCTCGTCTGTTTGATTGGACCTGACGGGCCAGCCTTCGCTCCCCACGTGCATCAATGAGCTTTGGCCACCCATGACCCTGTGGCCGGTTCACCACTGATCCTTCCTTGGAGCATTTTTGATAGATCCTGACCACTGCAGACCGGGAACACCCCACAAGAGCTGCAGTTTTGGAGATGACCCAGTCGTCTAGCCATCACAGTTTGGCCCTTGTCAGTCTCGCTCAAATCCTTAAGCTTGGCCATTTTTCCTGCTTCTAACACATCAACTTTGAGGACAAAATGTGCACTTGCTGCCTAATATATCCCACCCACTAACGGGTGCCGTGATGAAGAGATCATCAGTGTTATTCACTTCACCTGTCCCTGACATAATTGTATGCCTGATCGGTGTACAGTATATACATATTAGTTTTTATTTTATTGTGTGAGTTCTTGTCTGACACTGTAAATCTTCAGCGTATCATAGTCACATGTGACGGAAACAACATGTCATTTGACAAAGGAATTTATTGTACATTTCAAGTGTCACAAAAGTGTATGAATGACATTCCAGTGGTGTGACAAAACATCTGTTAATCATACACAGGTAATTAATCATGTGGCAGGAAGTGTTTCTAATGCATCGTGAGAATGTGAGACAGACAACCACGAGAAGATTTAACAGCACCAGCATCATCAGTTAGCAGTTTGGCTTCTGTGTGTGTGTGTGTGTGAGTGTGTGTGTATGTTCATGTTCTATAGGAGAATCTCATCTAATGAAACAGACTGTCGCTCAACATGCTCCTCTAAAGTCAACATTAAATGATATTCACATCCACAACTCATTATTTCTCCAGTCAAATGCCTTGTTTAACAGAGAAAACAAGCAACTGACAGGCGGTCTGATGACATCAGCTGAAAGAGGAAGATGTTTCAGAAGTTATTACATTTTGATGAACGATTATGAAGACAAACATTTATTTCTCTAGCATATTGTGCACTGATGAAACATTCTTCATAAGAGCAGCAATGTGAATTTAGTTTTCATTTCATGTTGACTTCATATGTTTCTTGTAACTGAGCAAGTCTTTCAAGAGTTAAAAAATATAAAACCTAAAAATCCAAAGGGGCGAGTGCTGCATTCACTGAAGAACAGCTGAAACCTGTCTGCTGATTTGCATGCTCATATTATCATATCATCGTCTTCCTCAGTGTTTCTGTCTTGTTTTCAGCACAAATCTAAAGATTCTTAAATCAAGATACATTTACTGGAGAAGAAAAATCATGTCTTGTTTTCTGTTAAATTAAGTGGGTTTTTGCTTAAAAGAACAAATATCTAAATATATGCAGTCAGAAAAAAAAAAAAATTATTTTTATGATCTCACTGGCAGATAATTACTATTTTTTTAAAGCACAAACTCACTTCCTTTTGATACACTTTTCAGAAAGAAACACTTTATTATCTTCAGTCATTTTGCTTCTCCAGTAGATGTTTAGAAAGAGAAATGTCAAGAAAGAGAATAATTTTTCTGATCAAAGGCACTACATACTAGCCTGTACATTATATAACTAGTAGAGTTAAAGGTTAAATAATGTGTATTTACAGATTAAATGTGAAATGAATATAAATATGATGCAGTTTCTAATGGTTTGAGGTGTGAGTGAGCGAGCAAACGATCCTCTTCATGTTGAATCTCTCACACCCTGATCTGGTATCCGTTCAGATCCGCTGCTGGCCCCGCTCTCTTCTCCACTGACAGCCTGTGGAAACAGCGCCACCTAGTGGTTAGAACAGCTAGTGTTTCTGATGGTGTGCAGTGAATGATCTGTAGGTACCGTCTGTCGCTCTGGCTGTTCTTGCGCATCGGGCTGCCCGGGTTCCTCAGAGGAGATCCCACATCCTTCCTCCGGTCTCTAGAGGGCGACGGCGGAGCAGCTTTACCGATCTGAAACACAACAGCAATCCTGTGAAGCCTCACATATCACATAATATGGAACAGTTGATTGAAACTAACAAAAGTATAGTAGTAGTATAGTAGTATATAGTTAAGTATTTGATACATCAGATGTTTATGCTTCATATAGTCTGATATAGTGAGAATATGGAGGGGAAAACAGCTCAGTTTTATTCAGAGGCTCAAACTGAACAAAAATATGCAATTTGGTGCAGATGCTAATATTACTATGGACAAAAAGTAAGATGAAATTCTGATGATGATAATGTAAATCAATGATATCTTTATAACAGTATGTGACATAAAATGCATTTAAATATCAATATTGCCAATAATTTGTCTTAGTAAGATGATATTTAAATGTTTAGTTGGAGCTCTGTAGTTATCAAACATATAATGCAATGCAATACAATAACGATTGAAAGATGAACAAATAAACCTTCCTCAAAAGCCTGATGATCACACAATCATGCCAAAAGTATTATTCTAAATCATTGAACTCAGGTGTTCAATCACTTATGGCCACAGGTATATAAATCACTAGGCATAGTTTCATTTGTGAAAGAATGGGTCGCTCTCAGGAGCTCAGTCACTGTGATACTGCCACCTGTGCAATAAGTCCATTCCTGAAATTTCCTCACTACTAAATATTCCATGCTCAACTGTTAGTGGGATTATAACAAAGTGGAAGGGAACAACAGCAACTCAGCCATGAAGTGGTAGGCCACGAAATCACAGAGAGGGGTCAGCGCATGCTGAGGGTCACAGTGCACAGAAGTCGCCAACTTTCTGCAGAGTTAGGCTACAGACTCCACACTTATGGTAGATGAGCTCAAGAACAGTGTGTAGAGAGCTTAATGAAATGGGTTTCCATGGCGAGCAGCTCATCCAAGCCTTACATCACCAAGTGCAATGCAAAGCGTGGGATGCAATGGTGTAAATCACGCTGCCACTGACTCTAGAGAGGACGTGTTCTCTGGAGTGACCAATCACGCTTCTCTGTCTGGCAATCCCATGGTCGAGTCTGGTTTTGCGGTTGCCAGGAAACAGTTTGGTTATGACCACATTCAGATTTAATGGTACTCTAAGCAAAATTCGAAAATCAAGATTCAAGATTTGTCAGTTTCATTTAAATCATACACAGTTTATGTTCAGTTAGTTTCATTTTCAGAGTGCCAATTTTTAATGGCGTGAATGCAGCGATGTGAGGTCAACTTTATGTAAACATGATGCGGTTCGGCAGCAACCAATCGGAATGTAGAAGTGCTCCATTCCAGGACAGTCCTGTAAACTTTGGTTTGACCACAGTTCCCAAAAAATTCAAGATTCAAGATTTGTCACATACACAGTTATAGGAAATATATAATAGAAATATGGATGCAAATTCACAGTTAAAAACACAAGGAGGAAATTATAATAGAAATAGGATAAAAAATATATATATATATATATATATATATATATATATATATATATATATCAATTATCAAGTCAAGTATTATTAATCAAGTCAAGTAGAAGAAAAAAGTAAAAAAATAAGAATAAAGAGGTGGAATAAAATAAGTGAAGTAGACTGTGCAGTGAGTAAACTGTAGACTTATAAATATGTGGTTAACAAATGTATAAAGAGTATAATGTGCAAACAGGTTTATAACAGGTTGTTACACAGTAACAACGAGAACAGAAAGTGCAGTGCAATGTCAGTATGTCAATGTTTATCCAGAAGTGAAGTCACGTGATGTTAGGTGACTGAGTTCAGGAGTCTGATGGCCTGGGGGAAGAAGCTCCTCCTGAGTCTCTCAGTTTTGGCCATCAGGCTCGGAAGCGCTACCAGATGGCAGCAGCGTGAAATGAGGGTTTGCAGGGTGATTAGAGTCCTTGATGATCTTAGTAGCTCTACCTTTGCAGCGTTTGGTGTAGACGTCCTGCAGAGACGGGAGAGCTGACCCTGAGATACGCTCAGATAAGCGCACGACTCTTTGCAGGGCTTTGCGGTCATGACTGGTGCTGTTCCCATACCACGCTGTGATGCACTGAGTTAATACACTTTCTATCGCCCCTAAATAGAAGGTTTTCAGGATAGCTGGTGAAACCCTGAATTTCCTCAGCTGGCGCAGGTGGTACAGTCTTTGCCTGGCTTTTTTCACCTGTGTCTGAATGTGAGCAGTCCAGGTCAGGTCCTCGGAGATGTTTACACCCAGGTTCTTGAAGCTGCTCACTCTCTCTACTGGTGACCCGCTGATCATGAAGGGGGATACTGCAATACTGCATAATGGACTGGAATTTGTTGTCGACCCTGAGGAGGACACCAGCCCCAATCCCAACCCAGAGTTCAGCCATACCCTACCACGTGAGATGGACAGAACACCTGAGCCCACTGCAGAGGGACAACCAGCACCAGAAGGATCTGTGAGCCAGCCACATTTTCCATCGCCGTAGGAGTTTTAGTGGAGATCGAGGGAATGGAGTTAAGCCCCACCCACACTCCCACCACTGTGAGTTGTTGTTGGACTCTGTGGACTGTTATTTCAATTTTGGAGAAAATGACCCAAATGACTCATCATATCCAGATCTCAGGATACCGCCCAGCCTCCCTCTCCAGTCCTTCTACCCAGACTCCTCAGCCTCCTCTGGCCTTCCATGTGCCAGTCACCCCTGGGTGAGTGGATCCCCTGGTTCCGCCTCCAGCCACTGATCCTGTCACTCCATCTCAGCCTGTCGCCCTGACTACTCAGAATTTGCCCCTCCATCCCTTGTCTCCACCAGGGACCATCAGGCTTCTGACTTTGCCTCTGTCAGACGTCACCACAACACCTCAACGGACCTATGAGACGTCTGCTACGCTCCATCTCTCCACCCCTACGGCTTCGCCTCAGCCCTCAATGATTGCCCTTGGATTGATTGCTCCTGGTCTGATTGATTGCTCCTGTCTACCCTGTTTGCTGTTGCTGCTGTGCTCGCATGTGCTCTGCTCTGCTCTTTTGGAATTTTTATTTGATTAATTCTGTTGTTTAATTTGCTAATTATAACTTACTCATCTTCATATATTGTCTAACATAGCCTACCACATTAAATCTGACATCACTAGCTTTTAAATCTAAATCACTATCACACGTTAGCTTTTCACTAGCCTGTTAGCTTGCCATCTCTGCACTGTGAACTCCTGTTTTCTGAGTTCATTAAACAACTGTGGTGAGTTGGATTAGTAAATAGAATCCATCAAACAACTTTGGTAAATTGGATTAATCAACAAATACGGTAAGCCATGTCTTCTTCTCCAGTCATTGTCACTTGCACCGCATGTTTCATGTTTAGTGTATCTGTCTCCGTTGGCGAGCAGGGCTTCACATGTGATAAATGTAAGGAGATAGTCAGGCTGATGGAGAAGATTTCAGAATTAGAGACATGCATCCAGACTTTATTTGAGAGTAGTGAGAATGTAACAGCTTTAGACACTGCTTTGGATGCGACTAGCTTAGGGAACGTTGTACATTGTTCGGTTCCGGCTGTAGAGCCCATGCAGCAGGGCAATTGGGTGAGGCAGCATAGCTGCGGATCAAAAAACCACTCTTCCATTCCGATTAGAACATCAAACAGGTTCTCCCCACTCAGTGACGCACCCACTGAGTATCCTGTTGAAAGTGCCCTAGTTATTGGTGATTCTATTACACGGAATGTGAAAATAGAGACACCAGCCACCATAGTCACATGTTTACCAGGAGCCAGAGCGCCTGACATCAAAGCAAATTTAAAAGTGCTGGTAAATTCACGTCGGCACTAATGATGTTTGACTTCGCCATTTGGAGATCACCAAAAGTAACATTAAAGAGGTGTGTGAATGCGCAAGTACGATGGCAGATGCAGTTTTTTGTTCTGGTCTGCTCCCTGTTAAAAGGAGTGATGAGATACTTAGCAGACTATCATCACTCAATGGCTGGTTGTCTAAGTGGTGTCTGCAAAATACCATAGGGTTCATAGACAATTGGAAAAGCTTTTGGGGCAGACCTGACCTGTTGAAGAGGGACGGCATCCATCCTTCTTGGAGTGGTGCCGCTCTTCTCTCTAGTAATTTGGCACATAGTCTTGGAGCTAAACCTTGACTAACTGGGGCCCAGGTCAGGAAGCAGACGGACTGGCTTACCTGACTAGCTGCTAGCTGTCTCCCGTTACAGAAGTCAGATAAACCCCAACACATAGAGACTCTTTCACCTAGATATTATCACATAGAAACTGTGTCTGTTCCCCGAATTAGTAAATATAAAAAACCATCAAGACCATTCAACAGTAAAAACTTAATTGATGTCAAACAAATAAACAACAGATATAATACAGATGATCAAATGATAAAGCTCGGGTTGGTGAATATTCGATCCCTTTCCCCAAAAGCGCTTATTGTTAATGATATGATTACAGTAAATAATCTAGATGTGCTGTGTTTGACAGAAACTTGGCTAAAACCTGACAACTACATCACTTTAAATGAGTCCACCCCACAAGATTATTGTTATAAACACGAGCCGCGTTTGAAAGGTAAAGGGTAATAATAATATCTTCAGTATTACTCAGAAGTCTAGTTTCAAATATAATTATTTTGAAGTTTTGGTGCTTTATTGAGCGTTATGTACTGTAATTGATAAATCCCATTTGACATTTGTGCTGGCTACTGTATACAGGCCACCAGGTCACAATACAGACTTTATCAAAGAATTAGCTGACTTTCTATCAGAGTTAGTACTGGCTGCAGATAAAGTACTAATTGTTGGTGATTTTAATATCCATGTAGATAATGAAAAAGACGCATTGGGATTAGCATTTAGAGACATTCTAAACTCTATTGGAGTAAGGCAACACGTGTCAGGACCCACTCATCGCCTTAATCATACTCTAGACCTAATACTGTCACATGGAATAAATGTTGATACCGTTGAAATTCTGCAGCAGAGCGACGACATCTCAGATCATTACCTAGTATCATGTATACATAATTTAGCTAAGGCTGCAAAGCCGTCCCCTCGCTTCAAATATGGCAGAACTATCACTGCCGCCACTAAAGATTGCTTTATAAATAAACTTCCTCATCAGTTT
Organism: Paracanthobrama guichenoti; assembly: GCA_018749465.1. Classification (NCBI taxonomy): domain Eukaryota; kingdom Metazoa; phylum Chordata; class Actinopteri; order Cypriniformes; family Gobionidae; genus Paracanthobrama; species Paracanthobrama guichenoti. The sequence goes on along the minus strand of CM031959.1, from coordinate 20,408,871 downwards.
CATCTCCTCAGCATCCCAGATAGCCTAAAGGAACTCGATTTTGCAACAGAAACTATTGACTCTCTTTTTTCCAGCACCTTAGACACAGTTGCTCCCCGGCGCTTAAAGAAGATTAAAGAAAATAGTCCAACGCCGTGGTACAACGAGCACACCCGGGCCCTTAAAACAGCAGCCAGAAAAATGGAGCGCAGCTGGAAGAAAACAAAACTAGAGGTTCTTCGTAATTCGTGGAAAGAGAGCATGATCGCATACAGAAAGGCCGTAAAAACTGCTAGATCTGCTTATTTCTCGACTCTCTTAGAAGAAAACAAACACAACCCTAGGTATTTATTTGATACAGTGGCTAAATTAACCAAAAATAAAGCTTTTGATGTTTGTAAACAGCACAGCAGTAATGACTGAACTTCTTTACGTGTAAGATTGATAATATTAGAAAGAAAATTATAACCATGCAGCCGTCTACTACAGTATCACATCAGACAGAGTATTGTTGTGTCACTGAGGAAAAATTACACTCATTCACTGCTATAGGAGAGGAAGAATTGGCTAAACTCTTTAAATCATCAAAATCAACAACATGTATGCTCAACCCTATACCGACTAGGCTATTAAAAGAGATGCTACCAGAGTTCATAGATCCTCTTCTTAATATCATGAACTCATCTTTGTCATTAGGATATGTACCGAAAACTTTTAAGTTGGCTATTATCAAACCACTTATTAAAAAACCTCAACTTGATCCTACAGAATTAGTCAATTACAGGCCGATCTCAAATCTACCCTTTCTGTCAAAAATACTGGAAAAGGCAGTGTCTTCACAATTGTGCTCCTTTTCAGAAAGAAATGGTATCTGTGAAGATTTCCAGTCAGGATTTAGACCATACCATAGTACTGAGACTGCTCTCATCAGAGTTACAAATGATTTACTCTTATCATCCGATCGTAGTTGTATCTCTCTATTAGTGTTACTTGATCTTAGCGCTGCATTCGATACTATCGACCACAACATTCTTCTGAAAAGACTCGAAAATTATGTTGGCATTAGTGGAATTGCATTGGCATGGTTTAAATCATACTTATCTGACCGTTATCAGTTTGTAGCAGTAAATGAAGAGATGTCACACTGATCACAAGTTCAGTATAGAGTACCGCAGGGCTCAGTGTTAGGACCGTTGCTCTTCACCCTGTACATGCTACCACTGAGAGATATCATTAGGAAGCATGGCATTAGTTCTCATTGGTATGCTGACGATACTCAGCTCTATATTTCTTCACGCCCTGACGAAACTTACCAATTCACAAGATTAACGGAATGCATAGCTGATATAAAACATTGGATGTCTAGTAATTTCCAGCAACTTAATTCAGAAAAAACTGAATTTTTAATTATTGGACAAAAAAAAAAATATGCAAGTAGTAACCTAGAATACTGTCTAACACTCGATGGCTGCTCTGTCAAGTCCTCGTCGTCAGTTAGGAACCTGGGTGTGCTCTTTGATACCAATCTTTCATTTGAAAGCCATGTTTCTAACATCTGTAAAACTGCATTCTACCATCTTAAAAATATATCTAAATTACAGCACATGCTTTCAATGCAAAATGCTGAACAGTTAATTCATGCGTTCATAACCTCAAGGCTAGATTATTGTAATGCTTTACTGGGTGGTTGCCCTGCTTGCTTAATAAACAAACTCCAGCTGGTCCAAAACGTAGCAGCTCGAGATCTTACTAGAACAAGGAAGTATGACCATATTAGCCCAGTTCTGTCAACACTGCACTGGCTCCCTATTAAACATTGTATACATTTTTAAATCTTGCTTAATACTTACAAAGCACTAAATGGTTTAGCTCCCCAGTACTTGAGCAAACTCTTAACGCATTATACTCCATGTCTATATCGGTCTCAAAACTCTGGCCAGTTGATAATACCTATTGTAGCCATGGCCGCATCAAGGGAATCCCTGCCATGGCTCCTTTCTCCTTCAATGCAGCTGTGGGTTTCCATCCTGGGTGGACTCTGGGATTCCATCTGACTTCCCCGACTCTAGTCTCTTCTACCAGGACTTCCTCCTTCACCAGCCCTTTGTCCGCCCCTGAACCACCTCCTCAGCCTTTTTATGGCTCAAGGCCACGCCTTTGTCACATTTATGTACCATAAGTTTTACTTTCATGGACATTTTCATTGTTCGTCTTTAGTCCCTCTGTTTCCTTTGTTCAAGTTTCCAGCAACTCATCAATTTCCATGGACACTAATCTATCACCACAGCTGTCATTTAGTTCACCATTACCACCACCACCACCACCACCTCACTTTCACTTTTTTACGCTTAGCCTCTTGAATTATTAAAGAACTTTTATATTGGATTAATAAAAAAAACTTTTGTATTGGAATTACATCATCAACCTTCTTCTTACCCTGGACGTGTTACAATCACTATAGTAATTCTATAATAATAATTTATATTTTAGAGCTGTCAGGACAGATTTCACGGGTACTGCTTATTTCTGTTATGAACAGTTTTTTTACCATTACAATTTTCTTAACACGTTTCAGACATTCCATGTTTCAAAGTTTAAACTTCTTTTATGGAATTATTTTGATATCTTTGTTAACTCCAGCTTTGCAAAACAATGTAGTAGTAATATGCTTTAAGTGTAAGTGTCTCATCCGTACCTTCAGCCTCATATCCCGGGTGTGTCTCTCCAGCTCTTTTCTCAGCTCTTCTTTGGACAGCTTGTCCACGTCCAGCACCGAATGCTTCCACTCGATCTGTTCCACGCTGTGGGGGTCATGTGACACGTAATGACCAATCTTGACTTTGCACAGTGTGTGCCAGTATCCCCGATAGGCCACCTGGAACTCCTCCAGGAGGTCGCTGAGCGTTCTGTACTCCAGTGGTTTATACATCAGGTCCTCGCGGCGGCTGATGCCCAGAGCACCGAAGCGGCCCCCGCTGTGGACACCCAGCACAATGTGACGGAAATGACTCCCTGAGAAGTGTGTTTTAAAGCTGAGAGGAAACCGCTCAACGCTCGGCATGCTGTTGGTGAGGTAACTGTCAGGCCAGCTGAGTTAAGTGTTATATTCAACAGATTATCAACAAGTACAGGGGAAGCGTTGAAATGAAACTTTAGCCTGTTTTCTAAATGCATGATTCATCTGTGCATATACTACTGGTCAAAAGTTTGGAATAATTAAGATTGTCTTATGTTGTTAAAGGGGTCATGAACTGGCTTTTTAAAAAATTTTATACTGTTGTGAGGTCAACTTATGACATTTGTGTGGTTTTTACATTCAAAAACATCATAATGTATAAGTAATAGGTTATGTTTTGAGCCTAGTCCCTGGAATGCTTGTTTTTTATGGGCGTGCCACATTGAAGGCCTATGTTATTTATCTATAACACATCATGCGTGAGTCAGTGGGCGGGGCTACAGAATTAGGCGTTAATCTTCTTCTGTTAAGGCGGCGTTTCGCTGCTCTCTGACGTCACAGGGAGGCGCATTGGTAGATCGATCGTTTGCTGAGCTATATTTTAAACTGATATTTATTCCTGTGATCAAAGCTAAGCTTTCCTGTAGCTCAAACAATAAGAGCGTGGCGCTAGCAACGCCTTGGTCATGGGTTTGATTCCCAGGGAAAGCAAGAACTGACTAAAAATGTGTACCTTGAATGCAATGTAAGTCGCTTTGGATAAGCGTCTGCCAAATGCATAAAGGTAAATGTAAATTTTCAGCATCATTACTCCATCCTACATCCATTACTCCATCCTCTTGTTGCCTGCATCCCTCTTTCTGTCATTAAAATGTTTAGAACATTACTGGAAGACCAAACTGAATTCTGAATTTATTTTAATCATCCAGCAGCATAAAATATTCACAGACCCATCTCAAATCCTCAATTAAGGCCAGCAAATTAGAGTTTAAATCTAATTTAGGTCTTACCTCAAAGACTGCACTTGTCAGAGTTACAAGTTGCTTTTATCATCTGACGGTGGTTGCATCTCTCTTCTAGTACTATTAGATTTTAGCGCCCCCTTTGGTTTAAATCCTTATTTGTCTGGTTGTTTGTGTGAAAGAGGAAGTGTCAAGTCTAGCACAAACGGAGTATGGACTATGGAATACCACAAGGCTCTGTATAAGACCCTCTGTCATTTTCATTGTACATGCTTCTGTGTTAATAATATTAAATGTATTCAATCCAGATTTCAGTGAATTCCAAAGTGAAGGATACATTCCGAGGATAACGGCTTCCAAACATTTGATTGGTAGAGATTCTCTTGTCATTTCCTTGGCAATGTCCATTAATCTGAGGAACAAATTGTAGGTAATAATGCAATAAGAGTCTGAATGCACATAAATAACTATTGTAAAAGCATCTGATGATGGCATTATTCTGCTCACAAACATTCAAAACCTTTAGTATTAAATCATGAATTGTGCAGGTACAGAAATATAGTCTAACTGGCTTATTTACAATTAGCTGTAACAGACTGTGTCTATTGTCATAGTGAAATAAGATTTATTTTATCCGTTGTCATTAAAGCCATATCGTCCTCTCCTGCTTCCTGTGTCTTCTACTCAGAGCTACACATTTTCTGACAAAACATAATTATCATTATGTTTTTGACAAATTATGCCCTGACATGGTTTGGAAATATGTTTTGTGTACGTTTATGGGTAATTCATTCAGAAAATGAAATGGAATTATGGAATATCATTACATTTTATCTCTACACACTTAAATTCTAAATTACAATGTTGCATTATTTTTGCTACAGAAATTCAAATTCAGGCATTGAATTGATTTGTAACAGTTTTTCTCTGAATGGCGCCTGATGTTGCAGGCCAGTCATGACTCTTGCGGCTTTTAATTCAAGGATGAACTTGTAAAAGAAGGGAGCAGATGTGTGGACTGGACTTACGCTGTGAGCGGCCTGCTCTTCTTGATCTCAAAGAACTGTGTTCCAGTGTGATTGTATCTGATAGACAATGTTAAGCACAGAACTATATAAAGTCAGCCACATCACCAGAGTTTACAGAGAATAACCCATATTAAGAGTCAAAAACAATACATCATCAAATTGAATCTACTTCTACACTAAAAATTATTTGCACAATACAGCAGGGAAAGGCATGATTACTTTTGACAAAACATCATTAATAATCATATGACAAATAGCTGCGACATACATTGGGTCAAAATCAGTGTGAGCAGTTTAACATCAACAGTGTGCATAAATCACTGATCAAATGTGATGCACAGCAATTTCCAGGACAATCACATTTAATCAGAGACTGCCTGTAACGCTGAGCAGACTCAGAAATGCAGTGAGTTATTTATTTACAAAAATAAAGTCACAAACTAACTTAAAATATCAGAGAAACATGGAACAGGAGCAGAACTGAAAACACGGAGGAACAAAACTGAACACATCAACGAAACAACCATCACTGGACAAGACCTTACCATGAACACACAGGAAACACTGGGATATATATACATACACACACACTCACCTAAAGGATTATTAGGAACACCTGTTCAATTTCTCATTAATGCAATTATCTAATCTAAAGATTTTCACGCACAACTATTTCTAGGGTTATTTCTAGGGTTTACAAAGAATGGTGTGAAAATGGAAAAACATCCAGTATGCGGCAGTCCTGTGGGTGAAAATGCCTTGTTGATGCTAGATGTCAGAGGAGAATGGGCCGACTGATTCAAGCTGATAGAAGAGCAACTTTGACTGTAATAATCACTCATTACAACCGAGGTATGCAGCAAAGCAACCTTGAGGCGGATGGGCAACAACAGCAGAAGTTTTCCTACAAATAGGAAAAAGAGGCTACAATTTGCATGAGCTCACCAAAATTGGACAGTTGAAGACTGGAAAAATGTTGCCTGGTCTGATGAGTCTCGATTTCTGTTGAGACATTCAGATGGTAGAGTCAGAATTTGGCATAAACAGAATGAGAACATGGATCCATCATGCCTTGTTACCACTGTGCAGGCTGGTGGTGGTGGTGTAATGGTGTGGGGGATGTTTTCTTGGCACACTTTAGGCCCCTTAGTGCCTATTGGGCATCATTTATGAAAAAAAAAAAAAAAAAAAAAAAACAAGATGGCGCCACCGTGTTCGGTCGCCGTTCAGGTCGCTCCGTGAAGTCTGTGCTTTTATTTACTATTTTACTTTCTTTTGCTCTCAATTTTTACAAACTTATCAACTGCATTGATCTGCTATGACTGGCTTTTGGACATTGGTTACCTCTACACTGGACTGTTTCAGGACACTTTCGCCGATCCTCTGTGGCCATCTGAGATACTTCGGAACGCCGAGTTGAACAATGGCCAGAGTCGACGGCGAAGAATCAAGAAACACCGTGGGAAACACGGTGAACAAAATGAGCCCCAAACAACCCAAAAGAAGTGTAACAAATTGGTGTAATCCAAACGGCGTCGTAAAAGACTGTTTTTTCTTTAGATAAAGGCGTTAAGGGGATCTGCTAATATCCCTTTGTCAAATCCAGTGTCGAATAAAAGCGAGCGGTGCCTAGCCGATCGAGCAACTCATCAACCCTTGGCATTGGATATGCGTCGAATTTCGACACAGCATTCACCTTGCGATAATCCACACAGAACCGAACTGAGCCGTCCGTTTTAGGGACTAAAACTATCGGGCTGGCCCAATCACTGTAGGATTCTTCTATTACTCCCATGTCCAGCATTGCCTCTAATTCTTCCTGAACCACTTTTTTCTTGTGCTCGGGTAATCTATATGGCCGACTGCGAACCACCACGCCCGGCTCTGTCTCGATATGGTGCTGGATGAGGTTCGTCCGACCGGGTACGGGCGAGAACACATCCGCAAATAGCTTCTGCAACTGGGCTATGTCAGTGAGCTGCAACGGCGAGAGATGATCTCCCCCTGGGGCCAGGGCGAGTGATGTACTTTTTGTGTTCACCTCTGGCCCGAGATCCTCCTCCCCACTCACTGCCGTTGCCAACATCACTGACTCCGCCTCACTCCACTTCTTCAGGAGGTTAAGGTGGTATATTTAATGTGCCCCGCTCCTATCTGACCGAATCACCTCATAATCGAGATTTCCTATTCGCCGTGTGACCACAAAGGGTCCCTGCCACTTGGCGAGCAATTTAGAGCTAGAAGTGGGGAGTAATACAAGCACTTTATCTCCCTGTGAAAATTCACGCAGTTTCGTTCCCCTGTTGTACAGCCGGCTTTGTTTGTCCTGAGCCTGTAACAAATTCTCCATGGATAGCCGCCCCAGTGTGTGGAGTTTTGTTCTCAAGTCCATGACATACTGAATTTCGTTTTTGCTTTGCGAAGGTCCGTCCTCCCAACCCTCTCTGAGAACGTCCAACACCCCACGGGGCTGGCGTCCGTAGAGGAGCTCGAACGGGGAAAACCCGGTGGAGGCTTGCGGGACCTCGCGTACAGCGAACAACAGGGGTTCTAACCATTTATCCCAATTTTTGGCGTCTTCCTGTACGAACTTTCGGATCATTGTCTTCAAAGTGCGATTAAATCGTTCCACCAACCCATCCGTCTGTGGGTGATAGATGATGGTGCGGATCGATTTAATGCCCAATAATCCGTATAGTTCGCGTAGTGTACGTTACATAAACGCCGTGCCTTGATCAGTGAGGATCTCTTTCGGGATCCCCACCCGGGAGATTAAACTAAACAAAGCCTCTGCAACACTTTTTGCGGAAATGCTACGGAGGGCAATTGCTTCGGGGTATCGTGTTGCATAATCCACTAGGACCAATGCAAAATGATGCCATGTCGGTCCATGCCAATTCTCTCGAAGGGGACCTGCATAAATGGTAGAGGGCGCAATGGCGCTTTTGAAAAAGCCGGTGGATTCACCAACTGACATTCACGACAAGACGTGCATCATCTGCGCACGTTCTCGTGAATGCCCAGCCAAAAGAACCGGACCATCAAACGATTCAGTGTGGCCGCTTGACCCAAATGACCAGCCATAGGATTGGAGTGAGCCGCCTGGAAAAGCATTCCCGGCGGCTTTTGGAATCAACAACTGGGTCGTATCTTGTTTTGACTGAGTGTCCTAGGTCACTCGATACAACCTGTCTTTTAATATGGCAAAATAAGGATAAGAAAGTGGTTGTTCAGGATGGAGAACCTGTCCGTCGATCGATCGGACCTGTGCAAACGCATTTTTGAGCGACTCATCTTGGGACTGTTCCAGAGGAAAATCATCGCGGTCAGTTAGGATTAGCCTCTCTACACCACTCTGTTCCTCTGGAACAGTGACCGATGGTCCCGGCTCAGACTCCCCAACCTGAACCACCGCTCTCTCTCCCCGCCCTCTTTTGTCCCAAGATACATCCGCACACAAATACCTCAATAATTTACCAAATGCGGGCCAATTTGTACCCAAAATAAGCGGGTGTCGAAGGTGCGGACTAACTGCCACCTTCACTTTATGTTTTTGTCCCCGGAATTGAATTATGACCGTCACCAGCGGATAACTCACCACATCCCCGTGCACACACCGTACCTTAACCAGGCGGCCTTTATCCAACGCCAATGATTGTATCAGGCTTTGGTGGATAGAGGTTTGGTTACACCCTGAATCCACCAACGCCGGATAGGTACCCCCCTGAATACTCACTGGTATTTGGTACATTCTGGCTTGATCGGGGGCTTGTTCCCACCTCCATCACTGGACACCGATCTATAAAGTGGCCCGGGTCTCCGCACCGCCAACAGGCCGGCCCAGACTTTCCCCCTGCCCCAGTGGCAGGAAGGGAATCAAGGGATTGGCGTGGAGAGAAAGGGGAAATGGGGCCGGAGGCTGGATAGAACCCGGAAGTCTCCCGTCCCTGGGAGGCCATCCGCGATCCAGAGGCTCCGCCCTGGAGTTCGTCGAACCTCCCTCGGGCGGGCCTCGCGACTGGAACCCTCCTCTCGTCCGGAGCGCTGGGACCGGCCGATAGGACAAAGGAGGGAGAGGGAGAGAAGCTGCCGGTAGGGGTTCGCCGACCCCTGGGCACGCCACCAGTTGATCTTCCGCCAGCTCGATGGCTTTGTCCAGCGACGCCGGCCTGTGGCACTGGACCCATTGCGCGGTCTTCCTAGGCAACCGTGCAATAAACTGCTCCAGCGCCACTCTGTCGACGATCTGGTCGACTGTCGACTGGTCAGCCATCAGCCATCTGCGGCAGGCATCCCGGAGCTGCTGGGCCATCACAAAGGGCTGGGTGTTCTCCCCTAATGTCAGCGACTGGAAACGCTGATGATGTTGTTCGGGGGAGAGCCCGACCCGCTGGAGGATGGCCCGTCGCAGGTCGTCATAGACCAGGAGGTTCTGGACTGGCAGTTGTTGGGCCGCTATCTGCGCCTCACCCGATAACAAGGGAATGAGGCGCACCGGCCAGTCCAGTCGCTGCCACCCACATGCCTCCGCGGACCGCTCAAACAAATCCAAGAACGCTTCTGGATCGTCCTACGGCCCCATCTTTGTGAGCTGTATGTGGATGTTTTGGCCGGGATAGAGGTTTCCCCGGCCGGAACCCCCCGGTCAATGCAGCTCCGGACGAGCTCGCGGTCCTGCTGCTGGGCCAGGAAGAGCGCCTGGAAACGCCGCTCCTGCTCTTCCCGGATCTCCAGCATCGATTGATGTTGCTCCCGATGCAGGCCCGCGAGCGCCTGTATGACGTCCGCAAATGGCGTTGCTGGCGGTGTTTGCATGGCGGCGGCTCGGTCTTCTTCCTATCCCGGGTATCGGCACCACTGTAGCAATGTTCACGTGTATAAGGAAGAAGACAAGGGATCGGCTTTCTGGGACTCGTAGGTTCTCTTTTATTTTACTCACAACTGTGTATATTGCATCAAACATAAACAATAAACGTAAACTCTTTGCACTCCGTCGGTTTCTCTTCAGCAGTTCCTCTCTGCATTTGCTCCCTCGAGTCCCAGCTTCTCTCTCCGTCCTCACTTCCTGGACAGCTTAAATCCTGTCTCTCCTGACAAATAAAACTCTTGAATCTTGAATCCACGCCAATCACTGAAACAAGACAGGTGATACTCCTTTGACCTTGATTCACTTACGTGCCGCTCGTTCCCTGACTCTCTCTCCCGTCACAGACTTCGCTAAACCACGCCCCCCTCGCCACAAAATGATTGTGGACTTCAGGAAGAGACAGCAACGGACATACTCCCCCCTCATGATCAGCGGGTCACCAGTGCAGAGAGTGAGCAGCTTCAAGTACCTGGGTGTAAACATCTCCGAGGACCTGACCTGGACTGTTCACATTCAGACACAGGTGAAAAAAGCCAGGCAAAGACTGTACCACCTGTGCCAGCTGAGGAAATTCAGGGTTTCACCAGCTATCCTGAAAACTTTCTATTTAGGGGCGATAGAAAGTGTATTAACTCAGTGCATCACAGCGTGGTATGGGAACAGCACGAGTCATGACTGCAAAGCCCTGCAAAGAGTCGTGCGCTTATCCGAGCGTATCTCAGAGTCAGCTCTCCCGTCTCTGCAGGACGTCTTCACCAAACGATACAAAGGCAGAACTACTAAGATCATCAAGGACTCTAATCACTCTGCAAACCCTCATTTCACGCTGCTGCCATCTGCTAAGCGCTTCCGAAGCCTGATGGCCAAAACTGAGAGACTCAGGAGGAGCTTCTTCCCCCAGGCCATCAGACTCCTGAACTCAGTCACTTAACATCACGTGACCATCGATATACTGACATTGCACTGCACTTTCTGTTCTGTTCTCGTTGTTACTGTGTAACAACCTGTTATAAACCTGTTTGCACATTATACTCTTTGTACATTTGTTAACCACATATTTATAAGTCTACAGTTTACTCACTGCACAGTTTACTGCACTTATTTTATTCCACTTCTTTATTTTTATTTTTTATTTTTTACTTTTTTTCTACTTGACTTGATTTATTTATAATTCTACAGATGTATATAACTGTGTATGTGACAAATAAAACTCTTGAATCTTGAATTTAAATGCCACGGCCTACCTGAGCATTGTTTCTGACCATGTCCATCCCTTTATCACCACCATGTACCCATTCTCTGATGGCTACTTCCAGCAGGATAATGCACCATGTCACAAAGCTCGAATCATTTCAAATTGTTTTTTTGAACATGACAATGAGTTCACTGTACTAAAATGGCCCCCACAGTCACCAGATCTCAACCCAATAGAGCATCTTTGGGATGTGGTGGAACGGGAGCTTCGTGCCCTGGATGTGCATCCCACAAGTCTCCATCAACTGCAAGATGCTATCCTATCAATATGGGCCAACATTTCTAAAGAATGCTTTGAATCAATGCCACGTAGAATTAAGGCAGTTATGGTATATATATATATATATATATATATATATATATATATATATATATATAGAGAGAGAGAGAGAGAGAGAGAGTTTCGAGTGGTAACAAAACAAGCCAGTGTATATTGACAAGTGAGATTTGCATGGCAAGCCACTCCTCATACATACGGTTATACACCGATCAGACATAACATTATGACTGGGTGAAGGGAATAACACTGATGGTCTCTTCATCACGGCTCCTGTTAGTGGGTGGGATATATTAGGCAGCAAGTGAACATTTTGTCCTCAAAGTTGATGTGTTAGAAGCAGGAAAAATGGGCAAGCGTAAGGATTTGAGCGAGTTTGACAAGGGACAAATTGTGATGGCTAGACGACTGGGTCAGAGCATCTCCAAAACTGCAGCTCTTGTGGGGTGTTCCCGGTCTGCACTGGTCAGGATCTATCAAAAGTGCTCCAAGGAAGGAACAGTGGTGAACCGGCCACAGGGTCATGGGCGGCCAAGGCTCACTGATGCACGTGGGGAGCGAAGGCTGGCCCGTGTGATCCGATCAAACAGACGAGCTACTGGAGCTCAAATTACTCAAGAAGTTAATGCAGGTTCTGATAGAAAGGTGTCAGAATACACAGAGCATCTCAGTTTGTCGCGTATGGGGCGGCCAAGCTGCAGACCAGTTAGGGTCTGCGGCAACAGTGGCACGTGAGCATCAGAACTGGACCACGGAGCAATGGAAGAAGGTGGCCTGGTCTGATGAATCACATTCTCTTTTACATCACATGGATGGCCGGGTGCGTGGCTTACCTGGGGAACACATGGCACCAGGATGCACTATGGGAAGAAGGCAAGCCGGTGGAGGCAGTGTTCTGCTGGGAAACCTTGGGTCCTGCCATCCATGTGGATGTTACTTTGACACGTACCACCTACCTAAGCATTGTTGCAGACCATGTACACCCATGAGCCCATGTACACTGGCTCTTCCAGCAGGATAATGCTCGTGCCACAAAGCACAAATGGTTCAGGAATTGTTTGAGGAGCACAACAACGCGTTTGAATCCTCCAAATTCCCCAGATCTCAATCCAGTCGAGCATCTGTGGGATGTGCTGAACAAACAAGTCCGATCCATGGAGGCCCCACCTCGCAACTTACAGGACTTAAAGGATCTGCTGATAACATCTTGGTGCCAGATACCACAGCACACCTTCAGGGGTCTAGTGGAGTCCATGCCTCAACGGGTCAGCAAAAGAGGGACCAACACAATATCAGGAAGGTGCTCATAATGTTATGCCTGATCGTGGTATATATTTGTTTTGTGTTATGCTGAGTAGGCAGATGATTTCCTGATGTGAAAGGATACTGCAAGTCCCTGATGTATCTCTGAATGGCTTCCAGGCGATGAGGAACGCTGCTGCTAGCCTGGAATGTAGGCACACTTGGTACTGGAATCTATAGAGGCACAGAAGAGTAACAGCAAATCACATCACCATCACCATCACTGGGACTAATAACAGGCCAGGCTGATCAGTCAATGTCAATGGATAATAAACATTTAGGGTTTTACTATGCATTTTTGTGCTGTATATATATCAGTCGAGCAGTAACAGTGTCACTGTGCAGCTCAACTCACTGGATACTGATTAGATGCATCTGATTCGATCAGTCTACAAGGGATGAATTAAAGGAATACAGTCAGCAAGACAAGTGGAAATCAGTCTATAAACCGCTGATACATCACTGGTACCACTATAGAGGTCACATAAACAAGTTGCATTTTATCACTTCCGCTTCTGTCATCCTGAAGTCAATGGGTTTTTGGTTAAATGCCTGAAATTTTACTTGCCTAGAAAAAGCGAACAAGTGTTCAAAAGCGAATCAAGTCTAAATGAGACTACAGAGGATGTCAAGGACATTAAACAGGTAAACTCATCTACTCGTGCTATTTATAAACGATTCAAACTTTCAAGGTTTTTTTTTTTTTTTTTTGTTAAATAAATGCTTAAAAAGATTGAAATAGCTGTTAAAGCTTTATCTCTCGCAATTTAGACTTTTTTTTCTCTCCGAATTTTGAATTTATATTTCATAATAATATATTATGAAATATATTCAATATATTTCATTCAGTTTTTTCCCCACAACGAAATAGAAAAAAACATAATAGAGAGCAACAGTCGGTTCTGGAAGTAAAATCGCCATTCATTTTCTCCATAAGTAAATTGATTTTTAATCATTTTAAAGACAGACCTGCTGTGAGTTATGAGATTGTAAATCGATAGTATTTGCTTCTGTTGAAGCCGTCAGCCCACTTGATTTCAGCTTAGTTTTAAAACAATCGGAACTCATGGTTAAAAACTACATTACCCATGATGCTGTGCAGGAAATTCCACCAATCAGAGAGTTGGAACAAAAAAATATGCCATGAATTACTCATATAATTCATAATCATAATTCATAAGAATGACATAATCAAGTTTCTTAATATACTAACATGTTTGTATATAATGTATATTAGGCTGTCAAAAGATTAATCGTAATAAATGCATCCAAAATAAAAGTGTGTTTTCATATATATGTGTGTATACTATGTATTATTATTATGTATATTTGAATACATACACGTATACATTTAAGAAATATTTGCATGTATGTACTGCATATATTTATATCATTTATATTATATATAAATATCAATATTTTAGATAAAAATATAACACTTTTCTTTTCTTTATTTGTAAATATACATAATAATAATAATAATAATAATAATACACAGTACACACAAACTTTTATTTTGGAATTTGACAGCCCTAATGTATATTTTGCAATAAACTTAGAATGTGTTTTTATATATATAATCCACATTTTTAAATGAGTAGTTTTATATTTCTCTGTTGTTTTTATTTCAGTTATGCTGATCGCAATGCATCATGGGATTGTAGTTCTTTCCCTCACTAAAGCCTCTTGTACTTTTGTCTGATTTTCAAATGCTATTTTGCTTCAAATCATAGTTTGTAATGTAGTGATTTTCCTCCTAGCTGGTTGTTTCAGTTTATGGCTTATAACGCTTTTTAAATCCCTATGGGAGAAATGAATGGGGAAAATAATACTTCCAGATATTTTTCTCACAGTTGCAAGTTTATATCTCACAATTCAGACTTTTTTCCTCATAATTCTGAAATTGTGAGACAAAAAGTCGCAATAAATTTGTTTAATTCCGTGGCGAAACAAGTTTCCAAACCCTACACGCATGTTTTGCTGATCAGAAGACTGTCTGGATGTTTCGACATTGAGTCAGTGGCGGTGAAAGCTCTACCTTGGGCAGGTCGCTGGTTCCCCGGATCCTCTTGCCCAGCGCTTCTCCATCCGGGTGGATGCGGGCCACGTGCCGCCACATCTGCTCCCAGGTCTCCTCGTTTATGGGCAGACCACCCCTGTTAATGATGAAGGGGATCCCACCATCCCTCTGATCCTCTCCATCATCCTCCTGTTCCTCGTCCCGCTCCTCAACTCCGTCCAGACTGAAAGCAGTCCGCAGCATCTTCAGCCCGGCAGAAGGGCACGGCTGGCCCAGACAAGTCCTGATTCCTGCCTGGCTGTGGACGACTCTCCTCGGAGAGGAGCCCGGATGGAGCGTCCCACAGCAGGACACCGGCATGGGTGGACCAATGGCACACAGTCGCAACCTAACCTTCTTAAAAGTACAGTTTAAAGACCCAGCTAACAAAATATATCCTATGAACGTTTCGTTAACGTTCCCATTACGTTATGAAAACATTATTTCTAAATGCTTTTCTTGGTTTTATGGTCGTTAAGATAACTTTCTACAGTACATTATGGGAATGTTGCTTTTGAATGTACGTTCTGAAACAAGTTTTAGAAAACAGGATTTATGAATGATATAAATAACGCTTAAAGTTATGAAAGAACATTATTAAAGACCAGATAACTTCACGTTACAGGAAGAGCGTTGAGAGAACGTTGTCGGAACGTTCTGAGAAGGTTCTCAGCTCTCGGTCCAGCTGGGGTGTCCGAACAAACACTGACCCCCAGCCAAAACTCTGTCAACATATATTAAGCAGCATACTAATCCCATTAAAATACAAATCTGAAACCTTTTGCTGTTAATCAGTCCAAAAATACCATTATACTGACTATATGCTGATCACAGACTGATTTTGTACAGAAACCATCGTGTTAAAAGATAAATAAAAAGCATTTCGTCTTAAATTCAAGATTTAAATGTAATACGGACAATGCAGGTCACGTGGACGCGTTAAATACCGGTATATGTGCCGGAAATCAGCAGCATTACAGACAATGAGGCTACAGACGATCCTCTGACGTCACTACATCACGCGTTTAAATACAGCACGAGTCGCTACAATCGCTTTCTGTGTTCAGCGTCTTCATTCTGTATCGGTGTTCTGTCCGAGCCATCGCCCTGTCGGAACACAGATCCGTTACACGCGCTGATTGTGATGCCCGATTCGTGAACGGCTCGTTGTTTTGAATCGTTTGAACCATAATGATTCGGGCGAACCGATTCGCGAGTCATTTGTAGATCACTTTGTGTAGGTCATGAGTAAAACTGAGATTAAAACAATATTGCTGAATTTAGAAATAATACCGTTAATAATCGGCGTTGTTTTTATTGGTTATGAATTACTAAGGATGTGCGTAATAATAATGTTGTAAGATTACACAACACTGGACGCTTCTATATAACATAATAATCAACACATAGTGTTAAACAACAAATTTACATCAAGAAAAGTACAATTAGACGCGGAAACTTCTCTGAACTCTTTTTGAGTGGTGACTCGGTTGTGAACCAGTTCATTGAAACGAACCGTCCGAACGAACCGATTGACCGAAATGATTCGGATTGTCCAGCGCTGAAGACGTGATCGACTCTCCCAAATCCCTGTTTGATGCGCATGCGCACAATGATAAGACATCTGGTATGGAGACAATTCCATGACATGCAAAAGAAAAATAAAGTAGCGTTTTGAGCAAAAAAAAAAAAAAAAAAAAAAAATAAAGAATTTCAAAATTAAAGATAAATTATAAATAAAATATTAATGAAAGAGTTCAAATAAAGATATAATTAATTAAAGAAAAGCAATGACTGCTGTAAAAGTAGTTTAAGAACTTTGATCCCATTTTATCTCTGCAGATTCAAGATTCAAGAGTTTTATTTGTCACATACACAGTTATATACAGAATATACAACCGGCAGTGAAATGTAAACAGGTCCGCTCCATGGACAGTGCAAATTCACAGTTAAAAACACAAAGAGGAAATTATAATAGAAATAGAATAAAAAAGTACTAATATATATATATATATAGAATTATAAATAAATCAAGTAGAAAAATAAATAAATAAAGAAGTGGAATAAAATAAGTGAAATAAACTGTGCAGTGAGTAAACTGTAGACTTATAAATATGTGGTTAACAAATGTATAAAGTATAATGTGCAAACAGGTTTATAACAGGTTGTTACACAGTAACAGCGAGAACAGAAAGTGCAGTGCAATGTCAGTGTATCGATGGTCACGTGATGTTAAGTGACTGAGTTCAGGAGTCTGATGGCCTGGGGGAAGAAGCTCCTCCTGAGTCTCTCAGTTTTGGCCATCAGGCTTCGGAAGCGCTTACCAGATGGCAGCAGCGTGAAATGAGGGTTTGCAGGGTGATTAGAGTCCTTGATGATCTTGGTAGCTCTACCTTTGCAGCGTTTGGTGTAGACGTCCTGCAGAGACGGGAGAGCTGACCCTGAGATACGCTCGGATAAGCGCACGACTCTTTGCAGGGCTTTGCAGTCATGACTGGTGCTGTTCCCATACCACGCTGTGATGCACTGAGTTAATACACTTTCTATCGCCCCTAAATAGAAAGTTTTCAGGATAGCTGGTGAAACCCTGAATTTCCTCAGCTGGCGCAGGTGGTACAGTCTTTGCCTGGCTTTTTCACCTGTGTCTGAATGTGAGCAGTCCAGGTCAGGTCCTCGGAGATGTTTACTCCCAGGTACTTGAAGCTGCTCACTCTCTCCACTGGTGACCCGCTGATCATGAGAGGGGGAGTATGTCCGTTGCTGTCTCTTCCTGAAGTCCACAATCATTTCTTTGGTCTTGCCAACATTCAGAGAGAGACAGTTGTCCTGGCACCATGATGTTAGATGCTCCACCTCGTCCAAGTATGCCGTCTCATTGTTGTTGGAAATGAGGCCCAGGACAACAGTATCATCAGCAAATTTGATGATAGAGGTGGAGCTGTGTGTGGACAAACAGTCATGCGTGTAGAGAGAGTAGATCAGGGGACTCAGGACACAGCCCTGTGGAGCTCCCACACTCAGGGTGATGGAGGTGGAGGTGGAGGTGGACTGGCCTATTCTCACCACCTGAGGCCTGCCAGTGAGGAAGTCCTCAATCCAGTGGCAGAGAGAAGGATTCAGGCCGAGATCCAGGAGTTTGGGGGTTAGCTTGGTGGGAACTATGGTGTTAAAGGCTGAGCTATAGTCAATAAATAGCAGCCTTACGTAGTTCCCACTTTTGCTGTCGATGTGAGTGAGGGAGGAGTGGAGGACATGAGAGATGGCATCTTCAGTCGATCTATTGGGACGATAGGCAAACTGAAGAGGGTCCAAAGTGTCAGGAATGAAGGCGCAAATGGTGTTTTTAATGAGTCTCTCAAAGACCTTCATGACTATAGATGTGAGAGCCACTGGACGATAGTCATTTAGGCAAGAGGGTTTACTGTTCTTAGGGACAGGGATGATGGTGGATTTTTTGAAGGAGGTGGGGTCCACAGATGTAGCGAGGGACTCATTGAAGATAGATGTAAACAACCCAGCGAGCTGATCAGCACAGGACCGCAGAACACGACCTGAAACACCATCCGGCCTGGCAGCTTTCCTGACGTCCACACGCTTGAGTGCCCTCCGAACTTCATCCTCTGAGACAGAGATCACGTGGTTGTTGCTGCTCTGAGTAATTCCCTCTGACGCGTCACTTGGCGGAGTCACGCTGCCGCAATTACAGTCAAAGCGAGCGTAGAAAGAGTTTAACTCGTTCACAAGCAACGGATCAGCTCTGACCTCTGCAGAGGATTTAGATCCAAAAGAGTAGATGGACCTCAGTCCCTGCCATATGCACCGGGAGTCGTTGAGTTGGAAATGAGACTCCACTCGATCTTTGTAACGGAGCTTTGCGGCTTTAACTGCGTGTCTGAGAGCATAGCAGGACGATCTGTATTCATTCATATTCCCTGTTAGGAGACCGACGTTGTATGCGGCAGTGCGTGTGTTCACTGGAGCGCGGATTGAATTGAATTGCAGCACATATTTTCCATGGCCATACAGATTCATTTGTAAGGCTTTGAGTCTCGATTTCTGTTGAGACATTCAGATGGTAGAGTCAGAATTTGGTGTAAACAGAATGAGAACATGGATCCATCATGCCTTGTTACCACTGTGCAGGCTGGTGGTGGTGGTGTAATGGTGTGGGGGATGTTTTCTTGGCACACTTTAGGCCCCTTAGTGCCAATTGGGCATCATTTAAATGCCACGGCCTACCTGAGCATTGTTTCTGACCATGTCCATCCCTTTATGACCACCATGTACCCATGCTCTGATGGCTACTTCCAGCAGGATAATGCACCATGTCACAAAGCTCAAATCATTTCAAATGGGTTTCTTGAACATGACAATGAGTTCACTGTACTAAAACGGCCCCCACAGTCACCAGATCTCAACCCAATAGAGCATCTTTGGGATGTGGTGGAATGGGAGCTTCGTGCCCTGGATGTGCATCCCACAAATCTCCATCAACTGCAAGATGCTATCCTATCAATATGGGCCAACATTTCTAAAGAATGCTTTCAGCACCTTGTTGAATCAATGCCACGTAGAATTAAGGCAGTTCTGAAGGCGAAAGGGGGTCAAACACAGTATTAGTATGGTGTTCCTAATAATCCTTTAGGTGAGTGTATACACACACACACGCACATATATATAATCATTATGACTAGTATGTTAAAAGGGGTTTTAACATGTTTACAAGATTAATTTCCAGGATAGAAATTTAAATAAATAATTTAGACTAAATAGGTTGATAAGAAATGTACTAATACGATTATAAGGAATGGTCTTTTGCAGGAAAGCAATCCTGATCGTATAAGAGATTACATTTTTCACCATCTCAGTTGGAAAACGGTATAAAAGAATTCAGGAGCAAATATATTTGATTTCCCCTTCCACCCAATGTTACATAACAGAAGGGACGGAGACAATACAGGTTAGTGGTGTTCATTGAACAACCAGGTGGACCGGAAGTGCAGGTGAGTGATCTTGGATATCGTGGGAGTCTGATGATGATATATGAATCACACAATCTTTATACTTGCAGATGAAGCGGGCTGGAGATGGAACTGGATCGAGGGAGACTCAGGAGGATCACAGAAGACGAGGGAACACGATGGAGACTTGGAAGAGCACAGGAGGCTGGTAAGTAGGTTTTTGGCAGTCCTTGAGGTAAGCATGAAGGTAAGCATCTATGTGCTAACGAGACCGGACAGTAACTGAATGTGTGAGAGTGTCTTTTGTGCTGTGGGTGATTGATGTAATGATGGGATGCAGGTGATCGTGATTAGTACTCTGGTGAAGGTGTGCGTTGTGACTGGATGACATGGGAGCCTGACATGTCTGTGACACCCAAATGTAAAGAAATACATGTTAATATATTAGATTTACACAGCTAATCAATTTCTAAGATTAAGATGTAATGGATTCAAACACTTGTCAGATTTTTGGAATGAGCTGCTTAATTGGATAAAACTAAATGTATTTTTTTTTTCTCAACATGGTGAAATTTTGAGTATAATTGGAGGACAAAAATGTAGACTTTGTTATGGATTGTCTATTTCTTAGTAAAATATTTTATTCACAAATGTAAAATTTTGAAAACTGCACCACAGATTAATATTTTTTTTAAAGAGCTAGCCCTATGTACGAATGCCTTCAAAATTATGAGATTGTATAAAGCCAGAAAATGATTTGATTTGTTTAACGCCCTACATCGTTTATATATTTAATTTTTTATGCTATTATTTTTTATTGTTGTTGCTTCGTTTTCTTTTTTTCTTTAATGTAGCACTATGTAATGCCAATTGTTACATCTCAGTATGTTGTCTTATAGTTTCACTTATATTAGCCTGTTATGTTAATGTTTGAATGCAAAAAAAAAAAAAAAAAAAAAAAAGTAAAGCAAAAATGCAAAACAAAATTAATTAAAACTAAATCCATAAAATGACTCCATGATGGGAACCTCTGGGAGGTTCTAAATATGACACGCCTGATGGAACCCGTTACGGTTCTATAACAGAACTTTGTCTTAGGATGTTCAGGGAACCAGGGATTGTTAGCCAGGCGTGCTGTTTAGATGCAGTTGTACACAGACTGTCTGCGCAGCCTCCTCACGACTGACCCCGCCAGAGAAATGCAGAGCACAGTATCATTAGGAGAATTGGTTTGGGGAGGCGCATGGCGAGCAGAGCGCATCCGCCACTGCAGGGATCAAATCTGTGCCATCTGACGCTCAAGGATTTATGGGTTTAGTCAAAATTGCTTTTCCCAGCGTGGAGATTAAGCTGTGTGTGATGTTGGAGCACAGAGCTCCGTGTTGGTTCCGGCTGCAGCACTGAAGAGCCGATGTCCGCAGGTGGAGCGCTGAGGCTGGCTGGGCTTGAGGAGCGCTGGGAATGTGAGCGTTGAATATGTGCAGCATGCAGCTGGATACTGTGCTCGTGTTCATCTGCGTCTGTCTGCTGGGCGCCGCCGGGAGATCAGCACACAAAAGAGGTCACAAACTGGAGACCTACAAGCAAAGCAGGTAATAATCCTGTTGTGAATCGTGCAAAGGAAGGAAATGCACTCTGGTGGCTTGCTTGCCAAACGCTTTGTGCTTTCTCCCATCATAATGCAGAAAATGGTTTTATTGTCGTTTTAAATGCAACTTTCTCATGAAGTGCTGATGTGTTTTTTCCCCCTATACTTTTATCCATATAAGGATTATGTCAGTGTCTAAAGCTTGGGTTTCACCCTTGTGTACCCAGAAGGCGCTAGAAAGGCATCATCCCTTAAGATGCAGTAATCAGACAGCATATGGTGATTTCCTGGCAGTTTCTTATCAGCGATCATCATCTAGTTCAGTGGCTGTAAACGTTTTAACTCGGCTTGATGGAAAAGCAGCTCTCCTCGCCATTGAAGCCTCGGGCAGCTTCCTTTAAATCATCCTCATCTCAGTCAGACGCGTCTCGTTTTACACTCACAGGTTCCAAAAGGGGGTTTTCACAGCGATGCCATAGTACAGGGCTTTTCAAACTGGGGTCCAGGGGTCCTCCAGGAGGTTCTAAGGGGTCCCCAGAACATTCCAGAGAATAAAAAGACAAGGCAAAAATTGATAAAGTCTACTGAACATGCTGTTTAATTTCTAAATGTTTCTCTCCTTTCTTTCTGTATACCAACAATTACAGAATTGTATATGTTTGTTTTGTATCTTTCTAGTGAGTTTTTCTCACTATAAGCAGTACGTAAGTTGCTTACAAACGTTTATTGTAAATGTTCAGGTTTATGCATCATCCAACATTAAGTATAGCCAATTTCAGGTTGGAAACAATGTTGTATTTATAATGCCACACTTACTATTTATATAACAGTTTAAATGTTTTTTTTTTTCGTACATAAAAATATATAGATGGATTTTAGGAAGGGGGTTCCTCATAAAAGATTCATAACATTTGGGGGTCCTTGGCATCATAAAGTTTGAAAACCCATGCCATGGTAGAAGAATCTTGGCTCCACAAAGTCAGTGATCAGTTCCTAAAAGAACAATTTTTTCTTAATGTGAACATTAAAACAAGGACTGTTATGCAGCGGAACAGGTTCAGTGGGTTCTGCATAGAACTAGTGTTCTTGACTCAGTTTATGCCAAAAGATTATATATAAGGAGAAATGTCTTACATGATTGAATAATAGTAATGTTTAACAGGTAATTTCATCTTTTCTACTGATAAAGTATGTTTTACGAGCTGTTTAAGTAAAACAAATAATAATAATTAAAACTAAATTCATAAAATGATCCCATGATGGGAAAAGGATAGGTTCAAAAAGTTGATTTCAGTCAATTCCAGCTAATAGAGTCTTAAATGGTCCCATTAGGCGCTTCATACATAGAACCTTTTAACACGTTAATGGATGTTTTTGCACTGAAGAAAAATAAATAAAAATAATAATAATAATAATTTTGTTTTAGTCTTGTTTCCCAGCATAAATATCTAACATTCTTAAATCAGATACATCTACTGGAGAAGCAAGATGACTGAAGATATTACTTATTTACTGAAAAAATCATCAAAATGAAGTAAGTTTGTGCTTTAAACAACATATTTCTGTCAATGGATTCAGAAAAATCAACTTAATTCAAAGGGAAAACAAGATTATTTTCCTGACCCCATTGGCAGATATGTTTAGATATTTGTACTGGAAAACAAGACAAAAAATACTGAGGAAGAACATCATTTTTTTCAGTGTGGAAACCGCAATGCCAATAAAGAACCCTTATTTTTAGGAAATGCGTGACCTCCTTGCACCGTTTGAAGCAGGAACAGATGATGGCAGATCAGTGTTGTGTTGTGGCAGTGGAGGAGACGCTGCTGGTTTGTTCTGGGGAACAGAGGATTTCTGCTGAGCGGATTATTAACCAGCTGCTGGTGAGCGACCGCAGCTCACCAGCAGCTCTCTCTCTCTCTCTCTCTCTCATCCAGTAACATCACGTCAAACATCAAGCCTGCTTCTGCTGCTCTGTTCTTCAGCTGTCGTTTGCACATGATGACGAGGATGATGCACTTGTTTTAAGCTGAAAAACAAAGATGCTTCAAAAACAGCTCAGATGCATGTGAGGCATATGAGGAAATTATGCTGTACAACATAAACTGGAATTGACTGAAAAAGCACAAATGGTTGCAATCACAAACATACAATAATGAAGTGCAATACCCCTCAAACATCCCTGTGCTTGTTTGTTAAATACAGTGGTGGACTAAGTACACAAATCAAGCTACTTCAGTAAAAGTACACTTTTCCACTGTGTGGCTCGTTTCGCTTTGGCTCGGTTTGGTTTTCCACTGCAGTTTGTATCGCTTTAAAGTGGGTGGGATTATAGAATGATCGTTGTAATTGTGCCGCCTCTACTTCTCGGCATGTGAATGTTTTTAACTGCAAGACGAAGAAGTTTGTTTCAAAGGAGGCTGATGACTCGTACAACAAAACACAGATGACAACATCCCTTGATTTGCTTGACAGCACACAAGGGTAAGCTAATCTTGTATTTAGCAATGTGTTTAGGGTCTCTGTCACTAAAGCATATAATGGTAGTGACGGTAGTGGAAGCTGGTAGTGACAATTCTCTCTGAACAATCAGTGATCTGCAGTGTTTACACGTCACTTTTTAGTATTGGTATGGCACAATTGGAACCTCAACCGAGGTGGTACTATTTAAGCAAACCGTACTGGGCCGTACCAAACTGCACCATGCAGTGGAAATGCGCTATAAGAGCTTCCCCAAAGGCTTCAGGAAATAGGTCCTAACACCAGCTAGAGTGGGAAAAGGGTACAGAATCCAGTTTGGTTCTCAAGGTTCAACGGAGTGTTGGCTACTATGGTGGGCCCAGAGCAAGCTTGAGTAATGAAACAAGAAGTGCAATCTCTCTTGATGAAGAAGAACATAGAAATTATTCCTCCTCCAGAGAGAGAGGGTATTTCATAGTTCTAAAGAAGGATGTGGGGGTTGTGACCCAATATAGATCTGCGTCAGTTAAACCATATAGAGATACAGGTTCAAGATATTTATGATTCTTCTTATCGTGAGTCAAATCAGATCTGAGGATTGGACTCTAAAGGACGCATACTTTCATCCTTCCTCAACAGTATGGGTTCTTCCTTTCAGCCTAGCATTATCCCCCCGGCCATTTACGAAGAGCATGGATGCAGCACTGGCTCCTCTGTGACTCCAGGGTATCCGTGTACTCAATTAAATTGACAAATGGCTGATTCTAGTGCAGTCTCAGGAGTTGGAGGTTCGGCATTGAGATGTCGTCCTCGCCCATATAAAGTGGTTGGGGTTGAGACAAAACTCCAAGACAAGGCTCTTACAATGCTCTTATTGAGTCAATTTTGGTGGCAGTGTCATTGCAAGACAGTAATCCTTTACAGTCTGGGGAGCAATCATGTAGGCTTCCTCCCAGTCCTGAGGGGCTACCATGTTCTTGTTCGCACAGAATATTTCCGTAGGTTCCTATATAAATCATCGAGGGGGTCTTTAGTTGTGCCCTCTATGCAGACTGGCACACCAGATCCTCCTGTGGTTCCAGGGCAAACTGCTTCCCCTTTAGTGCAGTTTAAATCCTGGGCACCTCAATGTGGGGCAGACATCTTGTCGAGACAGGGGCTGAGGCCCGGAGAGTGGAGACTTCCCACAAGACAGTAAAGTTAATTTGGAGAAAGTTTGGCCAGGCAGAAGTAGATCTGTTTGTGTGACAAGAGGCAACTCACTTTATGCTCTGTTTGTCCCTCACGCATCCAACTCTTCTTGGACTGGATGCCATGGTTCAGACATGGCAGAGGCTACCCCCCAATTGCTTTGCTCCCGGGAGTACTAGAGAGAGTTTGCCAGAACAGCATCAGTCTACTCCTAGTAGCCCCAGTCTGGCCAGCCAGAGAGTGGTTCTCAGACTTTATAGCCCTCCTGACAACCCTCCTTGGGAGATTCCTGTAAGAAGGGACCTTCTGTCACAAGCTGAGGGCACAATATATCAGCCCCGGCCAGAGATGTGGAAATTGCTATAGTATATAATGGCTATAGCTGCTTTGTATGCAACGTTAGGCAATGGGTCTTTGAGAAGACACCAGTTGGTAACTTGTTTCCTTCATGGCACTTTGAGGATGAGGCCTGCGGTTCATGTGAGAGTTCTGGCCTTGTACTTGGCTGTGGTTTTAGAGGGGCTGTTTCTGTACCCTTCAAGCCTATAGACTGTGGGCAAATTCCAATCGAAAGTGAGTATCCCTATGCCCTACTCACTCCGAAGGGCAGAACATGACCATAAATTATCAAATTACTTCCTTGAAGTGACCATTGCATGTCGCTAACGGACCTGTGGAAGGTCCGTTTGGAATGCTTCTACAAATGGCATCCTTTTCCCGAAGTGCCCTTCAGGGGTGAAAAAATACCATTTGGAATTCGCACTGTCTCTGAGAAATGTATCTCTTTGATGATGGTGATCTTGTTGGCTATCACTTCTCTTAAGAGGGTAGGAGATTTGCAGGCCCTGTCAGTTGCCTCCTCTTGCTTAGAGTTTGCTCCGGGGAGGGCAAAGGTTATTCTTCACCCTAGACTGGGCTACGTGTCTAAGGTACCATAATACCTAACCACATGTTCTAAGATTCTGCAGGTCTTGCAAGCAAGAAGAGCTCATTCTACCAGGAGTATGGCCACTTCGAAAGCTTTATTGTCAGGGGTCTCCCTCCAAGAAGTCTGTGATGCTGTGGGCTGGTCTTCCTCGCACACATTTAAAAGATTTTATAGTCTGGACCTGCCTTCTATTCTAGGCTCTTGAGTGCTCTTGTCCTGAGCTTGTGCCTAGACAGTTTCACACCAGGATAGGCACTTGTCAGTATGGTGCAGTGGGCATTTAATTCCCCATAGCGTCATTTTTGGACCTTGAAAGGGAACATCTCAGATTATGCCTGTAACTATTGTTCCTTGAGAAGGGAATGAGATACTGTGCCCCTTTACCATACTTTCTGCATACCTGCTGTGAGTGGCTTGCTTCAGCCAATCAGAAGCTGCTTTGTTGCTTCCGCAGTATACATCACACATCACGGGTGTGCTTCAGATGCAGACTCTCAGAGGCGTTCCCCACAGCCTCATCTTTGGATGCAGTGTCTCGTTCCCTTCTCAGGGAACAATGTTTACAGTCGTAACCTGAGACAATTTCTTCAGTTATAATAACAAGGAACGAGAAAAGGTTGAATCACTGTTGAATCACTGCAGATTCTGTTGCTATGGCAGAATTTCATTTAATTCTTTTCCCTCACAGATTACGGAGAGAAACAACACGAGTGGAAGGAGGAAGCCACAAGTCTGGCAGGTGCATTAAGATTCAATACGGATTTGTATAGAGATCGTACAGTCTTTTGTTAGTATTTCTGTTTGAAAGACTTTTTGGGTTATGCTATATATTTTTAAAAGGCTTTACAGTACATTGGGATGAGAAATGCATTTTGTCTCTGGACAAAAAAAAAAAAAAAAAGTAACATCATTATCTATCATTGCCATAAGTGTGGGCCCAAATGTTTGCATTTTGCAAATATAATTTTGAATGGTTGAATGTCAACTAAAATGTATCAGAAAAACATTGAAAGATATATAAACAATGTTTTCGTGCTAAAGTTTTAAGAACATTATTAGCTATTATAACCAGAAGAATGTTTGCCAGAACATTAGCCAATGTTCTGAGGACATTGCCTGTCAGCTGGGATGTTGCTTTTGAAGCATTTGATTTTAGTTCCCCATCCACACAGCTCACAGCTTTGTCTAATAGTTTTACTCTTATCATCGTTTTAGCCCGATCTTCAGAAGAAGTCCAGACATGACAAAGTCTCCTATGACCAAATCAGAGCAGCTGTTGAGGATAGATGACCATGATTTTACAATGAGACCAGCATTTGGAGGTGAGCATGAGCTGCTTATAATATCCAGATATGTCTGCGATATCTACACACAAACACTGTTGCATGTGGTTTTGTGGTTAACAATAATTTATATGTTTTGTATTTATGCATGGTTTTAATTATTTGGTCCATGTTATGCAGTTCAACCTTATCTACACAGCAATGATGTTCTTCCTCTGTATGTTTGTCTTGTTTTCCAGCACAAATATCTAAGCATTCTTAAATCGGAATGAAAAATGTAAAACGCTGTTTTCACTTTGAATTAAGATTATTTTTCTGACCCCAAGCAGACATTTGTTCTTGTACAAACTCACTTCATTTTGATGATTTTTTTTGACATTTTGAAGACTTAATATCTTCAGTCATTTTGCTTCGCCAGTAAAGTTTTTGTGCTGGAAAACAAGCAATTGGCAGAGCCTTTAGTTCATTTTTTTATCTCTCTTTTATCTCTTTATCCACTGAGAATCAAACAAACAGCATTGGTGCCATTTGAGCAACATATAAAAATGCAGCTTTACTTTCTACTGCAGAGTAGAGCATCCGTTTCATAACTCGACTCAGTTATACTGGTTGATAACATTACAACACTTTTCATGATCTCTTTGGCTTTGGCTTGTCATGTGTAGAATATTCTGGCTGTAGGGAAAAGGAAAACAAGCCGGCGGGTGTCCAGATGTGAGACAGTCTGTCGGTCGGCAGCACTGTGATCGCTCGTGACCCACTTGCATTTGAGCGCCTGTGTCACTGAGCTAAAATAGGCCACAAACACTGCGGGGATAAATCCCATCTGCTCACAGAAACACATTACTGTAGGCACTGTGGACATATTTTCTAGAATGAAATATTTGATGATAATGACATCCTTTCATTTTAATTTATGAAAACGATACTGTCATAAAGTGATAAGTAAAACAGTTTTCTCTTCGACAGGACCTCCGATTCCAGTAGGTGTGGATGTTCAGGTAGAAAGTCTCGACACTATCTCTGAAGTTGACATGGTGAGTGTTAATTAAGAGCACATCATTATTGATATTATTATTATTATTATTATTATTACACAAATCTACTTCTTGAGTTAAAGTACAGATCAAGGTTTGTTATACAGTAATAACCAAAAGTGGTGTCCGGAGGGGATTTTTGTTTGACGTTCGATAAAACCATCAACATATGAGGAAAATATGTTAAATATGAGGGAAGAACAAAACGCTAAACTTGGGTAAGGTATTTATCTGACAAAATGATTTGGCAAACCACAGCTTTAGTAAAAAGCATACGCTGACTACAACATAATCAGTTATCATTAATATTTTGCAGTTTCTGTCTTGTTTTTGCATGTTTTCATGAATTATGTCACACAATTTGTCATGTTTCATTGCGTTATGATCACAAATAAAACAATCGACGTCAAGCACAACTATGCAATATGACTACAAAATTACATTTGTATTAATATTTGAACAGGGTGAAGATGTCAATTTTCCTTCTCCAGGCATCACTTTTGGACACTACTGTATGTTACTGTTAAACATTAAAATCATTATATTAATAATTAAATGTAGATATTATTCATTAAATGTAACACTGATGTCAGTAATCATATTGCTCTGTGTCGTATGTATCGTCGTACAAGATCGTCCCTCGCCTCACTTGAACTGATGGTGTAAAGGTTTTCAGTTCTGTGTTAATAACTCAACATCTAATATTTCCCATCAGGATTTTACGATGACACTGTATATAAGGCATTACTGGAAAGACGAGCGCTTGTCCTTCCCGAGCACCAACAATCAAAGCATGACGTTCGACAGCCGGCTGGTGAAGAAGATCTGGGTGCCCGACATGTTCTTTGTTCATTCGAAAAGATCCTTCATCCACGACACAACAACGGACAATGTGATGTTACGAGTGTATCCAGACGGCAACGTCCTCTACAGTCTGAGGTGAACCTGTCAGAAACCTGTCAGAAAGAAGTTTCTGACAGAACCTTATTGAGCCTCTTTCATCTCATTGTTGAATGTAACGTAAAATTGGAAAATGGCATAAAATATCTGTGAATAAGGCAGTGTTTCCATCCCATGTGTTCAGAAAACAAAATTGTAATTTCCTGGGAAACTGGCTCAAAATAACAGTAATAAACTCTAAGTTGCTGTTTTTCCCTCCATCATAAATGAGTATTGTCAGGCGAAACACAATAAATGCTGTCATGTTCGTTGGGATGCTGGTGTTTGGGAACACAATCGTGTGAGACACTTCTGGAGGAATTAAACCAAATCATTCTGATCACAGACTTTGATGCAGGCATTTCTGAACCACCAAACCAACATTTGAGATGCTGTAACACCATTGGTCAGCTAGTTAGTCCAGTTATCCAATCACAGCCTCTGCTGAGGCAAAGTCACCTGGGGCATGTTCAAGCTCAAACCAGTGCACAACGTTTTGCTACAGTTTCCGGGTTGAACGACATGTTTCCTGGAAACGGTGTGCAACGGGTTTGAGATGCGTTTTCTTTTGTTTGGTGTGTCAAAAATGTCAGCCCAATCAGCAGCAACATGTGCATAAACCACGTGGTATTAAAGAGACAGCTCATGCAATGGGTCCAAGTAAAGTCACTTACAAATGTGTCCGCTGCAGCTCAGTATGCGCAACAACTGAAGATATTAGAAGTCACGTTTGTCTTTTCATCATGAAATGCGAGGCAAATGTTGGATCACAATAATTAGGAACCACAGTTTCCACAACTCCCTTCACTCTTTTATTCTGGATGGCAAGGGCAGTGACTGTAACATTGAGCATGCTTTGCAGTATTAAACATGTATTTATACCAATTCAGCTCCAAAAATTCTTCAAAGAGAACACAAAGAATGGCCTTCTCAGCTGCCATAGCTGCAACTCCTGCATCATCAGAACGGTGTTCAACGCACCACTGTTTCAAAAAAAAAAAAAAAGTTTTGCAATGTTTTATGTACATTTTTAGAAATTATGTGCATCTTGAAGTTTCCATCCAGCATTTTTTAATCTGATATCCCAAAATTCAAAATAGGTGGTTGGAAACATGACAATCCTGACACTTAAGTTTGGCGTACCTTTGCAGTGATATACCCATTTAGATGGACATGTAAATATGTGCTGCTTACTTTCCTCTCAGTGACAAAATAAATTAAATTAATTCATCATTGTTAGCGGTCTGGTTTTGTTGTGGGCAAACTTCCACCGTCCATCGAGACCAGGCTAGAAAAACAACAGATACTGAATAACAGTAGCAAAACTGTTCCATAACATTAAACAATGTGCAAACAACAGAAGATGAACTGGTTTATTCCAGTCCACTCTGCAATCCACTTCCAATGCATGTCAGCATGAACGTCATGAATCCTGTGCGTCGCCTGTCTGAACTAACGCTTGATGTCTTCTGTGTTGTAGAGTGACCGTCACTGCCATGTGTAACATGGATCTGAGTCGGTTTCCACTGGACACACAGACGTGCTCACTAGAGATCGAGAGCTGTATGTACACAAGCACGTCACAACATTGTCCATGTCATCACTTACATCAATGTGAATGTGGTTATATGGAAGAATTAAGATGCATGTGGGGCTTGGTGCTGGACATTGAAAATCTGCAGAGACAAAACCCTGTTTCTGTGATGATGTTATTTTCTCAGATGCGTACACTGACGACGATCTCATGCTTTACTGGAAGAAGGGCAACGAGTCGCTGAACACAGACGACAGGATTTCTCTGTCCCAGTTTCTCATCCAGAAGTTCCACACCACGACTAAGCTTGCGTTTTACAGCAGCACAGGTAACAGCTTCTGAATTGATGTCTGAAATGTTTTAATGCTGAAATCCTTCAGCTTGGCTTGCCAGCACAAATATCTAAACATTCTTAAATCAAAATATATTTACTAGAGAAGCAAAGTGATTTCCGCTTAGTTTGGCTTGTTGATTTCAAGCAAACTCTGGAACTGTTTGCTATTATACATCGACCATGGATCGTTTTTGGTTGGACTTGTGTCTAATATTTTTAAACCTTACTACTTACTACTTTCTTTCAGGTGGTTCAGAGAACATTATCCATGGTAAAGTGCCCCGTTATGCTGTTTTAAAAATGATCTTTCATGTAGTATGTAACAGAGACTGAAAGAGTTTGGTTCGTGTTGTTCATGTCGAGAAGCAAATCCACTGTGATGAGATTGATACGGTAAAACCCACGCCATCGTTACTGTTCGTATCACTGTGTGTCAAGAGCTGAGATTCAGATATGATTAATGAGTGTTTGGTTTCACAGCAGAGTGGGTCATCTGACCAATCGGAGTAGACCAATCACAACAGACTGGACCGGATGACCAATCAGAGCAGAGTAGACCAATCACAACATACTGAGCCCACTAACCAATCAGAGAATAGTAGACCAATCAAAACAGATGGGGCCATCTGACCAATCAGAGTAGACCAATCACAATAGACTGGGCCATCTGACCAATCAGAGAAGACCAATCACAACAGACTGGGACGTCTGATCAATCAGAGCAGAGTAGACCAATCACAACATACTGGGCCCACTAACCAATCAGAGAATAGTAGACCAATCACAATGAACTGGGCTGTCTGACCAATCAGAGCAGAATGGGTCATCTGGCCAATCACAGCAGAGCAGGCGCTCGGACAGGTGGGGTTTAGAGAGATCCTCAAATCCTTGAACATAACTCAAGCGTCTCTCAGACACTGAGAGAAAAGAGCTGATGCTGCAATGGATATTATGAGAAATACTTTTAGACTTGGATGCATGTAAACCTGTTGTAAATTAGGAACACCTCGGTCCCAGCTTTAGTTCTAGTGTGGTGCAGACTCTAGCAAATGAAGTCTATAAATCAATTGTATATCGAGCCGTACCGGCTAAACTTAAGATCTAAGCACTTTTTCTTTTTTTTTTTTTTTGTAGCACTGTGTGAAGAGAAATGGTGGCCATCTGGCCTTTTCTTTGAGTAACATTAATAATATTGTAAAAAAGTACCAACAACATAACTCGCCTGTGAACACTGCCATATCAATGCAGCACTTTGATCCAGATTTGTCTTTTCCAGGCTGGTATAATCGGCTCTACATACACTTCACCCTTCGTCGACACATCTTCTTCTTCCTGCTGCAAACGTACTTCCCAGCGACACTGATGGTCATGCTGTCTTGGGTGTCGTTCTGGATCGACCGCAGAGCTGTGCCTGCAAGAGTTCCTCTCGGTAAGATAAAACTCATACTGTGATGATAAAATATTATTAGACATTCCTTCATCCGTTCCGTACTTGTCATGTAAGAAAGAGATCATTCAGTGGGATGAAGATCATCTTAAAATTCAGGTTGTAACAGTGAGTCCTCAACACTGCAAAACATTTTTTATTTGTATTATTTTCCAGTACAAATATCTAAACATTCTTAAATCAAGCAAAGTGACTGAAAACATTTATTAAAATAAAGTTTATGCTTAAAACAAGAATAAATATCAGCAAGTGGTGTCAGAAAAATAATCTTGCTTCTCTTTGAATTAATATTTTTCTGACCCCATTGGCAGATATTTTTTCTTGTTTAAATGTAAACTAAATTTTTTTTTAAATAATGAAAATTCTGTCATCATTTA
This sequence comes from Paracanthobrama guichenoti, assembly GCA_018749465.1. NCBI lineage: Eukaryota > Metazoa > Chordata > Actinopteri > Cypriniformes > Gobionidae > Paracanthobrama > Paracanthobrama guichenoti. The sequence continues at coordinate 20,376,108 of CM031959.1, read as the reverse complement.
TTCACTCTCATGTCATTTAAAACCTGTAAGAATTTTGTTCATCTGCAAAACACTGATGAAGAGATTTCTCTCTCTCCATTCAAAGTCTATTTACCCAAATTCTGATGCTTCAAAACATTCATAAAGAACATGGTAAAATAAACTTATATTAATACTCGTGAGTTACACAGCATGTTTGAGCTTCAGCAAGAACCACTGAGGTTCATTCTCGTGTTACGTTTGAGCTTCGGCAAGAACAGATGAGGTTCATTCTCGTGTTACGCAGCAGATTTGAGTTTGAGCAAGAACCAATGAGGTTAATTCTCATGTTACGCAGTGCGTTTGAGTTTGAGCAAGAACCAGTGAGGTTCATTCTCACGTTACGCAGCACGTTTGAGCTTCTGCAAGAACCAATGAGGTTCATTCTCGTGTTACGCAGCACATTTGAGCTTCTGCAAGAACCAGTGAGGTTCATTCTTGTGTTACGCAGGACATTTGAGCTCAGATTTTTTAGGTGAATAGACTTTCAATGGAGGTACATGTTTAGAATGTTTAGATATTAGATATTTGTGCTGGGAAACAAGACTATTTACTAGGTACTTACTACCTATTAACAAGACTAAATACAGAGGAAGAAAATAATTTTTTTGCAGTGAAAATCATATCCAACCAATGAATGCTGCTTTCTAACAGGCATCACGACGGTTCTTACGATGTCCACCATCATCACAGGAGTCAACGCCTCCATGCCCAGAGTCTCCTACATCAAAGCTGTGGACATTTACCTATGGGTCAGCTTTGTCTTTGTCTTCCTCTCTGTTATCGAGTACGCAGCCGTCAATTACCTGACCACGGTACAGGAGCGGCGAGAGAGGAAACTCAGGAATCAAGTAAGATGCAACTCTTCATTTTGCCAAAATAATGACGCCTGATGCAGGTAGACAAACATGACGAGAAGAAGAGAGTAATAATGAGAAATAATTAAGAAAATTCCCATTTAGAGCCAGTGTAAGGGGCCATACACCAGCGGAGGACAGTAAGAAATTTGTTTTACTCAGTTACTGTACTTAAGTAAATTTTTAAGTATCTGTGCTTTATCAGAGTATTTGTCTGTTGGGAAACGGTAACGCTTTAGATTATAGCCCAGAAAGTACTGCATAAGTAAAGCGAATTTACAGCGTAACTTCTGGTAATTATAACAATATTTTTGGTAATTATTACATATAAGGGAACAATATGTAATATTTGGGGAATAAAGGGGTAACTATCAGGAAAATTAACAAATTATTTATACTGTAAGTATTTTTAATTAAGGGTAATTATCTGTGTAGTTATAGGGTAAGTGGTGTTTGTTCCCCTCTTGTTTTGTGTAGTTACAGGGTAAGTGTGAATCAGTTGGCTGTAAATAAAAGTGGTGATTGTTCCCCTCTTGTTTCATGTAGTTACAGGGTGCCCGCAGATTCACACTTACCCTATAACTACAAGAAACAAGATGGGAACAAACACTACTTTAATTTACAGCCCGTAGATTCACACTGACCCTGTAACTACACGAAACGAGGGGAACAATCACCACTTTAATTTACAGCCCGTAGATTCACACTTACCCTGTAACTACACGAAACAAGAGGGGAACAATCACCGCTTTAATTTACAGCCCGTAGATTCACACTTACCCTGTAACTACACGAAACAAGAGGGGAACAATCACCGCTTTAATTTACAGCCCGTAGATTCACGCTTACCCTGTAACTACACGAAACAAGAGGGGAACAAACACCGCTTTAATTTACAGCCCGTAGATTCACGCTTACCCTGTAACTACATGAAACAAGAGGGGAACAATCACCGCTTTAATTTACAGCCCGTAGATTCACACTTACCCTGTAATTACATGAAATAAGGGGGGAACAAACACCGCTTTAATTTACAGCCCGTAGATTCACGCTTACCCTGTAACTACATGAAACGAGGGGAACAATCACCGCTTTAATTTACAGCCCGTAGATTCACACTTACCCTGTAATTACATGAAACAAGAGGGGAACAAACACTGCTTTAATTTACAGCCGCAGATTCACGCTTAACTTGTAACTACATGAAACAAGAGGGGAACAAACACCACTTTAATTTACAGCCCGTAGATTCACACTTACCCTGTAACTACATGAAACAAGAGGGGAACAAACACTGCTTTAATTTACAGCCCGTAGATTCACACTTACCCTGTAACTACATGAAACAAGAGGGGGACAAACACCGCTTTAATTTACAGCCGCAGATTCACACTTACCCTGTAACTACACGAAACAAGAGGGGAACAAACACCGCTTTAATTTACAGCCGTAGATTCACACTTACCCTGTAACTACACGAAACAAGAGGGGAACAAACACCGCTTTAATTTACAGCCGTAGATTCACACTTACCCTGTAACTACACGACACGAGGGGAACAAACAACACTTTAATTTACAGCCGCAGATTCACACTTACCCTGTAACTACACGACACGAGGGGAACAAACACCACTTTAATTTACAGCCTGTAGATTTACACTTACCCTGTAACTACACGAAACAAGAGGGGGATAAACACTACTTTAATTTACAGCCGCAGATTCATGCTTACCCTGTAACTACATGAAACAAGAGGGGAACAAACACCACTTTAATTTACAGCCACAGATTCACACTTACCCTGTAACTACACAACACGAGGGGAACAAACACCACTTTAATTTACAGCCCGTAGATTCACACTTACCCTGTAACTACATGAAACAAGAGGGGAACAAACACCACTTTAATTTACAGCCACAGATTCACACTTACCCTGTAACTACACAACATGAGGGGAACAAACACCACTTTAATTTACAGCCCGTAGATTCACACTTACCCTGTAACTACATGAAACAAGAGGGGGATAAACACTGCTTTAATTTACAGCCACAGATTCACGCTTACCCTGCAACTACATGAAACGAGAGGGGAACAAACACCACTTTAATTTACAGCCGAGATTCACGCTTACCCTGTAACTACATGAAACAAGAGGGGGACAAACACCACTTTAATTTACAGCCGTAGATTCACGCTTACCCTGTAACTACATGAAACAAGAGGGGGACAAACACTGCTTTAATTTACAGCCACAGATTCACACTTACCCTGTAACCATGGAATAACAAATACCACCTAACCTATAACTACATGGATAATTACCCCTTAATTAAAAAATACTTAAAGTATAATTTTTAATTTTCGTGATAGTTACCCCCAAATATTACATATTGTTCCCTTATACCTACACATAAATACTCTATAGTTACACTATAATTACTGAAAGTTACGCTGTAAATTCGATTTATTTATGCAGTACTTTCCGGGCTGTAATCTAAAGCATTACCTGGAAAGCATTTACTCCCAGAGCATACTATATTTCTTTTTCATTTCATTAAAAACATATTGTTCCTTGTTATTTCAAACTGAAGAAATTGCCACCTGATACCCAAGTCGAGACACAATAACGATGTTCGATTTGTCGATTCTTTTCAACAAACATGTTAAATAGTTCACAAATTGAAGTATTCATTTAGGGATTGGACTGATCCGATTGCAGCTGTTCTTGAGTCAATGATCCGGACAAAATTAACCAGAATATTGTCTGAGCTTGAATGCCGCAAAAAGCTAGTTGCTAATGCCACATTTTAGAAATAATCATTAGAAATAATAATTACTAAGATGACTTAATTTGTGAACTAAATCTGCTGTAAAAGTATACAAGTATAATAATAAGTATAATGTATAAATAAACTGACTAGGATAAATAGTAAACATGGATCATTGGTTAGCGCTTTATACTTTTAATACTTAAGTACATTAAAAATCAATTACTTTTGTACTTTTACACAAGTAATATTGAAAATGAGTGCTTAAATATTTTACTGGAGTAATATTTGATTAGGTATCTGTACTTCTCCTCAAGTACTTGATTTGAGTACTCCGTCCAGCACGTTGTTCACAGAACGTGTTTTTCCACTTTAACATTGTTTTTCTATTAAACACAATAGGCTGACATCTTCAGCCATTGCATTTGCGTCTTTTGCAGTGTTTCACATTTGACACTGTGTTCTAAAAATTTCAAGTTAAAAGAAGTTCTCTTCTCTTTTTTTTTTTTAAATACGCAACTCTAGACTTTTCCATTTTACTGACCTGCATCTCTTGTGTTCTGTGTGAACCGGCCCCTAACATGTCTGTGTCTCCTGTGTTTATGGCTTTACGTTGCAGTTGCCTTGCACATGTGGAATAGCAAACCCAGATGAGGACATGATGATGACCACATGCTACAGCGACGTAGATCCCAACTCAACGGGGGCTTACGGGATGCCTGAGAACGGCGGGAGGCAGGAGAGGATCTTGGCCCAGCTGACCCTCGCCGACGGTCAGAGTACGAGCCGTGTCAAAAGCTCACGGGGCTATGTCAACATCTGGATAGACACTCATGCCATAGACAAGTACTCACGAGTGATCTTTCCCGGCGCGTACACCCTCTTTAACATCATCTACTGGTCCATCTACTGCTAACTGGATCAGTCCAATCCAGCGGCTCAGAGAACGACTGTGACGACTGGGTCTCTCTGCCTTCTTAAGCCAGTATCTCAAACTCTTCGCTTTTTTGTGTTGTATGTTTTTGTTATTTAATGACAGCAACTTTTTGAGGATTTATTTGTTTGAATAATCTATTATTCCTCACAAATAAAAATGAGGAGGAAATGTCTTGGAATCAGAGAACTGATTTGGGAAAAGCTGCCCTTTAAAGGCCCTGATATACTCAGTGATTAGATGAATATGTAAATATGTGCTGCATTCATTCCTCTCAATAACAAAATAAAAAAAATAAAATAAAAAAATTAAAAAAACAGAGCGGTGAGAAAACAGCCGTTCAGAAAGCATCTGATCATAGTGATGTGGATATGTTTGCTCCAGCTCTGAGATTCAGTCTCAGTTTATTTATACAGCACTTTATACCATAGATCGCTTTAAAGCAGCAGCTTTACAGTATTAAACATGAACAACAGTATCAGTGTCTCTTTCAGCTCTCCGGTGTGTTCATGTTTTCACTCACGTCTGACCTCAACCAACTGAACAGAAGAAATGCACCGGAGAAGATTTACAGCTCAGAGAAAGCGGAGCCTCAGAGCCCCACCCACCTATTACATCATCACCACCGACCAATGGGAGTTCAGAGGTGTTAACCAGGCGGAGTGAACTTCTCTGGAAAGATGATTTTGACAAACTCCAAACGAACTTTGATTTGGCCTAATTTTATTTGAAATTATGTACGTCACATATTTCGGGGCCTTTAGAACACTTTAGTCCTGGGGACTAAAGTGTTCTTAATTGTGATTAATCGCATCCATTATATTATACATATTTATACACAAATATTTCTTAAATATAAACATGCATGTGTGTGTGTATTTATATTTACATAATAATTATACACAGCACACACACATATATTATATAAACACAAACTTTTATTTTGGATGCGATTAATCATGATTAATTTTTCCCCAGCACTAATACAAATACTACAAAAACACACTACCCAGCTAACAAACATATGTTCTAAGAACATTTGCTAATATTCCCATTAAGTTATGAAAACATATCTGAATGTTCAAAACATGCTTTTTCTTGGTTATGTGAATGTCATAGAAAACATTAAGGGAATGTTCAATTTTATCACTTTGCAAACATTACGACTTTACGACTTTCTTTCGTTTGAAACCATTAATAAGCAGTAAGCCAGTAAAACTAAATTGTTTGGGAAAAAATGTTCCATGAACAATATACTGTATTAATAACGTTTTTGTGCTAACCAGATAACATTGAACTAATGAGCAAACTTTAATAATTTTAATGGATGACATTCTTTTAATTATTGTCTTTGTCAGTTTGTGTGACTGTGTAAATGTACAGCAGCAGCTCTTCACACAAAACAAGAGATTCTTGAACATCATGAATCATGAAACACGTTTCCTCACACAATCTGCAGTCCTCTTCTGGCGTTCACGTGAACCTTTCTGCATGATTTTGATATTTTATATTGACATGTTGAAGATAAAACCTTTATAACATAACATTACAATATCTATATTTACTCAAATAATAAATGCTTTTTATAATGTCATTTTTCATGTTTACTATTACAAACTGTGCTGTGTTGAATATTAGGTATGATAAAAAGCATAGTTTATTTTTATGCTGTTTATTTTTATTCGACTGAAGAAAAACAAAGCATTCGTATTGTTTGATTCTGCACTGTGCATTACTCTTCTGAACATATGGATGATTTTAAACCTTTGTTTTAATCCGTCTGAAACATGCGTTTGTTCTTTTTATGGATGGTCTAATAATCTACGGCGGCCTGCTAATGGATGAGAGGTGGAGGCTGCGCTTCAGATGCTTCTCACTGGACTCTCTGAGTGTTACCAGCTAGTAGATTTGATTATTATTCGTGTCATGACTCTTAGGATCATATTTCATGTTTTAGCTCATGATTTACACTTTTTATGATTGTTGTAGAATTTTATACAAACACAAAAACCATATAGACTCCCCTCACTGTAACCATTCAAAACTAAAATATCAAACATGTGACTTCTCATCACACTAGACATAAATAAACAGCGTTTTATTAAGCTTCTCGTTTCAAGTTGTTTTATTTTGTTTCAATACGTGCTATTTCCATTACACAAGCATTAAAGGGGTGATGAATTGAGAAATCTACTTTTCATTCATCCTTTGATATATGAAAGTTAATGGTAATATAAGAATATCCTGTAAGTTTCAGAGCTGAAAACTTCCTTGTTAGTCCTTGCTTTTATTGACACCGGGCCCAGCAAACGATCAATCTCAGAATATGCCAGGCTGTGATGTCAGAGTGTGGAGAAACACCGCCTCAACATAAGATGAACAACGCCTGATTCTGTAGCCCCGCCCACCGACTCGTGGAGCTGAACGGATTGCACCGAGCAGTAAACATGCCAAAGACAGCAAGATATTGTGCTGTGCCTGTTTGTGGAAGAACACAGTCACTGCATAAGCTTCCTTCAGATTCTAATATTAGCAATGCATGGTTGAACTTTATTTTGTTCAAGCATAAGGGTGTCCATCAGTGCACGTGGCACCAGGACACCCTAGACCGGAGGTCAATGATCGACTTTGTGGTCGTCTCATCTGACCTCCGGCCATATGTCTTGGACACTCGGGTGAAGAGAGGGGCGGAGCTGTCAACTGATCACCACCTGGTGGTGAGTTGGATTTGATGGCGGGGGAGGAAGCTAGACAGACTCGGGAGACCCAGACATACTGTTAGGGTCTGTTGCGAACATTTCGCCGAGCCCCCTGTCAGAGAGATCTTCAACTCCCACCTCCGACGGAGCTTCAACCAGATCCCGAGGGAGTCTGGAGATATTGAGTGCGAGTGGACCATGTTCTCCACCTCCACTGTCGACACGGCTGCTCGGAGCTGTGGCCTGTCAAGGCGGAAATCCCTGAACCTGGTGGTGGACACTAAGGGAAGTAAGGGATGCCATCAAGCTGAAGAAGGAGTCCTATCAGGCCTGGTTGGCTTGTGGGACTCCTGAGGCAGCTGACGGGTACAGGCAGACCAAGCGGACTGCAGCCCGGGTAGTTGTGGAGGCAAAAAATTGGGCATGGGAGGAGTTCGGTGAAGCCATAGAGAAAGACTATCGGTTGGCCTCGAAGAGATTCTGGCAAACCGTTCGCCGCCTCAGGAAGGGGAAGCAGTGCCCTACCAACACTGTTTACAGTGGACATGGGCAGCTGTTGACCTCAACTGTGGATATTGTCAGATGGTGGAAGGAATACTTTGAGGATCTCCTCAATCCCACCAACACGTCTTCCATTGAGGAAGCAGTGGCTGAGGGCTCAGAGGTGGATTCGTCCATCACCCGGGCTGAAGTCATCGAGGTAGTTAAAAAGCTCCTCGGTGGCAAGGCACCGGGAGTCGATGAGATCCGCCCTGAGCACCTGAAGTCTCTAGATGTTGTGGGGCTGTCTTGGCTGACACGCCTCTGCAACATCGCGTGGCGGTTGGCTGGCAGACTGGGGTGTTGGTCCCTCTTTTTAAGAAGGGGGAACAGAGAGTGTGTTCCAACTACAAGGGGATCACACTTCTCAGCCTCCCCGGGAAAGTCTATAGGGTACTGGAGAGGAGAATTCGGTCGATAGTGGAACCTCGGATTCAGGAGGAACAGTGTGGTTTTCGTCCTGGTCGTGGAACACTGGACCAGCTCTATACCCTTTCCAGGGTGCTGGAGGGTTCATGGGAGTTTGCCCAACCAATCCACATGTGTTTTGTGGGTTAGGAGAAGGCATTCGACTGTGTCCCTCGTGGCATCCTGTGGAGGGTGTTCTGGGAGTACGGGGTCCTGGACGCCTTCCCGGGGAGATGTTCCGGGCATATCCCACTGGGAGGAGGCCCCAGGGAAGACCTAGGACATGCTGGAGGGATTATGTCTCCCGGCTGGCCTGGGAACGCCTTGGGATTCCCCCAGAAGAGCTGGAGGAAGTGGCTAGGGAGAGGGAAGTCTGGGCGTCTCTGCTTAGACTGTTGCCCCGCGACCCGGAAGATAATGGATGGATGTATATATATATATATATTTATTTTATTTTAAATTTTTTTGAATGTGCATTTTTTTATGTATTTTCCCCCATGCAGGAGCGGAGCCAGAACTTTTTTTCAGGGGTGGCCAGGTAAGACCCAGTGATTTTATTGAGGTGGCCAAAAAAAATCCTGCTTCAAATCCAGAGAAAATTACTGTATATCCTGTGTGGAATACCTTAGAGCGGATGTGAAATGAAACACATAAAATGGATTCATGTAACTTGATCTCAACAAACTGGTTAAATTGTGCGTTCCTATGTAATGATTGCATTTTTGCCTGGCATAAATTCTCTTCCATATGAGTCTCCGTATACAACCGATCAAATGGCTTATAGTTTTCAGAAAACATCACCATTTTTTAAAAAAATAGGGCTGTCAAGCGATTAAAATTTATTTAATTAATTACATGATGTGGCTATTAATTCCAATTAATTAGATTAATTGCACATCAAATTTGGCAGAGAAATTACTCCCAAAAGATAATTTAAAGTAATTACTGTGTAATTTTTTTTTTACAAAAAGTAGCTTCAGAAAGAACTATTAAGAACTATGGAAAGGTATAGGGTGAACTATACCTTTAATGTTTTAATATGAAATAATTTTTTATGAAATTATACTTTAAAAAAAGAAACTAAAACTGCCAGTAGGTGGCGGTAAATGTCTAATTGAGTCATTCAATTAATTAATGCAGGAGTGAAAATGTGTACCTTGAGTGCAATGTAAGTCACTTTGGATAAAAGCGTCTGCCAAATGCATGAATGTAAATGTAAATGAAGTAAATGGTTCTCTATGAAAATGGTAAATGTAAATGGTTCTCTTTATGGTCCATTGAATCATTGTTTCACCTGCTTTGTCCAAAACGCGGATTCAGAAATGAAACGCCACTGTGTATTGAGTCAGAGACGAACAGTTCTGCTTTGTCTTTGTATTTTCATTGGTGAGCTCAGGGGTACCGAACCTGAGACTGCCTAAAGGAGTTGGTCTGAGTTTGGTTGCGCAACTTGTAATCAAACTGTGCCGTGATTCACGTGAATGTAAAACCAACACGATGATGACGATGTATTTAGTCCAATAAAACACATGTAAGGGATGATAGTGTTGATGATTTACCTTGGATACGAGCAAGAGTGAGCCTGCAGTGTATTCAAGCACCGGCGGACCACAATAAAAGTGCCCAGTGTAAAAACGCCCTGAGACTAAAATGGGCGTTTTTGCCTCATATCTTGAATTTTACAACCATTCTAACAGCATTCCATAGCCGTCATCACACACTGAGTTTTTGCCCTGCTTCATATTCTTCATCAATCCACTGTGGAGTACGTCCGGGATGGGGCAAGTACGTTAAATGCGTTAATATTTTTAACACGTTATTTTTTACCTTAACTAATTCATCTAATTAACGCGTTAAATCGACAGCTAGTTTAATTATATATATATATATTTTTTTTTAAGTTATTAAAAATGCAAGTGTTCATTTATATTTTCGTTGCAAAGTGCAAACGCAAATGGCTGTGCTTTCTTTGTGCTATCGCAGGATATGTGCGTAATGTAGGCTGTGTGAGTGAGCATGTATAACCATGCATATTTGTTAAGGTTTTTTCCCATTCCACTGTGCTAACTTTCCATTCTTTTTCTATGTAAACGTGCTTGAAGAACATTTTTGACCATTGCGTTCACGTCTCGCTCTATGTTTTTGTTTATGCTTGTAAAGCTGCTTCACCAAACACGCATTTGCAGCACTGCCATGTCCACTTATTATAGACATCTTTGGGCTTGTTATTTTTCCCATATTAATAGGTAAAGTGACAACTTAATTCAGCTGGAGTGTGTACAAGGCCTTTGAGCCAGTGTCAGTTCTTTTTAACGGAGAAAAATCAGCTGTTAAAGGTGTAAAAAAAACTTGCACAACAGGGGCGGCTAAAAGCCCCTGTCCCCATGATCTTTGAATGCGAATCTAACCTGCCGGTTTAATCAGTAGCACTTCACACAATATAAATTGTCAACTCAGGATCAGGGCTTTGAAGAAACAAATTACAAACAGTAATAGTAGTTTTTAATCAGAAATTGTACTTTTGAAAGTAGTTTAAAAATGGTATACTATTTTTCCTCTGTTTGTGGTCGTTACATGCCTGTTTTCCTTTTACTGAGCACATCCTTCAATCATCATAGCAATCGTGATATCAGCATTTAATTATTCCTCTAATTTAAAGAAACATGTTAAGGTAAATATCTGATTACTGCTTACTAAATGATCCATTTGATATAATCCTCCATTTAGCGGCTGTACATTTTAGTTCCAGTCAGTTGTGGATGCTGCCCATAGAGCATCTTATTCACCAAGACCGCCACCCACGAGGGTGAATGCTACTGCGTTGGCATGATCTGTTTATGTTTAAAGGCTGGGATACACTACACAACTTTTAAAATGCAAACAGATTTTAAAATACTAGGCATCATACACTTGCCGACTTTGTAAATGGTTACAAAGAAAAACTGGGCATCATAAACTAAATAACCGAGGATCATACACTACCAGACTGTCAAATCGTTCTGAACACAACAAACACACAGAAACACTTGGATTCGCCCGACAGATTCACTGGAGATGACTGTAGTAGTAGAAAAAACAAGCATTTGGAAGCAGTCTTACGTTGATAGACGCAGTCAGTATGGACTCTACAGAGGGGAGTGAGTTTTATCTGTTGTTACAGTCAATATATAATCCATTATCATTGTCCGTTTACATTTAATGTAATTCGCAGCCATTGATGTTTAGGCTTTTTATCCACTCACTTATCCCAGACAAGTGCTAATGTTGATCCCTGGATAATGATACATTTTAATGTCTCCATTTCTTCTCGAGCTTTGTGACTTCGCACCCTTGATTTCCATTGACTGGTCAGTGTATATGACTGTACTGTATTCAGTAACAACATATTATACACAATATGAGTTTTAAAATCGGCATAATACATCAAACATGGTTTGATATCCTCCGACTGAATGGAATCATAAGGGGCTTTCGCACTGGGTAGTTCTGGGAAATTAGTTATAGGAACTGATCACCAGGGTGGTTCCCCAAGAACTAAAAGTTTCCCTAGGGACATTTTCCTGGTGGCATTTGCACTGCCGTTAGGAACTCTGAAGTGATGTAAGCCAGAGCTTGAGCACACATTTAATTCATTTACGATCGGTTTAACATTCCAGACTAATACGTTATTAGACAGAGCTGTTATGAAAAAGTATTAGCATTTACCGTGTGGTTGATGTCCAATGTCGCTAGTTTAGCAGAAATAAATTATGTTTCACTTGGTCCCCTCAAAGTTGCGTTGGATTTTCTCTTTAGCGTAAAGGTTGAGAGCTCCATCCATCACCGTTTTCCATGTTCCTAGAGTTAGTTTGTGGAGTAAATATATAGGCTATAATTTGTGTGTAGACGACTTTTTTAAAAGAGGCAGATGCATGCATTCAGTCAATCAGCATACACTTGCGTCACTGGTAGTTTCCTATTGTGCTGAGTTAGACCTTACTCCGGAGTAGGAGCTACATTAGTTCCCACAAAAGGAGTTCCTAGAACTAAAATCGTTTCTAGTTCCTATGGTGCGAACACGCCAGAATCCGGGTACTTCCGCCAATAATTCTTGGAAAGTATGAAACTATGAAAAGGTTCCTCTTGTGCGAAAGCCCTTATAGTTTGCAGCTAAAAAAAAGTCTGTCTGTGCCTATAATACACTATACGATTTTCTGTGAATTCTGTCAGATCTGACTTCTGGCTTTTATCAGTCTAGAAGACACCAACACAATAATTTCACATTTCTACTACATAAATGACCCAAATTTAAATATACATGCATCTTTCCAGCACTGAAGAAAGAAATATCAAATCACCTTTATTTATATAGCTTTTAACAAGTCCAATTGTTTCAAAGCAGCTTCACATTGTTAACAGGAAAATAATGCAACAGAATTTGTACAGCCGTTCTGGTGAAACGGTGATGTTATCCAGCTAATTTCAAGTATCATATAGTGTCAATGCGGTCAGATCGGTAATATAGATGAAATTTAGGTGTCGCCAACTGAGCAAGCCAAAAGCCAGAGGCAACGGTGGCAAGGAACCAAAACTCCTTCAGGGTCAGAATGGAGAAAAAAACCTTGGGAGAAACCTGGCTCAGTCGGGGTGCCAGTTCTCCTCTGGCCGACGAACAAACAGTGTATGATTATAATTCTGGCAACATTGCAGGTTTTAATTCATATTAGGTAAATAGATATTCGTAAGATTATTCAAAAGATTGGAGTCGTCACGCTGAAGACGGGTTTAATGAGGATGTCGTGTCGATGCAGTATTTACGGGGGAGTTTATTTGACACGCTCTCTGCAGACATTTCAGGGATGCGTTGGTCATGTCCAGGCGCTGGTCCACCATCTGATCTGGATACGGCCCGGATCCGGCTGACTGCAGTAAACCTTGGGATAAACAGAGAGACTAACATTAGCGTAGATGCCATTCTTCTTATGATGTAACAAGTACATCAGGTGTTATGGCAAGTGTTATGGGAACCTAGTTAATGCAGCCTAACAATCATTTACTGATTTGAATAATAGAAATTGATAATGTTTTATGTGTAAGCCATAGTACAGAGATGCATTTTTAGTCTAGATTTAAACTGACAGAGTGTGTCTGCTTCCCGAACAATGCTAGGAAGACTGTTCCAGAGTTTAGGCGCTAAATAGGAAAAGGATCGACCGCCTGCAGTTGATTTTGATATTCTAGGTATTATCAACTGGCCAGAGTTTTGAGACCGCAATAGACATGATGGAGTATAATGCGTTAAGAGTTCGCTCAAGTACTGGGGAGCTAAACCATTTAGTGCTTTGTAAGTAATAAGCAAGATTTAAAAATTTATACAATGTTTAATAGGGAGCCAGTGCAGTGTTGACAGAACCGGGCTAATATGGTCATACTTCCTTGTTCAAGTAAGAGCTTCTTTAAAAGAAAAGGTATTCCAGACTATTAAAAGATTTTTTAGTAGCCTGGTCAGTACCTGGATGGGAGACCAACTGGGAAAACTAGGTTGCTGCTGGTAGAGGTGTTAGTGAGGCCAGCAGGGGGTGCTTACCCTCTGGTCTGTGTGGGTCCTAACACCCCAGTATAGTGATGGGGACACTATACTGTAACACGCACCGTCCTTCTGATGAGACGTTAAACAGAGGTCCTGACTCTCTGTGGTCATTAAAAGAGTAGGGGTATCCTGGCCAAATTTGCCCATTGGCCCCTGTCCATCATGGCCTCCTAATCATCCCGTATATATATATATATATATATATATATATATATATATATATATATATATATATATATATATATATATATATATATATATATATATATATATATATTATACACTCACCTAAAGGATTATTAGGAATACCATACTAATACTGTGTTTGACCCCCTTTCGCCCTTAGAACTGCCTTCATTCTACGTGGCATTGATTCAACAAGGTGCTGAAAGCATTCTTTGGAAATGTTGGCCCATATTGATAAGATAGCATCTTGCAGTTGATGGAGATTTGTGGGATGCACATCCAGGTCATGAAGCACCCGTTCCACCACATCCCAAAGATGCTCTATTGGGTTGAGATCTGGTGACTGTGGGGGCCATTTTAGTACAGTGAACTCATTGTCATGTTCAAGAAACCAATTTGAAATGATTGGCGCTTTGTGACATGGTGCATTATCCTGCTGGAAGTAGTCATCAGAGAATGGGTACATGGTGGTCATAAAGGGATGGACATGGTCAGAAACAATGCTCAGGTAGGCCGTGGCATTTAAACGATGCCCAATTGGCACCAAGGGGTCTAAAGTGTGCCAAGAAAACATCCCCCACACCATTACACCACCACCACCTGAGAGCCTGCACAGTGGTAACAAGGCATGATGGATCCATGTTCTCATTCTGTTTAAACCAAATTCTGACTCTACCATCTGAATGTCTCAACAGAAATCGAGACTCATCAGACGAGGCAACATTTTTCCAGTCTTCAACTGTCCAATTTTGGTGAGCTTGTGCCCATTCTACTCTGACCTCTAGCATCAACAAGGCATTTTCGCCCACAGGACTGCCGCATACTGGATGTTTTTCCCTTTTCACACCATTCTTTGTAAACCCTAGAAATGGTTGTAAAAATCCCAGTAACTGAGCAGATTGTGAAAATACTCAGACCGGCCCATCTGGCACCAACAACCATGCCACGTTCAAAATTGCTTAAATCACCTTTCTTTCCCATTCTGACATTCAGTTGGGAGTTCAGGAGATTGCCTAAAGGATTATTAGGAACACCTGTTCAATTTCTCATTAATTATTAGTATTAGTATGGTGTTCCTAATAATCCTTTAGGTGAGTGTAGATGACATATCAATTGTTTAAACTGAGAAAATGTATCATTTTAAGGGGAACATAAGTAGATTTTAAATTTCATGGCATCAACAAATCTCAAAAAAGTTGGGACAAGGCCATTGTAGAGGCCAAAGTACAATTCATAGTAATGTGAATAAGAATTAATGTTAAAAAGGTAAATAATTTAATTTAGAAGTTCATGTAATGGTTAAAATGTTAAACAATACTTAAAAGTTTAAAAGCATTCTAGAATTCATGTGTTATTAGGATTTGGTACATATTGGTAAAATAGTGTACTGCCTCTTTAAGAACAGGTCAACTCCGGCTACATTACGTTGATTTTCATTGTGTGATTCAGATCTTGAAAACTGTGGAAGCGAACTGTTTTCTTACCTGCTAACTGCTAACTTTTAGCTACTTCTATTAGGAATCTTTTATTTCATTAGTAACTAGAATAAGTGTATTAGTCAGCTCACATTCTCTTTTGTAAATCTGAAACCAAGGAATAAAACCGGAGATTTTCATCTTTTATTTCAACAACATTTTTGAAGTGGATTTATTGAACTGTGTTTCTGGGCTGACAATGGACGCTGCAAATGGGACTAGCTGCTTGGAATAATGTTAGATAGTTATTAGTGTAAGCCATTGCATATCTCAAGATTTCAAACCTCTACAGCCATGTTTACCACTGTGTGGCATCACCTCTTTTTATTACAGTCTGCAAACATCTGGGGACTGAGGAGACAAGCTGCTCAAGTTTAGGAATAGGAATGTTGTCCCATTCTTGTCTAATACAGGCTTCTAGTTGCTCAACTGTCTTAGGTTTTCTTTGTAGCATCTTCCTCTTTATGATGCGCCAAATGTTTTCTATGGGTGAAAGATCTGGACTGCAGACTGGCCATTTCAGTCCCCGGATCCTTCTTCTACACAGCCATGATGTTGTAATTGATGCAGTATGTGGTCTGGCACTGTCATGTTGGAAAATGCAAGGTCTTCCCTGAAAGAGACGACGTCTGGATGGGAGCATATGTTGTTCTAGAACTTGGATATCCCTTTCAGCATTGATGGTGCCTTTCCAGATGTGTAAGCTGCCCATGCCACACACACTCATGCAACCCCATCCCATCAGAGATGCAGGCTTCTGAACTGAGCACTGATAACAACTTGGGTTGTCCTTGTCCTCTTTAGTCCGGATGACATGGCGTCACAGTTTTCCAAAAAGAACTTCAAATTTTGATTTGTCTGACCACAGAACAGTTTTCCACTTTGCCACAGTCCATTTTAAATGAGCCTTGGCCCAGAGAAAACGCCTGCGCTTCTGGATCATGTTTAGATATGCCTTATTTTTTCACCTATAGAATTTTAGCCGGCAACGGCTAGTGGCACGGTGGATTGTGTTCACCGACAATGTTTTCTGGAAGTATTCCTGAGCCCATGTTGTGATTTCCATTACAGTAGCATTCCTGTATGTGATGCAGTGCCATCTAAGGACCTGAAGATCACAGGGATCCAGTATGGTTTTCCGGCCTTGACCCTTACGCACAGAGATTGTTACAGATTCTCTGAATCTTTGGATGATATTATGCACTGTAGATGATGATAACTTCAAACTCTTTGCAATTTTTCTCTGAGAAACTCCTTTCTGATATTGCTCCAGTATTTTTGGCTGCAGCATTGGGGGAATTGGTGATCCTCTGCCCATCTTGACTTCTGAAAGACACTGCCACTCTGAGAGGCTCTTTTTATACCCAATCATGTTGCCAATTGACATAATAAGTTGCATATTGGTCCTCCAGCTGTTCCTTATATGTACAATTAACTTTTCCGGCCTCTTATTGCTACCTGTCCCAACATTTTTGGAATGTGTAGCTCTCATGAAATCCAAAATGAGCCAATATTTGGCATGACATTTCAAAATGTCTCACTTTCAACATTTGATATGTTATCTATATTATATTGTGAATAAAATATAAATTTATGAGATTTGTAAATTACCACCATGGTGTCTCCCAGTCAGGAAGAATATGCAATCGCAGTCGTTCTCTGGTACCTCTGGTAATCTTTGGTACCTGAATCCAGGGAGGTTTAGTCTAAACATCTGGCCACTAGATGGAAGTCTACCAGAGCTCTTAGAGCAGTTCTAACAACACTGCAGGCAGCCAAAGCCTCATCTACAAGGCGGCTGTATGCTGCTCAGTGGGAAAGGTTCTCTTGTACCCAGTTTCATGTGAGGTGCAGCCAGTTTTGTCATTTGTCCAGTTCTTGTTAGAAACTGGTCTAACAGTGTCAACCTTGAGGGGTTATGTAGCCACCAAATCGCCATATGGGCTAGGGAGGCAACACGGTTGGTGTCCAACCTCTTGTGAAACACTTTCTGAAAGGGATTCTTAGATTATGCCCATCTTGAGCTTGGTTAATTCCCTCATGGGATTTGAGCATTGTCCTGAAGGCTCGGACAGAACCCCCCTTTTGATTCATTAGACAGATTGGAGTTAGAACTACTCACATTGAAGACAGCATTTATTGTGTCTATATATCTTCAGCTAGGAGGGTGAGTGAACTTCATGCCTTGTCTGTACACCCTGCATGCTTGACATTAAGGGATGAAGACACATCTGTTTTACTCCTTTCAAACCCCTCATTCCTGCCAAAAGTTCTACTGATTCTGATTCTGCAGAAGCAGCCAGATTGCATGTAATCTGCCTGATAGAACTAGCCTACCACAGCACAGGGATGCCTCCTCCCAAGGGGGTGGTGTCCATTCTACCAGAGGAATGACTACTTCCTGGGCACTATTTAAGGAATTATTAAAGAAAATGTGTGTAGCAGCAGGTTGGTGGTCCTCTTTGACATTCGCCAAATTCTATCACCTGGATCTTGCAAAGATAGTTTCATCTACTGTTCTGCAAAGAGTAGAACAGGGATAAACTGCTTTATGTTAAACTACACTCACCTAAAGGATTATTAGGAACACCTGCTCAATTTCTCATTAATGCAATTATCTAATCAACCAATCACATGGCAGTTGCTTCAATGCATTTAGGGGTGTGGTCCTGGTCAAGACAATCTCCTGAACTCCAAACTGAATGTCAGAATGGGAAAGAAAGGTGATTTAAGCAATTTTGAGTGTGGCATGGTTGTTGGTGCCAGACGGGCTGGTCTGAGTATTTCACAATCTGCTCAGTTACTGGGATTTTCACGCACAACCATTTCTAGGGTTTACAAAGAATGGTGTGAAAAGGGAAAAACATCCAGTATGCGGCAGTCCTGTGGGTGAAAATGCCTTGTTGATGCTAGAGGTCAGAGCAGAATGGGCCGACTGATTCAAGCTGATAGAAGAGCAACTTTGACTGAAATAACCACTCGTTACAACCGAGGTATGCAGCAAAGCATTTGTGAAGCCACAACACGCACAACCTTGAGGCGGATGGGCTACAACAGCAGAAGACCCCACCGGGTACCACTCATCTCCACTACAAATAGGAAAAAGAGGCTACAATTTGCACAAGCTCACCAAAATTGGACAGTTGAAGACTGGAAAAATGTTGCCTGGTCTGATGAGTCTCGATTTCTGTTGAGACATTCAGATGGTAGAGTCAGAATTTGGCGTAAACAGAATGAGAACATGGATCCATCATGCCTTGTTACCACTGTGCAGGCTGGTGGTGGTGGTGTAATGGTGTGGGGGATGTTTTCTTGGCTGAACCCAATAGAGCATCTTTGGGATGTGGTGGAACGGGAGCTTCGTGCCCTGGATGTGCATCCCACAAATCTCCATCAACTGCAAGATGCTACCCTATCAATATGGGCCAACATTTCTAAAGAATGCTTTCAGCACCTTGTTGAATCAATGCCATGTAGAATTAAGGGAGTTCTGAAGGCGAAAGGGGGTCAAACACAGTATTAGTATGGTGTTCCTAATAATCCTTTAGGTGAGTGTATATCAAGATATTAATTACCTGGTGGTTTTGTGGTGAATTGTATGTAGTATGTATCTATTATATGTAACTAAGACAATTTACTTTTTGCATGATTGGCTTGTCTGGATTTATTGCCCAGCTTGTTTTCCTTTACTTTATCTGGTTCACAGCTGACCAATACGAGGTGTGGTCACTTGGGGATTGCTTGGCACCAGTTGGCAAAAGAGGAAGGGCCAGCCGGTTAAGATAAGCAGTAAATATGTGGCCCTCTAGCAGCTGATGCATAAACTGCAATTTACTTGCGGAGGAACAATGTTTTGATAATTACATGAGTGGTGCTTTGCACAGATGAATATGATGGCTTGAAGGGTTAGTTCACCCAAAAATTTTAATTCTGTCATTAATTACTCACCCTCATACTTGCGTTCCAAACCTGTAAGACCTTTGTTCATTTTTGGAACACAAATTAAGATATTTTTTATGAAATCCGAAAGATTTCTGACCAAAAGCTCCCTGACCCCTCCATAAATAGCTCCATTTAGATGACACTTTCAAGACTCAGAAAGGTAGAAAAGACATTGATAAAATAGTCCATGTGACGCCACAATTTCTTCATATCTATGTCAGTCTTATACGCTGTTGACATAGTAAATACAGTCCAGCGCTTCCGGGTTATGTCAGAGCTATGCCAGAACGCTGGCTTACCATTGGCTGAAGATGTTCACGTGAGCACCACAACATTTACATTTATGCATTTAGCAGATGCTTTTATCCAAAGCGACTTACAACTGAGGAATACAGGAAGCAATCCGTCATGAAGAGGCAAAGAAACGCAAAGAGTGCCCGAAATACTAAGTTTTGGACATTACTCAGTGTAGCACAAGCTAGAGTAGGGAGGGAATAGAGGAAAATAATATATATATATTTTTTTTTATATTAAGATAAGGCTACGTGCTCACGGAAGAGATGAGTTTTCAACTGTCTTTTGAGTGTTGTCAGTGATTCTGCCTTCCGGATGGAGGTGGGAAGATCATTCCACCAGCAGGGAACGGTGAATGAAAATGTTCTGGAGAGGGATTTCATGCCTCTCTGTGATGGTACCACAAGCCATTGCTCCTTAGCTGGGGATGTAGACTTGTAGGAGTGAGTTAAAGTATGCGGGTGCAGAGTTTGTAGTGGATCTGTAAGCAAGCGTCAGCGCTTTGAATTTGATGCGAGCAGCGAGTGGTAGCCAGTGCAGAGAGATGAAGAGAGGTGTGACATGGGCCCTTTTGGGCTCGTTGAAGACAAGACGTGCCACTGCATTCTGGATCCTTTGAAGTGTTTGGATCGCACACAACGCAGTAGTCAAGCCTAGAAATGACCAGGGCCTGGACGAGAAGCTGTGTTGCATGCTCTGTTAGGAATGGTCTGATCTTCCTGATGTTGTGCAGCGCAAACCTGCATGACCTAGCTGTCTTTGAAATGTGGTCTTTGAAGGACAGGTGGTCATCAAAGGTTACTCCAAGATTTCTGACCTACTTTGAAGGAGAAATCAAGGATGAGTCTAGCTGAATAGTGAAGTTGTGTTGTAGAGTCGGAATGACAGGGAAGACGAGAAGCTTAGTCTTTGCCAGGTTGAGCTGCAGGTGATGTTCTTTCATCCACGCCGTGATGTCCACCAGCTTGTGATTCGTGCCACTACTGTGGGATCATCTGGCTGAAAGTAAAGGTAGAGCTGTGTGTCATCAGCATAGCAGTGGTATGAGAAGCCATGTGCCTGTATGATGGGTCCCAGTGATGTAGTGTAAATGGAGGAGAGGAGAGGAGAGGTCCAAGCACTGAACCCTGAGGAACCCCCGTGGTCAGTTTATGTGCTTTGGATACCTCCACTCTCCAGGCAACCTTGAAAGACCTACCTGTGAGATAGGATTCAAACCAGTGGAGTGGAATCCCTGTGATGCCCAGTGATGAGAGGGTGGAAAGAAGAATCTGATGATTCACAGTGTTAAAGGCAGCAGATTGATCGAGGAGGACGAGGACTGATGATTTGGAATCAGCTTTTGCGAGCCACAGGGCTTCAGTGACCGACAGCAATGCAGTCTCTGTTGAGTGGCCCTTTTTGAAACCTGATTGGTTGATGTCCAGCTGATTATACTATGAAAGGAAAGATGAAACCTGGCTGAAAACAACTCGTTCAAGTGTTTTTTTTCTATGAATGGTAGGAGAGAAACAGGTCTATAATTATCTACAAGTGATGTGTTTAATGTGGGTTTTTTAAGCAGGGGGGTTACCCATGCCTGTTTGAATGTGGTAGGGAAAATGCCCATGCAGAGAGATGTGTTGATGATGTGTGTGAGTGCTGGTAGGAGTGTAGGCGAGATGGCTTGTAGGAGGTGTGATGGGATGGGATCTAGAGGATAGGTGGTAGGATGGATGGAGAGGAGAAGTTTAGATACTTCTGTCTCAGTGAGTGTAGAGAATGAGGAGAGAAGATGTTCGGCTGTGGGTGTGGCTGATTTAAAAGCCTGTGTGTGGGGGAGTGAGAACTGACTGCTGATGGTTGTTGTTTTGTCTGTGAAGAAATGGGCAAAATTGTCTGCAGATAAAGAAGTGGTGGGAGGTGGCGGAGGAGGACAGAGGAGAGAGTTCAATGTTCTGAAAACTGTGCATGTGTTTGATGTCTGTTGATTTTGTTGTGGAAATATGAAGATTTAGCCACATGAACTTCATCCGAGAGGATGAGAGAAGAGATTGATACTTACCTAGGTTAGATGGGTGGTTTGATTTATGCCCTTTTCTCTCTACTGCCCTGAGTTTGGTCCATTGTTCACAAATTGTAGCACGTGCTGGCCTAGAAGACAGAGGACAGATACTATCTAGGCAACAAGTTAAAGTGGAACATAAAGTGTCAGTTGCAGTGTTTACATCCATGGATGAGAATTGTGTGGATGAGAGAAGAGAGGATGACACAACAGAGGAGAGATGAGAAGGAGAAAGTGAGCGCAGGTTTCGTCTGAACGTAACTGGTAGCGGGAGTGGTGGTGCACGAGTAGTAAGTTGTAGATTGAATGTAATGAAGTAATGATCTGAGATGTGTATAGATTTCACCAAAATGTGTCTTGGTTTTCAGTAATCAAAATATGGTCACCCTATACAATATGGATTTTAGAGTTGTTGGAGAGAGCAGCAGGGGTTGCTGAGTCTTCTGGACGGATCCAGGTCTCAGTCAAGGCCAAGATATTGAGAGTGGATTGGGTGGCAAAGGCTGGAATGAAGTCAGCTTAGTTGACAGCTGACTGACAATTCCATAGACCCATAGAAAAAAAGAGGGAGGAGAGTTAGCGGAGGAGGGAATAGGGCGCAGATTAGCAGTGTTGCGCTGCCATCTGCGTGTATAGTGGAGCGTGGTTGAGAGATAGTGGATATGTACTGAAAGCACATGGTAAGAAAGAGGAAAGGAAGGTGGATGGCAGGAAAAAAAGATTCTTAAGTGCCTTACCGGTGTCCTTACTCGGTGGAGTCATGCGCAGGTAGAGTCGAATGTCTTTACCCGAGTCGGTTTTCACACGAGGAGGCTGAACACGAGGACTGACGCTTCTGTGCCAGCACTAACACGCTTATTAAATAGATGCTTTTCACTACTTGAGTGAGAACAGCTGTGGACACTTTTATAATAAAAAAAATAAAATAAAAAATGCCCCAAAAAATCAAGGCAAAAGCCTGCCAATGACTCAATAACAGTGCTAAAAGCTAGCAATAACAATTGAGTGCGACACAACACGACGCATGCGTGTGATGCTGACGCAGGAGCTGGCCAATGGTGAGCCGACGTTCTGACGCAGAAATTGTTGAATAAAGTTATTTTTGTTTGTTTATTGCACAAGTATTCTCATGGCTTCATAACATTAAGGTTGAACCACTGGAGTCAAATGGACAATTTTAACTTTCTGGGCCTTGAAAGTGTTAATTAAATTACTGTCTATGGAGGGTTCAGAGAGCTCTCGGATTTCATCAAAAATATCTTAATTTGTGTTCCAAAGATGAACGAAGGTCTTACGGGTGTGGAACGACATGATGGAGAGAAATTAAAGACAGAATTTTAATTTTTGGGTGAACTAACCCTCTAAAATGTCGTAAAATCTTGCCACCTCTAAAAAAAAAGAGAAAAAAAAAAAGGACTTCCACTGTTGTGTTGACTCATTGAAAACAATTATTTTAAAATGAATAACGTTACAAAAGTTAAACACTGACATTTGATTTGACAACTATTACCTGGGTCGGTTTAAATCTTTTTAATTCTCGAGTTTCATGAAAAGCCAGTCTGATGTTGATATGAGCTTTATTATCGGCTTTGTTACTGTACTTTCCCTTTTTGCTTGTAAACACTTCTCTGAACAAGCTTTGTTTGTTTTATCAACAGATGATTCCTCAGATGGTTGCATTTTTGAAATGTTAATAATATTGCTCATTAGTTATGACTCCAAGCTCTCAGAACATACATCCCATGTGCTGTAACAGCCAGATCTTCTCTGTGTTTACAGACGTGACGTAACCACGCAAAGATGCGAGACATGAAATTACATTTCCTTCTAAATCAGACCCGACCGCTAAAAGTTTTGGGATGCCTGCCTTTACATGCACACAAACTTTAATGCCATCCCATTCTTAATCCGTAGGGTTTAATATGGAGTTGGCCCACCCTTTGCAGCTATAACAGCTTCAACTCTTCTGGGAAGGCTGTCCACAAGGTTTAGGAGTGTGTTTATGGGAATTTTTGACCATTCTTCTAGAAGCGCATTTGTGAGGTCAGGCACTGATGTTGGACGAGAAGGCCTGGCTCGTAGTCTCCGCTCTAATTCATCCCAAAGGTGTTCTATCGGGATGTGATGGCCCTAGTGGCGGCCACACAAAAGTGGTAATGTGCACATATCACACACATGCAAGCACTCACACTAAGCATAGGTATATTTGCTTTAATTTGTAGTGACTTATATTTGATTTCTGTTTATAATCATTTCATACAAATTCGATTTAGTATTTTTCATTTTTATTGGTTAAGTGTATGACATCTTTAATTGCATCATTAATGATTTGAAGTGCACACAAATTAGTTGTGTTGTGTCTATTGTTTATATATTTGTTTCTTTTGAGTTTAAGTTTACCAAGGAGGAGTGACTATGTTTGGCAGACATAGCATCCCAGGGTGACATAAAATGGAGTCCGGACGGGAACAAAGAATTTAAGTTATTGGTTCCGTCCGGATCTACTATGTGCTGATATTCCCAGGGGAGGAGGAAAAGTTGTTCTTTTAGGAATTGATTTCTTGAGTTGTACATTTTATAGTATTTCATTAAAGTTATGCTTTCTTTTCATTTGGTTTGGTATATCTATATGTTGAGTTTAATTGTGAATTGTTTAGTATTGTGTAGAATGTGAAGTTGTTTTGTTTCCCCTTTTTTTGCTGCCATGGGCCCATCTTTCCCTTTATAAGTTGTTACTTTGTTTGGTGTGGGAAGTTAGTCTTACTCTGTTAGCCTCATGGTTTAAGTTTTGTTTGTTTTGTTTTGGTCTTCTTTGTTATGTTGTAAGTTACTTTGTTTGGGTACCAATAAATGCCCAGGTTTTGTTAAGTAAAAGCTTGTGTTCCTTGTTCTGATCCTTCGGTCCCTCACATATGGTGGCAGCGGTGGGACAGCTTGTCAGACAAGGATACCAAGCTTGTTTGTTTTCCTTTGCCCCTCGTGGCTTTGTTTTTTTTTATTATGAGTCGTGACTTGAAGAAAAGTATATCTAATGTCCCTCCCTCGCAGCCAGAGGAAGAAAGGAATGAGGAGGATCAGACCATGGCAGAAGGAGATGAAGGAGGCAAGGCCACAGGAGACATGGAGGTTTCTGAGTTGGCGGATCTGCTTCGAGTGCATATGGCCAGAATGGAAGGTCGGGAGACTATAAGGCAACAAGAGTATGTAGAACAGGAGCGACGATTTAAGGCTCTTCAACATCAATTTGGTTTGTTGCAAGTGGAAGTTCAAGCACGCACTTCTCCTACTCAACCCTTTTGTGAAGTTGACCAGGAGGCTTGTGAAAGACCAGGTATAAACCCTGCAGACTCTGATGGACACTCTGTGACTTCAACTGCCCAGAGGAGCTTTAATCAGGCTGAGGACAATACAGGTCCCCCATTATCTCAGACACCTCGATTGGAGAAGCTGTGTGACACTGATGACGTGGAGCACTTCCTTGTCACATTTGAAAGGATTGCGGTGGCTTGTAGGTGGATTAAAAATGATTGGGTTTGGCATTTAATTCCTTTATTGACTGGTAAAGCAAGAGCCGCTTATGTCCATATGGATTTGAGTGAGTCTACAGACTATGACAAAGTAAAGTCTGTTATTTTGAGAAAATATGATGTCAATTCTGAGACGTATCGGCAAAAGTTCCGTTCCTTATCAGTAGATCCATCTGAAACCCCAAAAGAGCTTTACAACCGCCTCAAAGAACTCTTTGCGAAGTGGATCCAGCCTAAGGGGAAAACTGTGGAGGAAGTGAGTGAAACCATCATACTTGAGCAATACCTTAGAATGCTGTCTCCTGAACTTCAGGTGTGGATTCGAGAAAGGGATCCCAGAACAGCAGCAGAAGCTGCATCTCTTGCAGACATATTTGTTGCAGCCAGGGGAAAGAGTAAGCCTTGGGCTTGGAAATCTGTTGATGATCATCGTTCTTCTGACATGCCGCAGTTCCAGCAAAGACAAGTAGAGGGGTCAGGTAAGCCCTTTATGGGGAAACCTGCTTCAGCCAAGTTGCAATTTGCACCAAAACGACCTCCTATATGTTATCTATGTGGTCAAGAAGGACATACTAAACCAAACTGTCCACGGAACTCTGTTCAGTTTACACAGCTATGTTTTGTGCCAAGGAAAAAGTTAACCAAACCCCCAAGCTCTTTAAGAACTGCTGATGTAGAGATAAATGGTGAGAAAGACTCTGGTGAGAAAGGCAGTGATCAGACTCTGGTGAACAGAAAGTTTATTGCACCATCTTTGATCAGTACCGTGAACAAACTACCCATTTGTTGTGTTCATGGAGATGAGAGACTTTTGCCCACTGCCAACGTATATATGTAAAGATAGAAGGGCAAACCTATCTGGTAGAGGTGGGGGTGGCTGCTAACTTATCCTTTCCGGTGATTCTGGGTAGAGACATACCAGTGCTGTTGGAGTTGTTGCATCCGGCCCAAGAGTGCCACATGGTGGTGACCAGGGCCAAGGCGAATCAATCAGAAGAGTTTGGGCATGGTTTGAGTACTTTACCTTTTTATAATTCAGAAATTGAGGCCGGGGTCCTGAAGAAGAGAAAGACCCGCTGGGAAAAGAGACGAGTAAAGGTAAAATATGCTGCATCTAAAGTTTCGGAAGATATGATCTCTAACTTGCCTTTGAACTTTCAGTTGCCCACTAATATCATTCAGCTGCAGCAGAAAGATACTAGTCTTGCGGAGTGCTTTGCCAGAGCTGCAGAGGTAAGGAGAAGCCCTTAAATGATCGTACAACAACATATGTGTTAACAAATGGGATACTCTATCGCCAGATCGGTCCACAGAAACAACTCGTGGTTCCACAGAGTGTTCGAGAGGTGGTGTTACATCTTAGCCACTCAATTCCTTGGGCTGGCCACCTGGGGAAAAACAAGACCATTGCAAGAATCAAGAAGTATTTTTTTTGGCCTGGTTTGAAAGTAGATGTGACCCAATTTTGTAGAAGCTGTCCTGTCTGTCAAAAGGTTTCCCTCAAACGGCCATTCAGAGCACCATTGCAACCTCTTCCTATTATTGACACCCCATTTGAGAGACTTGGAATGGATATCGTTGGTCCGGTTGAGAGGAGTCGATCAGGGAACCGATTCATGTTGGTAATAACGGACTATGCTACAAGGTATCCAGAGGTATTTCCTTTAAGATCTGTGAAGGCAAAACCTATAGCTGTTGCGTTGGTTCAGTTATTCTCTAGGGTCGGGTTTCCAGCTGAGATCCTAACCGACCAGGGAACTAATTTCATATCTACCCTATTAAAACAGGTTTACCAGCTTTTGGGAATTAAAAGTTTGCGTACCACTCCTTATCATCCCCAAACAGATGGATTGACTGAGCGATTTAATCAGACTCTGAAGCAGATGCTCCGGAAGTTTGTCAGTGAGACCGGGCGAGATTGGGATCAGTGGTTGCCTTATCTTCTCTTTGCTTATCAAGAAGTCCCTCAGACTTCTACAGGGTTTTCTCCCTTTGAATTGTTGTATGGTCATGACGTCCGGGGCCCATTGGCTCTGCTACAGGAGATGTGGGAAGGATGTCCTGAAAGGAAAGAGCCCACTAGTGTTGTCTCCCATGTCCTACATATGAGGGAACGCCTAGAGAAAATGACCACTTTGGCCCAGAATCATTTGGCTGGAGCCAGGGAGCAGCAGAAGACCTGGTATGACCTGCGGGCTCGGGAAAGAAATCTGGAAGTCGGTGAAAAGGTACTTGTCATGTTGCCTAGCCAAGAAAATAAGCTGTTAGCTAAATGGCAGGGCCCGTATGAAATCAAGAGGCGGCTTAGCCCTACAACCTATGAAATCAGTACACCAGGTAAAGATCGTTCTAGTCGAGTTTTGCATTTCAACCTGCTGAAGGAATGGGTTTCCCGACCTGAGAAAATCGCAGTCTTTGATGATTCGCTGTGTTGAAGGGGAAGAGTCGGACGATCAGTATTTGCCCCAGCCAGTTCTAGGGGACATCAGTCTAGACCATTTAACAGACTCCCAGCAGTCGCAGGTATAAGCTCTTTTCACTTCCAAAGTATTTTCTGAATATCCTGGGTTTACCAACTTAATTGAACATGATGTTGTATTGAAATCCAATGCTGTTGTAAAACATCAAAGTTACAGGATACCGGAGCGACTTCAGGAGACTTTGAAGGAAGAGGTAGACCTTATGCTTCACTTGGGAATTATTGAACCTTCTAATAGTGAGTGGTGTCACCCAATAGTTCTTGTGCCCAAAAAAGATGGGAGCATTAGATTTTGCATTGACTTCAGATATTTGAATTCAGTATCCAAGTTTGACTCCTACCCTACTCCTCGCATAAGTGACTTAATTGATCGTTTGGGTCAGTCCAAATATTTGACAACAATGGACCTTTCTAAAGGATATTGGCAGATTCCGCTGACTCAATCCTCGAGGCCATTGACTGCATTCAGGGCACCAGGAGGCCTCTTTCAATTTAAGGTATTACCATTCGGTCTCCATGGGGCTGTGGCAACATTTCAAAGGTTAATGGATCAGGTGTTGCGTGGTTTAACTTTTGCTGCTGCATATCTTGATGACATTGTTGTTTACAGTAACACCTGGGAGGAGCATGAGCGGCACCTCAAGGAAGTCTTGCGGCGTCTACAGAGCGCTGGTCTAACTATCAATCCAAAAGTGTGCTGTGGCTAAACAAGAAACTGAGTACCTGGGCTATGTTATTTGCCAGGGTGTTGTGCGACCACAGGTAAAGAAAATTCAAGCCTTGGAGAAGTGCCCTGTGCCTCAAACACGCAAGGACCTGCGATCCTTCCTAGGTATGGCTGGATTTTATCATCGTTTTATCCCTAACTTTTCCAGAAGAGCTGCTCCACTAACAGATATGGTGGGGGCACGTTGCCCGAACCAACTACAGTGGACTGAGGAGAAATTAAGAGCTTTCCAGGATATTCAGAGAACCTTGACAGCAGACACTGTTCTTCATAATCCTGACTTTAACCAACCCTTTATTGTACAGACCGACGCTTCAGAGAGGGGCATAGGAGCAGTCCTGTTGCAAGGACCACCAGAGAACCGTCAGCCAGTGGCTTTTATTAGTCGTAAATTGTTCCCAAGAGAAGTACGTTATTCGACTGTGGAAAAGGAGTGTTTGGCTGTGAAGTGGGCACTGGATTCCCTGAGGTACTATCTACTGGGTCGTGAGTTTGCCCTGGAGACTGATCATAAGGCATTGCAGTGGTTGGGGAAAATGAAGGATTCTAATGGAAGGATTACAAGATGGTATTTAGCCATGCAGCCCTTCAGATTCAAGATCCAACATGTGTCTGGTAAAGCCAATGTTACAGCTGACTATCTCTCCCGTTCTACCAATGAGGTTCCTGAAGGGGGGGGGACGTGTGATGGCCCTAGTGGCGGCCACACAAAAGTGGTAATGTGCACATATCACACACATGCAAGCACTCACACGAAGCATAGGTATATTTGCTTTAATTTGTAGTGACTTATATTTGATTTCTGTTTATAATCATTTCATACAAATTCGATTTAGTATTTTTCATTTTTATTGGTTAAGTGTATGACATCTTTAATTGCATCATTAATGATTTGAAGTGCACACAAATTAGTTGTGTTGTGTCTATTGTTTATATATTTGTTTCTTTTGAGTTTAAGTTTACCAAGGAGGAGTGACTATGTTTGGCAGACATAGCATCCCAGGGTGACATAAAATGGAGTCCGGGCGGGAACAAAGAATTTAAGTTATTGGTTCCGTCCGGATCTACTATGTGCTGATATTCCCCAGGGGAGGAGGAAAAGTTGTTCTTTTTAGGAATTGATTTCTTGAGTTGTACATATTTATAGTATTTCATTAAAGTTATGCTTTCTTTTCATTTGGTTTGGTATATCTATATGTTGAGTTTAATTGTGAATTGTTTAGTATTGTGTAGAATGTGAAGTTGTTTTGTTTCCCCTTTTTTTGCTGTCATGGGCCCATCTTTCCCTTTATAAGTTGTTACTTTGTTTGGTGTGGGAAGTTAGTCTTACTCTGTTAGCCTCATGGTTTAAGTTTTGTTTGTTTTGTTTTGGTCTTGTTTGTTATGTTGTAAGTTACTTTGTTTGGGTACCAATAAATGCCCAGGTTTTGTTAAGTAAAAGCTTGTGTTCCTTGTTCTGATCCTTCGGTCCCTCACACGGGATGAGGTCAGGACTCTGTGCAGGCCAGTCAAGTTCCTCCACACCAAACTCGTTCATCCATGTCTTTATGGACCAACGCTTTGTGCACTGGTGCGCAGTCATGTTGGAACAGGAAGGGGCCATCCCCAAACTGTTCCTACAAAGTTGGGAGCACGAAACTGTCCAAAATGTTTTGGTATACTGAAACATTAAGAGCTCCTTTGACTGGAACTAAGGGGCAAAGCCCAACCCCTGAAAAACAACCCCACCCCATAACCCTCCCGCCCAAACTTTACACTTGGCACAATGCAATCAGGCAAATCCCGTTCTCCTGGCAACCGCCAAACCCAGACTCGTCCATGGGATTTCCAGACAGAGAAGCGTGATTGGTCACTCCAGAGAACACGTCTCCACTGCTCTAGAGTCCAGTGGCGGCGTGCTTTACTCCACTGCATCCCACGCTTTGCATTGCACTTGGTGATGTAAGGCTTGGATGAGCTGCTCGCCATGGAAACCCATTCCATGAAGCTCTCTACGCACTGTTCTTGAGCTCATCTGCAGGCCACAGAAGTTTGGAGGTCTGGGGCTATCGACTCTGCAAAAAGTTGGTGACTAAACCACTAAACACTAAACTCTGCTTCATGCTGCTGTGCAATGAACTAGAAAGCTGCTTAATATCAAGAACAATGTGAAAGCAGCTGAATAAAGGTGATCCTTTAGGAGAAGCGGATTCAATCAGCTAGAGATCCAGCAGAACCAGAATGCCAAGAACATTGAATTGAGTCAATGTTTACAAAAAAGGTAAAGGAAAAAAAAAGCTACATATGAAAAACCAACACAAGAAAGGTCAAATGTCATGTATATTTCATAAGGGTTTTTCACTGCTTTATTTTTCCTTGGTTTCAGCAGGCTTTGAAGCAATGCATGATGTCTCAGTAATCTCACAGGTATTTGCACCGGCTGACCGTGTAACTCAAGGAAACTAGTTTAAAAGAGAGGAAATGACAATCTCCTCACAGGACGCATTTTAATGCGCTTCACTCATTCGTCCGTTATAACACTGTCAGTGATAATACTGCCCCCCTCGGCCTCCTTTACTCCATCTGCCTCCTCTCCATCCATCTCCTCCGGAACGCCAACCACCTCTCGATCCGCCACCTCCCCAGTTCCCGCCGTATCCCGCTCCTCGGCCTCCGCCATCCACTCTCTTCTGCCAGACGGGCATCTCGGGCAGAGGCGCTTCGATCTCAGATGGCCGTCCACCGCGATCAGGAACTCTTCCCATCAGGATCTGATGATTCATGACGCACAAATCATCATCATCAATGATCAAACATCAACCAGAATCTGGCAAATCAAATAATCAAACTCTACGTACTCGGTTTACGGGACAGGCGGTTTTCTCTCGGCACGAGCCGCTGCTAGTTTTCACCATATTGCAGACATCCTCTCGCGCAGCGAGCAGATGAGCTATGCTCACCGAGGACTTCAGTGACAACGAGTATCTCTTTGGCTGATACGCCCTGGCCATTCTGTCAATCTTCACCTGAAAAATAAATACACAATTTCATAGCTTTGCTTTCCTAATACGCAACAACATATGCATCTGTCTGCCATTTATGCAAGGTAACAGATGCAAAGTATACAAGCTGGTCATCGTGGGCGGAAAAAAATGTGCCCATGTTACTTTTAATGCTTATATAATATATTATAATATATTATATTATATATATATTTTTTTTTACAAGATGTTAAAGCTTGGTGAAAAAAACATTTTTAAATGTTAAAGATGTTATAACTTCAAATGTTTTGTTACGTTTGTGCTTGAAAACGACTCACTATCCTTAATTGGCCTTGGTATTTTGATTTTAGACAATTTAAGCAGAAAGTATGTGTATTCTGCAATTGTATTTGTTGCAAGAGCTATATTATATATATACACACACACACACACACACACACACACACATATATATACACATATATATATATACACACACACACACACACACACATACACTCACCTAAAGGATTATTAGGAACACCATACTAATACTGTGTTTGACCCCCTTTCGCCTTCAGAACTGCCTTAATTCTACATGGCATTGATTCAACAAGGTGCTGAAATCATTCTTTGGAAATGTTGGCCCATATTGATAGGATAGCATCTTGCAGTTGATGGAGATTTGTGGGATGCACATCCAGGGCACGAAGCTCCCGTTCCACCACATCCCAAAGATGCTCTATTGGGTTGAGATCTGGTAACTGTGGGGGCCATTTTAGTACAGTGAACTCATTGTCATGTTCAAGAAACCCATTTGAAATGATTTGAGCTTTGTGACATGGTGCATTATCCTGCTGGAAGTAGCCATCAGAGAATGGGTACACGGTGGTCATAAAGGGATGGACATGGTCAGAAACAATGCTCAGGTAGGCCGTGGCATTTAAACTATGCCCAATTGGCACTAAGGGACCTAAAGTGTGCCAAGAAAAACATCCCCCACACCATTACACCACCTCCACCAGCCTGCACAGTGGTAACAAGGCATGATGGATCAATGTTCTCATTCTGTTTACACCAAATTCTGACTCTACCATCTGAATGTCTCAACAGAAATCGAGACTCATCAGACCAGGCAACATTTTTCCAGTCTTCAACTGTCCAATTTTGGTGAGCTCATGCAAATTGTAGCCTCTTTTTCCTATTTGTAGTGGAGATGAGTGGTACCCGGTGGGGTCTTCTGCTGTTGTAGCCCATCCGCCTCAAGGTTGTGCGTGTTGTGGCTTCACAAATGCTTTGCTGCATACCTCGGTTATAATGAGTGGTTATTTCAGTCAAAGTTGCTCTTCTATCAGCTTGAATCAGTCGGCCCATTCTCCTCTGACCTCTAGCATCAACAAGGCATTTTCGCCCACAGGACTGCCGCATACTGGATGTTTTTCCATTTTCACACCATTCTTTGTAAACCCTAGAAATGGTTGTGTGTGAAAATCCCAGTAACTGAGCAGATTGTGAAATACTCAGACTGGCCCGTCTGGCACCAACAACCATGCCACGCTCAAAATTGCTTAAATCACCTTTCTTTCCCATTCTGACATTCAGTTTGGAGTTCAGGAGATTGTCTTGACCAGGACCAAACCCCTAAATGCATTGAAGCAACTGCCATGTGACTGGTTGATTAGATAATTGCATTAATGAGAACTTGAACATATACATATATACACATACATTATACAAAAAGTTGATTTATTTCACTAACTCCATTCAAAAAGTGAAACTTGTATATTATATTCATTCATTACACACAGACTGATATATTTAAAATGTTTATTTCTTTTAATTTTGATGATTATAACTGACAACTAAGGAAAATCCCAAATTCAGTATCTCAGAAAATTAGAATATTACTTAAGACCAATACAAAGAAAGGATTTTTAGAAATCTTGGCCAACTGAAAAGTATGAGCATGTCCAGCACTCAACACTGAGCTGGGGCTCCTTTAGCCTGAATTACTGCAGCAATGCGGCGTGGCATGGAGTCCATCAGTCTGTGGATCTGCTCAGGTGTTATGAGAGCCCAGGTTGCTCTGATAGTGGCCTTCAGCTCTTCTGCATTGTTGGGTCTGGCATATCGCTTCTTCCTCTTCACAATAGCCCATAGATTTTCTATGGGCTTAAGGTCAGGCGAGTTTGCTGGCCATTTAAGAACAGGGATACCATGGTCCTTAAACCAGGTACTGGTTGCTTTGGCACTGTGTGCAGGTGCCAAGTCCTGTTGGAAAATGAAATCTGCATCTCCATAAAGTTGGTCAGCAGCAGGAAGCATGAAGTGCTCTAAAACTTCCTGGTATACGGCTGCGTTGACCTTGGACCTCAGAAAACACAGTGGACCGACACCAGCAGACGACATGGCACCCCAAACCATCACTGACTGTGGAAACTTTACACTGGACCTCGAGCAACGTGGATTGTGTGCCTCTACTCTCTTCCTCCAGACTCTGGGACCCTGATTGACTTTCATCAGAGAACATAACTTTGGAGCACTCAGCAGCAGTCCAGTCCTTTCTGTCTTTAGCCCAGGCGAGACACTTCTGCCGCTGTCTGTTGTTCAAGAGTGGCTTGACTCAAGGAATGCGGCAGCTGAAACCCATGTCTTGCATACGTCTGTGTGTAGTGGTTCTTGAAACACTGACTCCAGCTGCAGTCCACTCTTTGTGAATCTCCCACACATTTTTGAATGGGTTTTGTTTCACAATCCTCTCCAGGGGGCGGTTATCCCTATTGCTTGTACACTCTTTTCTACCACATCTTTTCCTTCTCTTCGCCTCTCTATTAATGTGCTTGGACACAGAGCTCTGTGAACAGCCAGCCTCTTTTGCAATGACCTTTTGTGTCTTGTCCTCCTTGTGCAAGGTGTCAGTGGTCGTCTTTTGGACAACGGTCAGGTCAGCAGTCTTCCCCATGATTGTGTAGCCTACAGAACTAGACTGAGAGAGCATTTAAAGGCCTTTGCAGGTGTTTGGAGTTCATCAGCTGATTAGAGTGTGGCACCAGGTGTCTTCAATATTCAACCTTTTCACAATATTCTAATTTTCTGAGATACTGAATTTGGGATTTTCCTTAGTTGTCAGTTATAATCATCAAAATTAAAAGAAATAAACATTTTAAATATATCAGTCTGTGTGTAATGAATGAATATAATATACAAGTTTCACTTTTTGAATGGAATTAGAGAAATCAAGTTTTTGATATTCTAATTATATGACCAGCACCTGTACACACACACACACACACACACACAGATCAGGCATAACATTATGATATATTAGGCAGCAAGTGAACATTTTATCCTAAAGGTTGATGTGTTAGAAGCAGAAAAATAGGCAAGCGTAAGGATTTGAGAGAGTCTGACAAGGGCCAAATTGTGACAGCTAGACGACTTGATCACAGCATCTCCAAAACTGCAGCTCCTGTGGGTGTTCCCGGTCTGCAGTGGTCAGGATCTATCAAAAGTGCTCCATGGAAGGAACAGTGGTGAACCGGCCACAGGGTCATGGGCGGCCAAGGCTCATTGATACATGTGGGGAACGAAGGCTGGCCCGTATGGTCCGATCAAACAGACGAGCTACTGGAGCTCAAACTGCCAACAGTGGCACATGAACATCATAACTGGACCACGGAGCAATGGAAGAAGGTGGCCTGGTCTAATGGATCACGTTTTCTTTTACATCACGTGGATGGCCGGGTGCGTGTGCATCGCTTACCTGATGAACACATGGCACCAGGATGCACTATGGGAAGAAGGCAAGCCGGCGGAGGCAGTGTGATGCTTTGGGCAATGTTCTGCTGGGAAACCTTGGGTCCTGCCATCCATGTGGATGTTACTTTGACACATACCACCTACCTAAGCATTGTTACAGACCATGTGCAGTCTTTCATGGAAATGGTATTCCCTGGTGGCTGTGGCTCTTCCAGCAGGATAATGCTCCTGCCACAAAGCACAAATGCTTCAGGAATGGTTTGAGGAGCACAACAAGTTTGAGGTGTTGACTTGGCCTCCAAATTCCCCAGATCTCAATCCAATCGAGCATCTGTGGGATGTGCTGAATACCCCGCCTCGCAACTTACAGGACTTAAAGGATCTGCTGCTAACATCTTGTTGCCGGATCCCACAGCACACCTTCAGGGGTCTAGTGGAGTCCATGCCTCGACGGGTCAGCAAAAGGGGGACCAACACAATATTAGGAAGGTGCTCATAATGTTATTTCTGATCGGTGTTTATGAGCACAAGTTAACCGCTGACATGTTACAAAAATCTAATTAGATTTTTTTATGCTTTATTTACAAAACAACTGACATGACAAAAGAAATACTCTGAGTCAGATACGCAAATTACGTTTTGGCATCACTACCAGGAAAAAAAACTTATTTATGAAGTCTTGTAAGCGAGGTTTACTTGCATTGTTGGGTTATTGGTTTGCATGTAAACCCAGACAACAGGTTATTTCAATAATCAGATTTTTGTGAGTTATCAGCGTTCTGGTGTATGCTCAGTGTAACAGTCAGACTATTGAGGAGTTTGAGGAAGAAAGAAAACCTGGAGGAGATCAGTCTGTTCAGATGGCTTGAAATTCATTAAAAATACATACATTTTCAAAAGCTGAAGTGCTTTCCTTGTTTTATGTAGCAGTTTAAAAAAAAAGATACAACTCAATATTTTCACTAATTGCAAAAGTGGAATAATTGATTAAAGCCTACTCAGTGAAATAATCGACAGTTAATTATTCCAATAACCGTTAGATTAATCGATAATCAAAATAACACAACTTTTTCCCCTTTGTGAGTGAGTTTATATCTCACAATTCTGACAAAATGTTGCAATTCTGTTTTCCCCCCAAATATCTAGACAGCTGACCTGACCGCATGCACATGCAGAATTCTGGAGAAAAAAATAATTGTGGGATATATCTGTAATTATATTTTTTATATATTTATTCCGTGGAGGAAACAAGCCTCCATAAAGCTGACTTGAACAGTGTTCTGCGTGTTTGTATTTAATAAGTATTTGTAATATGCTATTTATAAAATGTAATTATTTGTTTAAAAAAGCAGTTTTTTTTAAATATCACAAAGGCAGTGAATGAAGTGTTTCCCACGTGCCTTGGCTCTGTCAGACCAGCTGAAGGACTGCACCGTCACATCCAGCCGTTTGATCAGCATCCGCCGCCGGCACTCGTACTGCGCAGACAGAACGCCGTTGATCTTCTCCAACTCGCTCTGCACAAGCAAACGTCACACTCATGACAGACATCCACACTCAGGCACAGTCTTCTGATCTGGTAATCTATTTGGTGCACTGAAACTCTTCTCCAGAGATGAGACCGACTCTCACCCATTTGTCAGGATGGAGGGAGCTCTTGAGTGCCGGATCTCCGATGTGCGTCACTGGAAGCTGCTTGAGCAAAACACTCACCTGCACCACAAAAACACAACGATTACATTAATACTTCCACAGAAGTAGTTAAAACCACATGAAAAGAGAGCTAAAGGAGTCAATGTCATGAGGAATCAACCGCAGACTTCCTCTCCAGTCCATAGAGAGAGTATCATTTCCACTCCACTGCGGTGTTCATTTGAATATCCAGGTCGATTTCTCGTTTTTAATTGATTCTGATGTTTGATTGATGTTTAATTGATTTGTATTGTTTTGACTGATTTTGATGAAACGATATTAACATTACTGGTAGCTCCTGCAATCCAATAATCAGGGCTTGACGCTTACTTCTTCCCAAGATGCACCTGTGCTGCGTTAAGTTGAAAATTTAGGAGCGCAAGTAATTATTTCTGCATTTATATAAATATAAAACACACTGTAACAGATTTTGCCATCTAGGTGTTATTTTAGTGTCACTGAGATACTGTAGAGTTTTTGATAATATTTTGAATTCAATTTAATTCTGCTTTCATTTAAATTTTAGGTAAAAGTTTAGTAATTCTGTTGTTTTGTATTTTTAGTTTGTGTTAGCTATAATAACACTGATAATAATAAAATGTATGTTTAATAATATGCATCACATAATGTTCTTGTTACTGCAGAAGCTGCACCGATCCGTCCCGGCGAGAAACAAGCCCGAAATGCACCAGGACTCTTATTTTGAAATGTATATGCTTTATTTTTTATTCAGATTTTACTATTATCAGTGTTATTATAGCAGGAGCTCATTCAAATTCAGGAGATAAAATATGCATTATTACAACCGAATGCAACATATTACAGTATAAACACCGTACAGTAAACAGAGTCATAATTGATCAGCATTGGTTTCATTTGGCATAAATGTGTCTGTTGAATGCACAGCAGCGCCACCTTCAGGCTGACACGTGAAGCGCTCACAGTTATTGAATGAAATCAGAGCCTTTTGAAGATTAATAATCACATTAGGCAGTATCGCCATTTATGTTTTTCCATCCCCAAAATATAAGACGCTTTAATATTATCATTAAGACGCTTATGCAGTTCACACACATCTATTTTTCACATTTAAAAGCCTTTCAATGAACAAACTCATTAGTTAAAATAACTCTAGAGAAGTTGACTTGAGCCTTTAATATTATAGTGACGTATTCTGAGCGATGGTTCAGTAAAGATGCAGCTTTCCTCCTCAGTAGGGTTGATTTGTGACGCGTGTGTCTGAGAGAAAGTACATGAGACGCTTTTTATCTTTAGATTTGGCTTTAATGCAGTGCACAAGTTGTACAATTGGCCGTTGTGTGTTTATGACAGAGCAAACCAAAGAGCCGCACCTGCTGCTGGACGGCAGTGAAGATGTCTATGGCGTCCCGTCCGGCCGGAGCCGGTAGCTGCAGCGTTTCACACATGACTCTGAGATCCTGGAGAGGCGTGTCCAGGTCCTCCGCCTCACACAAGGGTTTACTGGCCTCCATCTCAGCCGCTTGGAGCTCCGACGCCAAGAACACTGAGAGACAAAACCCTTGGTCAACAGAGACCAACATGAGCATGCAAACATGGATGTGTCTCCCACTCACAGAGGATTTTCAGATGGTCCTTTGTCTCTTTGACATCCCCGTTCACTACTCGAGACGCCAGCCCTTCATATGGACAACACGAGTCCTTCAGCAGCCGGCCCACGTCCAGAGCACAGCGCTCAGGGTCTGCTACACACAGACAGACACACACGTTTGACCATTTATTCTGCAATTCAGTTTATGGTAATATTGTTCTTAATATTTTATATAATACAGGGATGCAAACGGGTGAGGGGCAAAAAAGGTTAGAACATTGCGTGGATAGAGAAAACATCCTCCGGGGTCAGGACACTTTTTATTGTTTTTTAAATGCATTTACTTTTCATGCTCATTTCTAATCACTATTAAGTATCTTGTCATCTGCCTGAAAACTAATTCTAACAGGTAAGAGGTAAAACAGTTTTTGTGTTTTATGTAGGGCAAAACAACCCTTTATAAAACACAAAAGGATTGTGTTGCTGTTGAAACATTGAAATAAAAAACAATAAGAGAATAGAATAGATCAGAACATAACTTTGCAGAACTGACTTTATTTGCCTGTAAATCTGTCATGCGTTGCTGTAGAAAAGCAAATAATAGGAACATTCTAAAAAAATAAACGTGAAATCGCTTAACGTGCTTTATGTACCAAGACCAAGTCTTTAAGACATTAAAAGACCAAGGCCCGGTTTCAAAGACAGGGCGTAGCCTAAGCTTAAGCCTTATCTGTGAAACCAGGGACAAACGTGGTAAATATCCGCATTTATTATTTATTTTTTTTATTACCTTGTAATGTCACTTCACAAAATGAGAGTAAAAAAAAAAAAAAAGATCAGCTTGACCTTTTTATTGATATCGATTATGCGTATATCACGATACATATCGTTATCGTTTTATCACCCTGCGTGAGTGTGAGTGAGTGAGTCCGTGTCAGTGTGAGAGTGCGTGTGCAAGTGTGTGTGAGTGAGTGAGTGAGTGAGTCCATGTCAGTGTGAGAGTTGTGTGCAAGTGTGTGAGTGAGTCAGTGAGTCCGTGTCAGTGTGAGAATGCGTGTGCAAGTGTGTGTGAGTGAGTCAGTGAGTCCGTGTCAGTGTGAGAGTCGTGTGCAAGTGTGTGTGTGAGTGAGTGAGTCAGTGAGTCCGTGTGCAAGTGCGTGTGAGTGAGTCAGTAAGTCCGTGTCAGTGTGAGAGTGCAAGTAAGTCCGTGTCAGTGTGAGAGTGCAAGTGTGTGTGAGTCAGTGAGTCCGTGTGCAAGTGTGTGTGAGTGAGTCAGTAAGTCCGTGTCAGTGTGAGAGTGCGTGTGCAAGTGTGTGTGAGTGAGTCAGTGAGTCCGTGTCAGTGTGAGAGTCGTGTGCAAGTGTGTGTGTGAGTGAGTCAGTGAGTCCGTGTGCAAGTGCGTGTGAGTGAGTCAGTAAGTCCGTGTCAGTGTGAGAGTGCAAGTAAGTCCGTGTCAGTGTGAGAGTGCAAGTGTGTGTGAGTCAGTGAGTCCGTGTGCAAGTGTGTGTGAGTGAGTCAGTAAGTCCGTGTCAGTGTGAGAGTGCGTGTGCAAGTGTGTGTGAGTGAGTCAGTGAGTCCGTGTCAGTGTGAGAGTCGTGTGCAAATGTGTGTGAGCGAGTCCGTGTCAGTGTGTCCATGTCAGTGTGAGAGTGCGTGTGCAAGTGTGTGTGAGTGAGTCAGTGTCAGTGTGAGAGTGAGTCAGTGAGTCCGTGTCAGTGAGTCCGTGTCAGTGTGAGAGTGAGTCCGTGTCAGTGTGAGTGTGCGTGTGCGAGTCA
This sequence comes from Paracanthobrama guichenoti, assembly GCA_018749465.1. Classification (NCBI taxonomy): domain Eukaryota; kingdom Metazoa; phylum Chordata; class Actinopteri; order Cypriniformes; family Gobionidae; genus Paracanthobrama; species Paracanthobrama guichenoti. The sequence goes on along the minus strand of CM031959.1, from coordinate 20,335,877 downwards.
GTGAGTCCGTGTCAGTGTGAGAGTGTGCGTGTGCGAGTCAGTGAGTCCGTGTCAGTGTGAGAGTCGTGTGCAAGTGTGTGTGAGTCAGTGTCAGTGTGAGAGTGCGTGTGCAAGTGTGTGTGAGTCAGTGTCAGTGTGAGAGTGCGTGTGCAAGTGTGTGTGAGTGAGTCAGTGTGCGTGAGTCAGTAAGTCAGTGTGAGTGTGCAAGTGTGTGTGAGTCAGTGTCAGTGTGAGAGTGCGTGTGCAAGTGTGTGTGAGTGAGTCAGTGTGCGTGAGTCAGTAAGTCCGTGTCAGTGTGAGAGTGCGTGTGCAAGTGTGTGTGAGTGAGTCAGTGTGCGTGAGTCAGTAAGTCCGTGTCAGTGTGAGAGTCGTGTGCAAATGTGTGTGAGCGAGTCCGTGTCAGTGTGAGAGTGAGTCAGTGAGTCCGTGTCAGTGTGAGAGTGAGTCAGTGAGTCCGTGTCAGTGTGAGTGAGTCAGTGAGTCCGTGTCAGTGTGAGAGAGTGCGGCGTGCAGTGTGTGTGAGTGAGTCAGTGTGAGAGTGCGCGTGCAAGTGTGTGTGAGTGAGTCAGTGTGAGAGTGCGTGTGCAAGTGTGTGTTGAGTGAGTCAGTGAGTCCGTGTGCAAGTGTGTGTGAGTCAGTGTCAGTGTGAGAGTGCGTGTGCAAGTGTGTGTGAGTGAGTCAGTGTGCGTGAGTCAGTAAGTCCGTGTCAGTGTGAGAGTGCGTGTGCAAGTGTGTGTGAGCGAGTCAGTGTGCGTGAGTCAGTAAGTCCGTGTCAGTGTGAGAGTCGTGTGCAAATGTGTGTGAGCGAGTCCGTGTCAGTGTGAGAGTGAGTCAGTGAGTCCGTGTCAGTGTGAGAGTGAGTCAGTGAGTCCGTGTCAGTGTGAGAGTGCGCGTGCAAGTGTGTGTGAGTGAGTCAGTGTGAGAGTGCGCGTGCAAGTGTGTGTGAGTGAGTCAGTGTGAGAGTGCGCGTGCAAGTGTGTGTGAGTGAGTCAGTGTGAGAGTGCGCGTGCAAGTGTGTGTTGAGTGAGTCAGTGAGTCCGTGTGCAAGTGTGTGTGAGTGAGTCAGTGTGAGAGTGCGCGTGCAAGTGTGTGTTGAGTGAGTGAGTCCGTGTGCAAGTGAGTCAGTGAGTCAATGTGAGAGTGCGTGTGCAAGTGTGTGTGAGTGAGGGAGTGAGTGAGTCCGTGTCAGTGTGAGAGTGCGTGTGCAAGTGTGTGTGAGTGAGGGAGTGAGTGAGTCCGTGTCAGTGTGAGAGTCGTGTGCAAGTGTGTGAGTGAGGGAGTGAGTGAGTCTGTGTCAGTGTGAGAGTCGTGTGCAAGTGTGTGAGTGACTCAGTGAGTCCGTGTCAGTGTGAGAGTCGTGTGCGTGAGTGAGTCAGTGTGAGTGCGTGTGCGTGAGTGAGTCAGTGAGTCCGTGTCAGTGTGAGAGTGAGTCAGTGAGTCCGTGTCAGTGTGAGAGTGAGTCAGTGAGTCCGTGAGTGTGTGTGAGTGAGTCAGTGAGAGAGTGCGTGTGCAAGTGTGTGTGAGTGAGTCAGTGAGTCCGTGTCAGTGTGAGAGTGAGTCAGTGAGTCCGTGTCAGTGTGAGAGTGAGTCAGTGAGTCCGTGTCAGTGTGAGAGTGAGTCAGTGAGTCCGTGTCAGTGTGAGAGTGAGTCAGTGAGTCCGTGTGAGCGTGCGCGTGCAAGTGTGTGTGAGTGAGTCAGTGTGAGAGTGCAAGTGTGTGTGAGTGAGTCAGTGTGAGAGAGCGCGTGCAAGTGTGTGTGAGTGAGTCAGTGAGTCCGTGTCAGTGTGAGAGTGAGTCAGTGAGTCCGTGTCAGTGTGAGCGTGCGCGTGCAAGTGTGTGTGTGAGTGAGTCAGTGTGGCGTGCGGCGTGCGGCGTGCAAGTGTGTGTGAGTGAGTCAGTGTGAGAGTGCGCGTGCAAGTGTGTGTGTGAGTGAGTCAGTGAGCCCGTGTCAGTGTGAGAGTGAGTCAGTGAGGCCGTGTCAGTGTGAGAGAGTCAGTGAGCCCGTGTCAGTGAGAGAGTCAGTGAGCCCGTGTCAGTGTGAGTCAGTGAGTCCGTGTCAGTGTGAGTCAGTGAGTCCGTGTCAGTGTGAGTCAGTGAGTCCGTGTCAGTGTGAGTGAGTCAGTGAGAGTGAGTCAGTGAGCCCGTGTCAGTGTGAGTGCGCGTGCAAGTGTGTGTGAGTGAGTCAGTGTGAGAGTGCGTGCAAGTGTGTGTGTGTGTGAGTGAGTCAGTGTGAGAGTGCGCGTGCAAGTGTGTGTGAGTGAGTCAGTGAGTCTGTGTCAGTGTGAGAGTGAGTCAGTGAGTCCGTGTCAGTGTGAGTGCGCGTGCAAGTGTGTGTGAGTGAGTCAGTGTGAGAGTGCGCGTGCAAGTGTGTGTGTGAGTGAGTCAGTGAGCCCGTGTCAGTGTGAGAGTGAGTCAGTGAGCCCGTGTCAGTGAGAGTGAGTCAGTCAGTGTGAGAGTGAGTCAGTGAGCCCGTGTCAGTGTGAGAGTGAGTCAGTGAGTCCGTGTCAGTGTGAGAGTGAGTCAGTGAGTCCGTGTCAGTGTGAGAGTGAGTCAGTGAGTCCGTGAGTGTGTGTGAGTGAGTCAGTGAGAGAGTGCGCGTGCAAGTGTGTGTGAGTGAGTCAGTGTGAGAGTGCGTGCGTGCAAGTGTGTGTGAGTGAGTCAGTGTGAGTGCGCGTGCAAGTGTGTGTGAGTGAGTCAGTGTGAGAGTGCGCGTGCAAGTGTGTGTGAGTGAGTCAGTGTGAGAGTGCGCGTGCAAGTGTGTGTGAGTGAGTCAGTGAGTCCGTGTCAGTGTGAGAGTCAGTGAGTCCGTGTCAGTGTGAGAGTGCGCGTGCAAGTGTGTGTGAGTGAGTCAGTGAGTCCGTGTCAGTGTGAGAGTGAGTCAGTGAGTCCGTGTCAGTGTGAGAGTGAGTCAGTGAGTCCGTGTCAGTGTGAGAGTGAGTCAGTGAGCCCGTGTCAGTGTGAGAGTGAGTCAGTGAGCCCGTGTCAGTGTGAGAGTGAGTCAGTGAGTCCGTGTCAGTGTGAGAGTGCGCGTGCAAGTGTGTGTGAGTCAGTGTGAGAGTGCGCGTGCAAGTGTGTGTGAGTGAGTCAGTGAGCCCGTGTCAGTGTGAGAGTGAGTCAGTGAGCCCGTGTCAGTGTGAGAGTGAGTCAGTGAGCCCGTGTCAGTGTGAGAGTGAGTCAGTGAGCCCGTGTCAGTGTGAGAGTGAGTCAGTGAGTCCGTGTCAGTGTGAGAGTGCGTCAGTGAGTCCGTGTCAGTGTGAGAGTGCGCGTGCAAGTGTGTGTGAGTGAGTCAGTGTGAGAGTGCGCGTGCAAGTGTGTGTGAGTGAGTCAGTGAGTCCGTGTCAGTGTGAGAGTGAGTCAGTGAGTCCGTGTGAGCGTGCGCGTGCAAGTGTGTGTGAGTGAGTCAGTGTGAGAGTGCAAGTGTGTGTGAGTGAGTCAGTGTGAGAGAGCGCGTGCAAGTGTGTGTGAGTGAGTCAGTGAGTCCGTGTCAGTGTGAGAGTGAGTCAGTGAGTCCGTGTCAGTGTGAGCGTGCGCGTGCAAGTGTGTGTGAGTGAGTCAGTGTGAGCGTGAGCGTGCGCGTGCGCGTGCAAGTGTGTGTGAGTGAGTCAGTGTGAGAGTGCGCGTGCAAGTGTGTGTGAGTGAGTCAGTGAGCCCGTGTCAGTGTGAGAGTGAGTCAGTGAGGCCGTGTCAGTGTGAGAGAGTCAGTGAGCCCGTGTCAGTGTGAGAGAGTCAGTGAGCCCGTGTCAGTGTGAGTCAGTGAGTCCGTGTCAGTGTGAGTCAGTGAGTCCGTGTCAGTGTGAGTCAGTGAGTCCGTGTCAGTGTGAGAGTGAGTCAGTGAGAGTGAGTCAGTGAGCCCGTGTCAGTGTGAGAGTGCGCGTGCAAGTGTGTGTGAGTGAGTCAGTGTGAGAGTGCGCGTGCAAGTGTGTGTGAGTGAGTCAGTGTGAGAGTGCGCGTGCAAGTGTGTGTGAGTGAGTCAGTGAGTCCGTGTCAGTGTGAGAGTGAGTCAGTGAGTCCGTGTCAGTGTGAGTGCGCGTGCAAGTGTGTGTGAGTGAGTCAGTGTGAGAGTGCGCGTGCAAGTGTGTGTGAGTGAGTCAGTGAGCCCGTGTCAGTGTGAGAGTGAGTCAGTGAGCCCGTGTCAGTGTGAGTCAGTGAGCCCGTGTCAGTGTGAGAGTGAGTCAGTGAGCCCGTGTCAGTGTGAGAGTGAGTCAGTGAGTCCGTGTCAGTGTGAGAGTGAGTCAGTGAGTCCGTGTCAGTGTGAGAGTGAGTCAGTGAGTCCGTGAGTGTGTGTGAGTGAGTCAGTGAGAGAGTGCGCGTGCAAGTGTGTGTGAGTGAGTCAGTGTGAGAGTGCGCGTGCAAGTGTGTGTGAGTGAGTCAGTGAGTCCGTGTCAGTGTGAGTCAGTGAGTCCGTGTCAGTGTGAGAGTGCGCGTGCAAGTGTGTGTGAGTGAGTCCGTGTCAGTGTGAGAGTGAGTCAGTGAGTCCGTGTCAGTGTGAGAGTGAGTCAGTGAGTCCGTGTCAGTGTGAGTGAGTCAGTGAGTCCGTGTCAGTGTGAGAGTGAGTCAGTGAGCCCGTGTCAGTGTGAGAGTGAGTCAGTGAGCCCGTGTCAGTGTGAGAGTGAGTCAGTGAGTCCGTGTCAGTGTGAGAGTGCGCGTGCAAGTGTGTGTGAGTGAGTCAGTGAGAGTGCGCGTGCAAGTGTGTGTGAGTGAGTCAGTGAGCCCGTGCAAGTGTGTGTGAGTGAGTCAGTGAGCCCGTGTCAGTGTGAGAGTGAGTCAGTGAGCCCGTGTCAGTGTGAGAGTGAGTCAGTGAGTCCGTGTCAGTGTGAGAGTGCGCGTGCAAGTGTGTGTGAGTGAGTCAGTGTGAGAGTGCGCGTGCAAGAGTGTGTGTGAGTCAGTGTGAGTGCGCGTGCAAGTGTGTGTGAGTGTGAGTCAGTGTGAGAGTGCGCGTGCAAGTGTGTGTGTGAGTGAGTCAGTGTGAGTGCGCGTGCAAGTGTGTGTGAGTGAGTCAGTGTGAGTGCGCGTGCAAGTGTGTGAGTGAGTCAGTGAGCCCGTGTCAGTGTGAGAGTGAGTCAGTGAGCCCGTGTCAGTGTGAGTGCGGCGTGCGTGTGTGTGTGAGTGAGTCAGTGTGAGAGTGAGTCAGTGAGCCCGTGTCAGAGTGTGAGAGTGAGTCAGTGAGTCCGTGTCAGTGTGAGAGTGAGTCAGTGAGCCCGTGTCAGTGTGAGAGTGAGTCAGTGAGCGCGTGCAAGTGTGAGAGTGAGTCAGTGAGCCCGTGCAAGTGTGAGAGTGAGTCAGTGAGCCCGTGCAAGTGTGAGAGTGAGTCAGTGAGCCCGTGCAAGTGTGAGAGTGAGTCAGTGAGCCCGTGCAAGTGTGAGAGTGAGTCAGTGAGCCTGTGCAAGTGTGAGAGTGAGTGTGCGTGAGAGTGAGTCAGTGTGAGAGTGCGCGTGCGAGTGTGTGTGAGTGAGTCAGTGTGAGAGTGCGCGTGCGAGTGTGTGTGAGTGAGTCAGTGTGAGAGTGCGCGTGCGAGTGTGTGTGAGTGAGTCAGTGAGCCCGTGTCAGTGTGAGTGAGTGAGTCAGTGAGCCCGTGTCAGTGTGAGAGTGAGTCAGTGAGCCCGTGCAAGTGTGAGAGTGAGTCAGTGAGCCCGTGCAAGTGTGAGAGTGAGTCAGTGAGCCCGTGCAAGTGTGAGAGTGAGTCAGTGAGCCCGTGCAAGTGTGAGTGAGTCAGTGAGCCCGTGCAAGTGTGAGTGAGTCAGTGAGCCCGTGTCAGTGTGAGAGTGAGTCAGTGAGCCCGTGTCAGTGTGAGAGTGAGTCAGTGAGCCCGTGTCAGTGTGAGAGTGAGTCAGTGAGCCCGTGTCAGTGTGAGAGTGAGTCAGTGAGCCCGTGTCAGTGTGAGTCAGTGTGAGAGTGCGCGTGCAAGTGTGTGAGAGTGAGTCAGTGTGAGAGTGCGCGTGCGAGTGTGTGTGAGTGAGTCAGTGTGAGTGCGCGTGCAGTGAAAGTGTGTGAGTGAGTCAGTGTGAGTGCGCGTGCGAGTGTGTGAGTGAGTCAGTGAGCCCGTGTCAGTGTGAGAGTGAGTCAGTGAGCCCGTGTCAGTGTGAGAGTGAGTCAGTGTGAGAGTGCGCGTGCGAGTGTGTGAGAGTGAGTCAGTGTGAGAGTGCGCGTGCGAGTGTGTGAGCCCGAGTCAGTGTGAGAGTGCGCGTGCGAGTGTGTGAGCCCGAGTCAGTGTGAGAGTGCGCGTGCGAGTGTGTGAGCCCGAGTCAGTGTGAGAGTGCGCGTGCGAGTGTGTGAGCCCGAGTCAGTGTGAGTGCAGCGTGCGAAGTGTGCGTGAAAGTGTGTGAGCCCGAGTCAGTGTGAGAGTGCGCGTGTGAGTGAGTCAGTGAGCCCGTGTCAGTGTGAGAGTGAGTCAGTGAGCCCGTGTCAGTGTGTGAGAGTGAGTCAGTGTGAGTGCGCGCGTGCAGTGTGTGAGCCCGAGTCAGTGTGAGAGTGCGCGCGGCGCAGTGTGTGAGCCCGAGTCAGTGTGAGAGTGCGCGTGCCAGTGTGTGAGCCCGAGTCAGTGTGAGAGTGCGAGTGTGTGAGCCCGAGTCAGTGTGAGTGCGCGTGCAGTGTGTGAGCCCGAGTCAGTGTGAGAGTGCGCGTGCCAGTGTGTGAGCCCGAGTCAGTGTGAGTGCGCGTGCGAGTGTGTGAGCCCGAGTCAGTGTGAGAGTGCGCGTGCGAGTGTGTGAGCCCGAGTCAGTGTGAGAGTGCGCGTGCGCGAGCGAGTCAGTGTGAGAGTGCGCGTGCGCGAGCGAGTCAGTGTGAGTGCGAGTGTGTGAGCCCGAGTCAGTGTGAGAGTGCGCTGTGCGTGTGTGTGAGCCGAAGTCAGTGTGAGAGTGCGCGTGGCGAAAGGTGTGTGAGCCCGAGTCAGTGTGAGAGAGGCGCGTGTGTGTGTGAGCCCGAGTCAGTGTGAGTGTGCGCATGCGTGCGTAGTGTGTGAGCCCGAGTCAGTGTGAGTGCGCGTGAAGTGAAAGTGAGCCCAGAGTCAGTGTGAAAGCGGCAGCGCGTGAAGTGTGAGCCCGAGTCAGTGTGAGATGCGCGCGTGCAGTGTGTGAGCCCGAGTCAGTGTGAGCGCGTGCGCAAAGTGTGTGTGAGCCCGTGTCAGTGTGAGAAGCGTGTCGTGCGAAATGCGTGTGAAGTGAGTCAGTGAGCCCGTGTCAGTGTGGAGAGCGCATGCGCGTGCGCCGAGCGCGTGAGTGAGCCCGCAGTCAGTGTGTGAAAGCGCGCGAAAGTGCGCAGTGAGTGAGCCCGTGTCAGTGTGAGGCGCGCGCGGCGAAGTGCGCAGGAGTGAGCCCGTGTCAGTGTGAGAGCGCGTGGCGTGAATGCGCGTGTGAGTGAGCCCGTGTCAGTGTGAGCGCCGCGTGCGGCGCGCGCGAGTGAGTGAGCCCGTGTCAGTGTGAAGCGCGGCGCATGCAAGTGCGAGTGGAGTGAGCCCGTGCCAGTGTGAGAGACGCCGCGCGGCGAAAGTGCGGTGGAGAGGAGCCCGCCAGTGTGGAGTGAGCCTGTGCCAGTGTGAGGAGTGCGAGTGAAGCGTGGAGTGAGCCCGTGGCGAAAAGCGAGTGAGTGAGCCCGTGAAAGTGCGTGGAGTGAGCCCGCGCCAGTGTGAGAGTGCGCGCGCGAAAGTGCGTGCGTGGAGTGAGCCCGCGCCAGTGTGGAGTGCGCGCCGCGGCGTGCGAAAGTGCGTGGAGTGAGCCCCGTGCCAGTGTGAGAGCGCGCGTGCGTGCGCGGAGTGAGCCCAATACCAGTGAGAGTGCGCGCGCGAGTAATGTGAGTGAGTGAGCCGCCAGCGCAGTGTGAGTGAGCCCGTGCCAGTGTGAGTGAGCCCGTGCCAGTGTGAGAGTGCGCGTGAAATGCGCGTGAGTGAGTGAGCCCGTGAAAGTGCGTGTGAGTGAGCCCGCGCGAAAGTGCGTGTGAGGAGCGAGCCCGTGCCAGTGTGAGTGTGCGTGCGTGAGAGTGCGTGCGCGGTGTGAGTGAGCCCGTGCCAGTGTGAGAGTGCGCCGCGTGCGAGTGCGCGTGGAGTGAGCCCGATACCAGTGTGAAATGCGTGCTTGCGGCGCGCGTCGCAGCGAAAGTGCGTGCAGAGTGGAGTGAGCCCGTGCCAGTGTGAGTGCGCGAGCGTGCGAATGCGAAAGCGTGTGAGTGAGCCCGTCGCGCGCGCGTGGAGTGAGCCCGTGCGCGAAAGCGCGCGTGAGTGAGCCCGCGCAGTGCGTGCGTGAGCGCGCGCGTGCGAGTGCGCGTGAGTGAGCCCGCGGTGTGCGCAGTGTGGAGCGAGTCGTAAAGCGCGTGTGAGTGAGCCCGCGCCAAGTGAGTGAGCCCGAAAAGCGCGCAGGAGCGCGAGCCCGTGGTGTGTGAAGTGCGTGTAAGCAGCGCGCGTCGAAATGCGTGTGTAAGTGAGCCCGCGGCGTGAAAGCGTGTGGAGTGAGCCCGTGCCAGTGTGAGAGTGCCCGTGCGAGTGCGTGTAGTGAGCCCGTACCAGTGTGAAGAGTGCGCGTGCGAAAGTGCGTGTGAGTGAGCCCGTGCCAGTGTGAGAGTGCGCGTCGGCGAAGTGCGTGTGAGTGAGCCCGTGCGAAGTGAGAGTGTGAAGTGAGCCCGTGCAGCGTGAGAAGTGAGCCAGTGTGCGAAAGTGCGCGAAAGGAAGGAGTGAGCCCGTGCCAGTGTGAGAAGCCCGTGCGAAAGTGCGTGTGGAGTGAGCCCGTGCCAGTGTGAGAGTGCCCGTGCGAAAGCGTGGAGTGAGCCCGTGCCAGTGTGAGTGCGCGTGCGGTGCGCAGTGAGTGAGCCCGTGCCAGTGTGAGAGTGTGCGTGCGAGTGCGTGCAGGAGTGAGCCCGATGCCAGTGTGTGAGAAGTGCGCGTGAAAGTGCGTGGAGTGAGCCCGTGCCAGTGTGAGAGTGCGCGGCATGTGCGTGTGGAGTGAGCCCGTGCCAGTGTGTGAGCGCGCGCGCGTGTGCAAGTGCAGTGAGTGAGCCCGCCAGTGTGAGAGTGCGCGTGAAAGTGCGTGTGAGTGAGCCCGTGCCAGTGTGAGTGCGTGCGTCGCGAAGTGCGTGTGAGTGAGCCCGTGCCAGTGTGAGAGTGCGTGCGTGAAGTGCGGCGTGCGCGTGTGAGTGAGCCCGTGCCAGTGTGAGAGTGTGCGCGTGCATGAAAGCGTGGAGTGAGCCCGTGCCAGTGTGAGAGTGCGCGCGGCGAAAAGTGCGTGTGAAGTGAGCCCGTGCCAGTGTGAGAGTGCGCGTGGCGAGTGCGTGAGTGAGCCCGTGCCAGTGTGAGAGTGCGCGTGCGAAAGTGCGTGTAGAGTGAGCCCGTGCCAGTGTGAGAGTGCGCGGCGTGCGAGTGCGTGTGAGTGAGCCCGTGCCAGTGTGAGAGTGCGCGAAAAAGTGCGTGAGTGAGCCCGTGTCAGTGTGAGAGCGCGCGTGCGAAAAGCAAGTGCGTGTGGAGTGAGCCCGTGCCAGTGTGAGAGTGCGCGTGCATGCGAAGCGTGTGAGTGAGCCCGTACAGTGTGAGAGTGCGCGCGTGCGAAAAGCGTGTGAGTGAGCCCGTGCCAGTGTGAGAGTGCGCGCGGCGAAGTGCGCAGTGAGTGAGCCCGTGCCAGTGTGAGAGTGCGCGTGCGCGTGAGTGAGCCCGTGCCAGTGTGAGAGTGCGCGTGCGAAAGTGCGTGTGGAGTGAGCCCGTGCCAGTGTGAAGTGAGCGCGCGCAGGTGCGTGCAGGAGTGAGCCCGTGCCAGTGTGAGAGTGCGCGTGCGAGTGCGTGTGAGTGAGCCCGTGCCAGTGTGAGAGTGCGCGTGCGAGTGCGTGTGAGTGAGCCCGTGCCAGTGTGAGAGTGCGCGTGCGAGTGCGTGTGAGTGAGCCCGCGCCAGTGTGTGAGTGCTGCGTGCGCGTGAGTGAGCCGATGCCAGTGTGAGAGTGCGCGTGCGAAAGTGCGTGTGGAGTGAGCCCGTGCCAGTGTGAAGTGCGCGTGCGAAGTGCGTGTGAGTGAGCCCGTGCCAGTGTGAGAGCGCGCGTGGCGAAAGTGCGTGTGAGTGAGCCCGTGCCAGTGTGAAAGTGCGCGAAATGCGGTGCGTGTGAGTGAGCCCGTGCCAGTGTGAGAGTGCGCGTGCGAAAGCGCGTGTGAGTGAGCCCGTGCCAGTGTGAGAGTGCGCGCAAGTGCGTGTGAAAGTGAGCCCGTGCCAGTGTGAAGTGCGCGTAGTGCGTGTAAAGTGAGCCGATGTGCCAGTGTGAGAGTGCGCGGCGCGCGTGGAGTGAGCCCGTGCCAGTGTGAGTGCGCGCGTATGAAGTGCGTGTGAAGTGAGCCCGTGCCAGTGTGAGAGTGCGCGTGCGAGTGCGTGTGAGTGAGCCCGTGCCAGTGTGAGAGTGCGCGTGCGAGTGCGTGTGAGTGAGCCCGCCAGTGTGTAAGTGCGAGTGCGTGAAGTGAGCCCGTGCCAGTGTGAGATGTGAAAGTGCGCAGAGTGTGAGTGAGCGTGCCAGTGTGAGAGTGCTGCGTGTGCGCGTGTGAGCCCGTACAGTGAGAGAGTGCGCGCGTGAAGTGCGCGTGAGTGAGCCCGTGCCAGTGTGAGAGTGCGCGTGCGTGAGAAGTGCGTGTGAGTGAGCCCGTGCCAGTGTGAGAGTGCGCGTGCGAGTGCGTGTGAGTGAGCCCGTGCCAGTGTGAGAGTGCGCGCGAAAAAGTGCAGTGAGTGAGCCCGTAAGCCAGTGAGAGTGCGCGTGTGCGAGTGCGCGTGTGAGTGAGCCCGTGCCAGTGTGAGAGTGCGCGCGTGCGCGTGCCGAGTGAGTGAGCCCGTGTGTGAGTGCGTGCGTGAGTGAGCCCGTGCCAGTGTGAGAGTGCGCGTGCGAGTGCGTGTGAGTGAGCCCGTGCCAGTGTGAGAGTGCGAGTGCGTGTGAGTGAGCCCGTGCCAGTGTGAGAGTGCGCGTGCGAGTGCGTGAGTGAGTCAGTGTGAGAGTGCGCGTCGTCGCGCGTGAGTGAGTCAGTGTGAAGTGCGCGCGCAATGTGAGAGTGAGGCCAGTGTGAGTGTGAAAGTGGAGTGTGAAATGCAGTGAAGTGCGTGAGAGTGAGTGATGTGAGCCAGTGTGAAGTGCGCGCGAAAGTGAAAGTGAGTGTGAGTCAGTGTGTCCAGTGCGTGAAAGTCGCGCGTCGTGTGCGAGTGCAAAGTGAGTCAGTGTGAGAGTGCGCGTGCGAGAGTGAGTCAGTGTGAGAGTGCGCGTGCGCGAGCGAGTCAGTGTGAGAGTGCGCGTGCGTGCGTGAGAGTGAGTCAGTGTGAGAGCAAATGTGAGAGCGTGAGAGTGAGTCAGTGTGAGTCTGCGCGCGCGCGAGAGTGAGTCAGTGTGAGTGCGCGCGCGAGAGTGAGTCAGTGTGAGTGCGCGCGTCGTGAGAGTGAGTCAGTGTGAGAATGCGCGTCGTGAGAGTGTAAGTCAGTGTGAGTGTGCGCGCGCGAGAGTGAGTCAGTGTGAGAGTGCGCGTGCGTGAGAGTGAGTCAGTGTGAGCGTGCGTGCGTGCGTGAAGTCAGTCAGTGTGAGCGTGCGTAGAGTGAGTCAGTGAGAAAGTGCGCGCGGCGTGAAGTGAGTCAGTGTGAGAGTGCGCGCGAGCGAGTGAGAGTGCGCGCGTGTGAGAGTGCGTGCGCGTGAGAGTGTGAAGTGAGTCAGTGTGCCAGTGTGCCAGCGTGAGAAGTCGTGAGAGTGAGCCCGTGTGAGAGTGTGAGTAAAGTCGTGCGTGTGCGTGAGAGTGAGCCGATGTCAGTGTGAAGTGTGCGAGAGTGCGTGTGAGTGAGTCCGTGCCAGTGTGAGAAGTGCGCGTGCGAGAAGTGCGTGAAAGTGAGTCCGCGAAATGTGAGTCCGCGTGCGTGAGTGTAAATGCGTGTAAGTGAGTAAAAGTGAGTGTGAAGTATGTGCGAGTGAGAGCAGTCAGTGTGAGTGCGCGCGTGCGTGAAAAGTGCGAGTCAGTCAGTGTGAGAGTGCGCGAGTGCGTCCAGCAGTGTGAAAGAGTAAGTCAGAGTGAGTCGCGCGTGAAAGTGCGTGCGAAAGTGAGTCAGTGTGAGAGTGCGTCCGTGTGAAAGTGAAAGTGTGAGTGTAAAGCGTGAGTCAGTGAGTCGTCAGTGGAAAGTGTGCGTGAAAGTGAGTCAGTGTGTAAGAGCGCAGTGCGTGAGAGTGAGTCAGTGTGAGAGTCTGCGTGCGAAGAGAAAGTGAGTCAGTGTGAGAAAGCGCGTAAAGAGTGAGTCAGTGTGAGAGTGCGTGAAGAGAGTGCAGTGTGAAAGTGTGTGCAAAAGTGAGTCAGTGTGTGATCTGAAGCAGCGCGTGAGAGTAAATCAATGTGAAGAGCGCGCAAGCGCGTGAGTCAGTGAGTGTAAGTGAGTGCGCTGTGAGTGAGTGAGTAAGTGGAGAGTGAAGTGTGAGAGTGAGTCAGCGTGAGAGTGTCAGCGTGTGAGAGTGAGTCAGAGTGAGTCAGCGCGTGTGCGCAGTGTGTGAGTGAGTGAAAGTCAGTGGAGTGTGCGTGCGAAAGTGTGTGAGAGTGAGTCAGTGAAGAGTGCGTGAGTGAAAGCGTGAAGTGAAGTCAGTGTGTGAGAGTGTGTCAGTGTGAAGTCAGCGTGAGTGAAAGTCAGTAAGAAGTGTGAGCAATGTAAGCTGAGAGTCAGTGTAAGTGGTGCGTAAAGAAAGTGCGTGAGAGTGAGTCAGTGAGTGAGTGAAAGTGCGTGAGAGTGAGTCAGTGTGAGTGCTGCCGCAGAAAGTGCGTGAGAGTGAGTCAGTGTGAGTGCAGTGTGTGAGAGCGAGTCAGTGAGTCAGTGTAAGTCTGCGTCGGTGAATCGTGAGCGAAAGCGTGAGAGTGAGTCAGAAAGCGTGAGAGTGCGTAAATGCGGTGTGAGCGCAGCGTCGTGAGAGTGAGTCAGTGAGAGTGTAAGTCTGAGCGCGTGAGAGTGAGTCAGTGTCAGTGAGTGCGCGTGTCTGTGCGAAAGTCGAGAGTGAGTCAGTGTAAAGTGAGTCAGTGCGCAGCGCGCGTGAAAGTGAGTGTGAGTGTGAGTGCGCGTGGGCTGTGTGCGTGAAGTGAGTCAGTGTGAGTGCGCCGTGTGAGTCAGCGTGAAAGTGAGTCAGTGTGAGTGTGAGTCAGTGCGGTGCGCGTGAGAGTGAGTCAGTGTGAGTGCGCAGTGAGTGCGTGAGAAGTGAGTCAGTGTGTGCGTGTGCGTGGCAGAAGTGAGTCAGTGTGGAGTGCAGCGGTGTGTCAGTGTGTGAGTGAGTCAGTGAGTCAGTGTGCGTGTGAGTGCGTGCGTCAGTGTGTGAGTGAGTGAGTCAGTGTGAGTGCGTCAGTGTGAGTGCGTGAGTGAGTCAGTGTGAGTGTGCAGTGAGCGTGTGAGTCAGTGAGAGTGAGTCAGTGAGTGAGTCAGTGTGAGAGTGAGTCAGTGTCGCGTGTGCAAGGAGTGAGTCAGTGAGAGTGTGCAGTGTGAGAGTGAGTGAGTCAGTGAGTCAGTGAGTCAGTGGTGTGAGTGTGTCAGTGAGTGTGTGTGAGTGAGTGTCAGTGTGAGAGTGTGAGAGTGAGTCAGTGTCAGTGAGTCAGTGTGAGTGAGTCAGTGTGAGAGTGTGTGTGAGTGCGTGTCAGTGCGTGTGCGCAGTCAGTGAGTGAGTCAGTGAGTCGGTGTGAGTGTGCGAGTGCGAGTCAGTCAGTGAGTCAGTGAGTGAGTGTGAGAGTCAGTCAGTGTGAGTGTGTCAGTGTGAGTGTGTGTGTGAGTGAAGTGTGCGTGAGTGAGTCAGTCAGTGAGTCCGTGTGCAAGTGTGTGAGTGAGTGAGTCAGTGTGAGTGTGCGTGTGCAAGTGTGTGTGAGTGAGTCAGTGAGTCAGTGTGTGAGTGTGCGTGTGCAAGTGTGTGTGAGTGAGTCAGTGAGTCAGTGTGAAAGTGTGCAAGTCAGTGTGTGAAAGTGAGTCGTGTCAGTGTGAGAGTGTGTGTGAGTGAGCGTGTGCGTGGCGAGTCAGTGAGTCAGTGTGAAGAGTGCGTGCGTAGTGCGAGTCAGTGAGTCCAGTGCAGTGTGTGTGCGTCAGGTGCGTGAGTCAGTGTGAGAGTGTGCGTGAAGTGTGCGTGTGAGCGAGTCAGTGAGTCAGTGTGAGAGTGTGTGCAAGTGTGTGTGGAGTGAGTCAGTGAGTCAGTGTGTGAGTGTGCGTGTGCGTGTGCGAGTCAGTGAGTCAGTGTGAGTGTCAGTGAGCGAAGTGTGAGTGTGCAGTGTGCGCGTGTGTGTGAGTGAGTCAGTGAGTCAGTGTGAGTGTGCGTGTGCAAGTGTGCGTGGCGAGTCAGTGAGTCAGTGCGTGTGAGAGTGTGTGCGCAGTGTGAGTCAGTGAGTCAGTGTGGTGTGCGTGTGCGTGGCGAGTCAGTGAGTCAGTGTGAGAGTGTGCGTGTGCGTGAGCGAGTCAGTGAGTCAGTGTGAGAGTGTGCGTGTGCGTGTGCGAGTCAGTGAGTCAGTGTGAGTGTGCGTGTGCAAGTGTGCGTGAGCGAGTCAGTGAGTCAGTGTGAGAGTGTGCGTGTGCAAGTGTGCGTGAGCGAGTCAGTGAGTCAGTGTGAGTGTGCGTGCGCAAGTGTGCGTGAGCGAAGTCAGTGAGTCAGTGTAGTGTGGTGTGCGTGTGCAAAGTGAGTCAGTGTGAGTGAGTGGTAGCAAGTGTGCGTGTGCAAGTCAGTGAGTCAGTGTGAGTGAGTCAGTGTGAGAGTGTGCGTGTGCGAGTCAGTGAGTCAGTGAGAGTGTGCGTGTGCGTGAGCGAGTCAGTGAGTCAGTGAGTGTGTGTGCGTGTGCAAGTGTGCGTGAGCGAGTCAGTGTGAGTGTGCGTGTGCGTGCGCAAGTGTAGTGAGTCAGTGTGTCAGTGGCGCGTGTGCGTGTGCAGAGTGTGCAGCGAGTGTGTGTGTCAGCGTGAAAAGTGAGTCAGTGTGAGTGTGCAAGTGTGAGTGTGCGTGTGCGCGTGAGTGAGTGAGTGAGTCAGTGTCAGTGTGAAAGTGCGTCGTGTCAAGTGAAAGTGAGTCAGTGTGAGTGTGTGTGCGTGAGTGAAGTGTGCGTGGCGCGAGTCAGTGTGTGGTGTGCAAGTGCGTGCGTGAGTGTGCGTGAGTCAGAGTGTGTGTCGAGTCAGTGTGAAAGTGTGTGTGTCAAGTCGCGTGGCGAGTCAGTGAAAGTCAGTGTGCAAGTGTGTGCGCGTCGCGAGTCAGTGAGTCAGTGGAGTGTGTGTGAAGCAAGTGTGAGCAGTGTGAGTGTGAGTGTGGCAGTGAGTCAGTGTGAGTGTGCGTGTGCGAGTGTGAGTCAGTGTGAGAAGTGTGCGTGCGTGAGCGAGTCAGTGAGTCGTGTGTGTGTGTGCGTAAGCGTGCGTGGTGAGTCAGTGAGCGTGTCAGTGTGAAGTGTGCGTGTGAAAGTGAGTGTGTCAGTGTGAAAGTGAGTCCGTGTGAGTGTGAGTGTGCAAGTGTGCGAAAAGTGAGTCCGAGTCAGTGTGAGTGTGTGCAAGTGTGCGTGACGCGCGTGTCAGTGTGGTGAGTCAGTGTGCAGTGTGCGTGTGCGTGTGTGCGTGGAGCCGAGTCAGTGTGAGTGTGCGTAGTGTGCGAGTGAGTCGCAGTGTGAGTGTGTGAGTCACGCAGTGAGTGAGTGAGTCAGTGTGAGAGTGTGCGTGTGCGAGTGAGTCAGTGTGAGAGTGTGCGTGTGCGAGTGAGTCAGTGTGAGAGTGTGCGTGTGCGAGTGAGTCAGTGTGAGAGAGTGCAGTGTGCGAGTGAGTCAGTGTGAGAGTGTGCGTGCGCGAGCGAGTCAGTGTGAGAGTGTGCGTGTGCGAGTGTGTCAGTGTGTGAGTGTGTGTGAGCGTCAGTGAGTCAGTGTGAGTGTGCGTGTGCGAGTGAGTCAGTGTGAGAGTGTGCGTGTGCGAGTGAGTCAGTGTGAGAGTGTGCGTGTGCGAGTCAGTGAGTCAGTGTGTGTGAGTGTGCAGTGTGAGTCAGTGTGTCAGTGTGATGTGTGCGTGTGAGTGAGTCAGTGTGAGGTGTGCGTGTGCGAGTGAGTCAGTGTGAGAGTGTGCGTGTGCGAGAGTGAGTCAGTGTGAGAGTGTGCGTGTGCGCAAGTGAGTCAGTGTGAGAGTGTGCGTGAAGAGTGAGTCAGTGTGAGAGTGTGCGTGCAAAGCGAGTGAGTCAGTGTGAGTGTGCGTGTGCGAGTGAGTCAGTGTGAGAGTGTGCGTGTGCGAGTGAGTCAGTGTGAGAGTGTGCGTGTGCGAGTGAGTCAGTGTGAGAGTGTGCGTGTGCGAGTGAGTCAGTGTGTGAGAGAGTGTGCGTGTGCGAGTGAGTCAGTGTGAGAGTGTGCGTGTGCGAGTGAGTCAGTGTGAGTGTGCGTGTGCGAGTGAGTCAGTGTGAGAGTGTGCGTGTGCGAGTGAGTCAGTGTGAGAGTGTGCGTGAGTGAGTCAGTGTGAGAGTGTGCGTGTGCAAGAGTAAAGCAGTGTGCGTGTGCAAGTGTGCGTGAGTGTGCGTGTGCAAGTGTGTGTGAGTGTGCGTGTGCAAGTGTGCGTGAGTGTGCGTGTGCAAGTGTGCGTGAGTGAGTCAGTGTGAGAGTGTGCGTGTGCAAGTGTGCGTGAGTGAGTCAGTGAGTCAGTGTGAGAGTGTGCGTGTGCGAGTCAGTCAGTGTGAGTGTGCGTGTGCGAGTCAGTCAGTGAGAGAGTGTGCGTGTGCGAGTCAGTCAGTGAGTCAGTGAGAGTGTGCGTGTGCGAGTCAGTGTTTGTGAGTCAGTGAGTCCGTGTCAGTGTGAAAGTGAGTCCGTGTCAGTGTGAAAGTGAGTCCGTGTCAGTGTGAAAGTGAGTCCGTGTCAGTGTGAAAGTGAGTCAGTGTCAGTGTGTGAGTGAGTCAGTGAGTCCGTGTCAGTGTGAAAGTGAGTCCGTGTCAGTGTGTGAGTGAGTCAGTGTCCGTGTCAGTGTGTCAGTGTGTGCGTGTCAGTGTGTGTGAGTGAGTCAGTGAGTCCGTGTCAGTGTGAGAGTGCGTGTGCAAGTGTGTGAGTCCGCGAGTCAGTGAGTGAGTGTCAGTGTGTGAGTGTGTGTGTGCAGAGCGAGTCAGTGTGAGAGTCCGTGTGCTGGTGAGTCAGTGAGAGTGTGCGTGTGCGAGTGAGTCAGTGTGAGAGTGTGCGTGTGCGAGTGAGTCAGTGTGAGTGTGCGTGTGCGAGTGAGTCAGTGTGAGAGTGTGTGTGCGAGTGAGTCAGTGAGTGTGTGAGTGTGCAGTGTGAAGTGAGTCAGTGTGAGAGTGTGCGTGTGCGAGTGAGTCAGTGTGAGAGTGTGCGTGTGCGAGTGAGTCAGTGTGAGAGTGCGAGTGAGTCAGTGTGAGTGTGCGTGTGCAAGTGAGTCAGTGTGAGAGTGTGCGTGTGCAAGTGAGTCAGTGTGAGAGTGTGCGTGTGCAAGTGAGTCAGTGTGAGAGTGTGCGTGTGCAAGTGAGTCAGTGTGAGAGTGTGCGTGTGCAAGTGAGTCAGTGTGTGAGTGTGCAAAGTGAGTCAGTGTGAGAGTGTGCGTGTGCAAGTGAGTCAGTGTGAGTGTGCGTGTGCGTGCGCAAGTGTGCGTGAGCGAGTCAGTGTGAGAGTGCGCGTGCGCAAGTGTGCGTGAGCGAGTCAGTGAGTCAGTGTGAGTGTGCAAGTGTGCGTGAGTGAGTCAGTGTGAGTGTGCGTGTGCAAGTGTGCGAGTCAGTGTGAGAGTGTGCGTGTGCAAGTGAGTCAGTGTCAGTGTGAGTGTGCGTGTGCAAGTGAGTCAGTGTGAGTGTGCGTGTGCAAGTGAGTCAGTGTGAGTGTGCGTGTGCAAGTGAGTCAGTGTGAGAGTGTGCGTGTGCAAGTGAGTCAGTGTGAGAGTGTGCGTGTGCAAGTGAGTCAGTGTGAGAGTGTGCGTGTGCAAGTGAGTCAGTGTGAGAGTGTGCGTGTGCAAGTGTGTGTGAGTGAGTCAGTGAGTCCGTGTCAGTGTGAAAGTGAGTCCGTGTCAGTGTGAAAGTGAGTCCGTGTCAGTGTGAAAGTGAGTCCGTGTCAGTGTGAAAGTGAGTCCGTGTCAGTGTGAAAGTGAGTCCGTGTCAGTGTGAAAGTGAGTCCGTGTCAGTGTGAAAGTGAGTCCGTGTCAGTGTGACAGTGAGTCCGTGTCAGTGTGTGAGTGAGTCAGTGACTCCGTGTCAGTGTGATAGTTGTGTGCAAGTGAGTGTGAGTGAGTCAGTAAGTCCGTGTCAGTGTGATAGTTGTGTGCAAGTGAGTGTGAGTGAGTCAGTAAGTCCGTGTCAGTGTGAGAGTGCGTGTGTGTGTGTGAGTCCGTGTCAGTGTGAGAGTCGTGTGCAAGTGTGTGTGAGTGAGTCAGTGAGTCCGTGTCAGTGTGAGAGTCGTGTGCAAGTCTGTGTGTGTTTGAGTGCGCGTGAGTGAGTCCATGTCAGCGTGCGTGGGAGTCTGCGTGCGTGCGTGAGCGAGTGAGTGTCACCTGTGATGAGCGACTCCTGTGTGTGTGAATCAGTGATGATGCGTTCGAATCTGGAGGAGAGCCACATCATCAGATTGACATATTCAGATGAGCTGAAGCCCCCCCCACAGGCCTCCAGCAGTCTAGCCTCCTCTGACAGCGGCCCCTCGTACCTGCCCATCACACACACACACCTGCAGGTTTACTTTCTAATGGTTCTGGGTTAATCACAAAATGAAAAAGGTAATTGTGCCTTTTTTTGTATTCTTTTATATGTCTGTTCTCTTCTGCTGATTAGCAACATATAAGCTCCACATGAATAATTACTGACTAATACCAAAGACACAATATGTTTTGTGAATTCATTCATTCATTCATTTTTTTTTTTTAAATAGATGATGGCAATATATTTACTCAGTCACACTGGGAAATACATAAAACATATCAACATGGAGTCAGTCAGAACACATTACCCTTGAAATACTTTGCTGTTCAACATAAACACAACACTTATGACCACTTTATGGCAATATCAGAGAAAAATACAAAGACCTTTCTTACGTCCAGCAAATAAATACATCCGACAATTAAACATCATCATTGGTTCCTGATCAGTCATCATTAAAAACAACCCGTATTTCTGACACGCTCGATCTTACCCGAGCTGGTCCAGGATGTCTAGTATATCGCTTTCCATCTTAAACACGTTCAGATCTGATTAAAGGATGAAATCAATCACATTATTGAACATTACTGTGATTTAAACCGTCCTCCGCACGCGCGCCTGCAGCAGCGCGTCACTCACACGAGTCCGGGCGGAAACCACAGCCGAACTACAGTTCCTATCAGACCCCTAAAGACAGATCTTAGCAACTGTAGTTTCCAGTGCAGACACAATCAGATAATCATGTAATCGTGATTGTAATTCTGTTCCATTCAAGAGCATTGATGCTGTTTTTCCTGTGGAAAGGAGAGAATCTCATGATCCAAAATCAGACACGTGACAAGTCTTTGTACCGGGTCCTTTAAACTGAAGCCGTGTGACGTCATCGGCGGGGGCGTCCACGCACAACAGCGCATGCGCAGATGTCGAGGCGGAAGAGTCCACCAGGTGGCAATGCAGCATCTTCTTCATTTTTTGGGCATCTTTTTGCTACTGTTCAAATGAATAGCAGGTTTTATTGTTTTACCCTTTTCTCAGACACACACCCTTCATTTTAAAATATGAAAATCCATCATATAAACACAAACTTCAATTATTGTAGGGAAACTATTCTAGCATTTTCTGTAATATGGTTTAATTTGTTAACATTAGTTAACGCAAACTGACCATGAACAAATACATCTACATAATTTATTAATCTTAGTCAATATTAATCTC